>JASCQY010000071.1:18746015-18757132 GCA_030264315.1 Sardinella tawilis | reverse complement strand
GTGTGTGTGTGTGTGTGTGTGTGTGTGTGTGTGTGTGTGTGTGTGTGTGTGTGTGTGTGTGCGTGCGCGTGCGTGCGCAGGTATGTGTATTTGCGTGTTTGAATTACACGCCTGCAAGCACTTGCCCCGGGGAGGCTTGTTGTCTTTGTTGATCTGCTGTGGCAGGTTTTTGGGCTCTGATTTGATTATCATTGATGACTTTTTCATGAGTTGTGACTGTCCCTGTGCATCACTGTCAGACGGCCATGGGCAGCAGGGCTGGGTGGCAGAGGGCCCAGGCCTTGGCGCTGAGGTGGGCAGGAGGGGCCCTGGCTGCTGGCAGGCAGGTATGCCCACACACATGCACAGCCTGGCACCAGGGCTCGCATTGCACCACAG
Organism: Sardinella tawilis; assembly: GCA_030264315.1. Taxonomy (NCBI): domain Eukaryota; kingdom Metazoa; phylum Chordata; class Actinopteri; order Clupeiformes; family Clupeidae; genus Sardinella; species Sardinella tawilis. Next base: position 18,756,754 of record JASCQY010000071.1, on the reverse strand, counting down.
TCATTATGCAGCAGCACCAGCATGCAGCCCAGGACAGGAGGACAGGATGGGAAGAAGAGGAGCGGCATGAGCCGCCAAGCCCAGCCAGCCAAGCCCAGCCAAGCCCAGCCAAGCCCAGCCAAGCACAGCCCAGCCCAGCCCAGCCAAGCCCAGCCAGCCAAGCCCAGCCAAGCACAGCCCAGCCCAGCCCAGCCCAGCCCAGCTTAGCCAGCCAGCCAAGCCCAGCTACCTGCGACTAAATGCCCTCCGCTGACAGAGTAGGCTCTGGGAGAGGGTCAACACAGTGTCTAATGCATGTCGCTAGCTGTTTGGTTTGGTTGGTGTGTGCTAGTGTTAAGCACTGCCCCAAGGTCAATTGTGTTGAAATACGTGTCATAACCCGAGCATGTAAGGCAGAGATAATCAAAGCCTTCATTGAGTCTGTGCCACACCTGATTTGGCTCCCTTAAGTCCAGTGGAGAGAGCAGTTGTGGACTCCTCTGTGTCAGTGCGTACATACAGTACGTAGTGCCTGCCTGATGTGTTGGCCTCCAACAGGTGGGAGTTTGTTGGAGCTTTGAAAGGTCAGCGTGAAGGAGCCTTGTGCTCAGCGGCTCATCGACTCATCTGCGCTCGTAAAGCCATCCAGCCCATTCATCAGATTAATGGCCCACTGAATCGCTGGGAGGAGCCTCAATTAAAACTATTGGAGCTGTGTGTTGTTTAACGATATATTTACATTTTAAAAGCGTGATTTAATTGTGCATATTATTCTGAGGATGCAAGGCTCCATGCCTGGGGAACGGAAGCAGGAGATAAAGACAGGAGGAGGAGACAGAAGGTCAGATTTCCTGTCCTTGTTTCATCAGGAGTAGGCAGTCAGATCATGAGAAGTGAAGGAAATGTTGACATGTCCTTCTCATAATTGCTAATGCGGTCAGTTTAGGGTTTCCAGTTCATAGTTGTACACATCATCCTAGCCAGGCTGGTGTCGTCTTGTCCCTCCACTCAGGGGACTCACCTACTGTAAGTTTCGGATTGTTTGGAGGGCTATGTCCTTGAGACCAAGGGGTAGTGAATGGCTAAAGGCATGCCCAGTAGTTTTAAAGATCACTGAAGGTGTTTGCCCACCTGAAAGCAAACATATGCCTATCGAGAGCCTCCAGACTCTTAGCATAAAGTGAAACCATGTGGAGGAGTCTGGTCGACCAGCCTGATTCATCCCTGCCTCAGAGATAAATACTTTTATCAGAAGATCTCTTATCTGAAAATCTGTGTAGATATGTTATCAACAAATGAATAATTTAGCACAAATTAAAGAGGTTTTGTACCTTGGTACATTAGAAAGCACCTCTATTATAGCACTTTCAACCACACAGAGCTCTGTTGGAATGTGGAGCTTAAGCAAGCAGGCAAACAGCAAGAGGAGTGGCCAACTGTCTGTGTGTTTTAGAGCTGTCCATGGTGCTGACCCCAGAACAGCACAGAGCTGAATAGACCCTACTGTAGATACAGTAAGACTGGGCAGCATGGAGCTACTCTGTGGCTAACGAGGACAGATTTGTTGAGGACAACATTTCCCTCTGACCTTCTCAGCCGTGTCTCAGAACCAAAAGGCTGATTGAAGAAAAATAGTCCTACTCACAGTCATAGCCCTATGCTGTGTTTTTAAAATACCATAATTTCAATTTTGTAACTTTTTACTGTAGAATATTTAATTTTTGTTTTGACTTCACCAAGACGTCCTAATTATTCAAGTTGTAAATTCCAAACAGCCTGCTCCCACATAAAGACCTGTGTTGACTAGATGTGGATGACTGTGCCCACCAGTGCTGAGTGCATTGGGCTAGGGTGGTGGGGGATCAGTGATTGTGCTGATTCTCAGTGGGACGGGGCTTGGGGAGATTGTTGGAGCAGTGTTAACTCAAATGGGATAATGATGTGTCAGAGCATGACCAACCAGAGAAAATGGAAAAATGTCTTTCATCATCACTAAAGCGTCCTCTCTCTGACCCTCTTTGGTAAATTAAAATGGCAGGGCCTCCGAGGAGAAATAGTTTCAATTTAGTTCGAAGTGCAGTTACATTGATTCTTGTAGGGGATCATGACCTAAAGGCTGACTGGGACAAGATAGTGCTACAAATGCTAACAGCTTGCACCAGAGCTTGATGCACTGTTTGCATATGCACAGCATTCCTAATGTGTCATGTGTGCAATACATCACAGGCTAACAGGCAGAGCATGTTGTTGGCCATTCATTAACTAGTGATGGAGAAATAACAGGCTTACTACATATGCATAAATATACACTTTGCCTCTGTTCTTAGAGGCTATGTGATACTAATGTCAGAGGAACTGGTATATTTAATTTGTGAAAGAATAACTTCAAATTTGTCTTCAGATCTTGATATGAGATCCAGATTTGTTGTTCTCAATGATGAAATGACATTTACTTATTTCATTTAACTAACTAACTAATAACATCAGCAGAAACAACAACAACAAAAAAACATTGTAAACAACTTGAACCAAAAACACACACTATACACAATATAAAATTACAGGCAACATATGAACTAAAACAAACACAACTAACCACATGTACCATGACAGACTGACAACATACAACACATAGACACAATGCCAGAGCCAACTCACAAAATGTAGCCTACTTTGACTGTAGGGAGTATTCATTCTCAGAAAGTTTAGTCCAGCTGAGAGCATACAAACACTGAAGGACTGTGAGAAGAAAACTTGATTAAACAGGAATTTTTATTACTGTTCCAATTAATTGTAACATGTGTCCTCTCATTTCCAAATAACCTCCACAGGGAGGTCTGGTTGCTTGCTGTCCAGTAGATCAGGGAGCAGGGCGTGTGTGTAATATGGATCAATCCCTCTATTACATCTCTAGCCGCACGGACCCAGTCATTTGGCTGTCTGTGCCACTGCACTAGTGGCAGGACTGTCAGTACTGCGGCTCCCCGCTCCCTTGTCAGTGCTGTTGACTATGCTAATGCGGGGCTGCGTATTGATGTTTACATGCAGGTGGGGTGACAACATTGATTGCTATGGCTGAGGCAACCATGGGGAAGTGTTGCAATTCAGGACTCAATCCTAAGTGAGTCCCTGAACCTGGGATGTTTAAGATCAAAAGATGAGAAAGTTTAGGCAAACATGGTGTTGCAAATGTTGCACAAGTGGAAAAAAGGGTGATCACATATTGTGTAGATGTTTTACACACACACACACACACACACACACACACACACACATACACATACACATACACATACACACACAAAATTAAAATAGGAACTTGTGTAGCACCTGGGTGCCTTCTGTCTTAGTTGTGAGAAGTTGTTTGCGGAGGAAAAGGTAGCATGTCCCATCTGTGCGAAGCTCAGTAAATTATTCAAATGCAGTGCAAGTTCCCCCTGTACTGCACTGCTGCAGTGTTTCCTTATGGCTTTACATTACTGTGTGCACTCTGCATGTGGCTGCCCTGCCACTGGTGATGGATGCTCTGGCTAGTGCACCTTATCTGATGATTTAGCGCCAACCTTGATCAGGCTTCCGGAGGTTAATAGGCCCCGTATCAGTGGAGAGTTGAGAAGCATTTAGCACTTCTAATTGATGATGCAATTATCAGCATTGTAAGGTAATGCCTCTCCCGCACCCCCAGCAGTCTGTACAGTGGGAGAGAGTGCTGATTTCTCAATAGAGGTTGCTAGCCTACATCCTAGGCACAGAAAAGCTTATAATTAGCTGAATGCAGGGAGGAGGGCATCAAAGCACCATCAAAACTTACAACTCAAAGTGGCAATAATAATAGTGATGGTGTTTTGCAACTGAAGAATCATCAGTCTGAAAAATAACATTTGGGATTTTGAAAAACAAGCACACTCATACACTGTTCACTTGTTTTTATTAGCCTGTTTGTTCACATTAGAAGTAGTTTTGGTTCAAGTAGGAAAGATAGCGATCTCTCCCAAAATAACAGTTGTTTGCCAATGACACCCTACATTACTGAAATGAATGCAGCCTGCAAACATGAGTGGTCTCAGTTTGGAGGGGATTTAATTTCACACCTCATGAGGGTTTGCACTATTATTAGGCAGGCCTGTGCTACAGACAGATGCTGCCTCAGCAGGTGGCCCGAGAGAAGACCAAAGCATCCCTGGAGGTCTCAGGTAGCTAATAGGTTGCCATGGAGACCAGTCTTTCACACGCTATTACATGAGACATGTGTATTATGTCTGTGTCTGATCAGCGATTTAAATACACAAATATATTGTATATTGGCAGTCACGCTATCACACTTGCTGTTTAAATATTTGATGGGAATTTTCTCAAGGTCCCAAATAAAGTTTACAGCCGAGTTTGGAGTTGATAACTAACTCCAATCACTTTGCTGTCTAGTTTGTATTCAGGCATTGTGCATATCCCCGGCTGCAAAGAAAGGTTCAAGGAGAAGATAACAGTGGATCTCTCCTCAGTGTGGCAGGCAGCTACCAAGGCTGACCTCAGAGCAGATATTTGCGTGCCACCCAAAGCCCTCAAGGCCTCACGTCAGCATGACACAGAGGTGTGGGGCTTTTAATCGACCTGATAAACCCCAACACCTGTCCCAACAAAACAAGGCAGCCATTCACGCAGGTATGGCATAGAGATTGAATTTCAAATGAAGAGGCGAGGTGCTTAAAATGTAAAGCATGAAGTGACAGGCCCTTGTCAGCTGCTTTGTGGATGCCTGTGGAAGAGAAACAGCCGCACTGTCCTCACGCACAGCAGCCTCTATGGACATGAAAGAGTCAGACAGAGCCCAGCTGTGTGCGGCTGAGTCTTCTTCATCCCCACCCAAGAATGCCTCCGCTGAGAGACACACACTCAGGTTGTTGACAGTGGACTGCTGCATGAGTATGTCTGTCTTCTTTCAAAGGCTGAGTAGACCATACAAATGGCTCCATATCACTCAAGTTCTTTCCAAACATTTGTGTTTGTGTGTTGTTGTTTTTTTATTACAGTGTCTTGTTTATGTCAACTCATTTATTTTCTAGTATATAATTTAGCAACATACTTATATTTTCTGTGCAGTAAATTTCAAATGGTCAAATATCCAAACTGAAATCATTCTTCTCGATCAGGGGTGGCATGGGAGTCAATCATACAACAGTGCATGAGGCATGAATAATGCAGTGTGTGATCAGATTAGTGAATAGCGCGATAGAAAGTGACAATAACTAGTAGAACGGAGACAGATGAATAGCATGTTTTGAAGCAACACTGCCTACCAAAACAAATGTGTCCCTCAGATGAGTGAGCAAAGCTCTTGCTGAGATTGTCCACAAGGGTCTATTTTTAAATCAATTCCCATGGCACCATGACATCTGCGATATCAATAGTACCTGCAGACTCCCAGTCTCTTGTCACCTCTCCATGTGTTTAGAGCTGCTCCAGGCACTGAATTGCTCATCTAACCAAAACCTTTGTGTTGTATACTTGAGCTTGATAAGGACTCCAATTGCAGTCATTTATCTTTGCAGAGGTGTGAGGTTTCCTGCAGCTGTATTGGGGGGGGGATTAGATCTGTCAAGCCTCTGTTTAGTGTCATTTAAAGATGCTACTTCAAGGCACTGCACAGGATCATATGGGGGGATGTTGGCACTTCACAATGTAGTGGTTGATTTTGCGAGCCTAAGATGAATGGTGGTTGCACGTGGAGTAATTATCCTTGTTCAAATAGGCAATCAACACCTCAGTCTTAGGCTTGGACTGAAAATTGAAGTTTCCAAGTACTTCTTACCCATGAATAATCATTCCTATTCAAATGACTGGCAAATGAAAGAGTGCCAGTGGAGGATAGAGTCTCAAATCTGCAATTATCCATACGTATTTATGTTTACTCTTGACAGTACAGCAGTCTGAGAGGGAACGATGCATCATCATCCCAAAAGGTTATGATTACAAAACAGTTTCTATGCTAATCTCTCTGCACAAATGACTGAGTTGGTTCAAGATTTGAAGTGGGGTCAACAACCACATGCTCCAGGAAACAGACCCGCAGAATGTTGTGACACGAAGAGAGACTTGCCTCTGAGAAGCACTCTCTGCTCTTGCGCCTCTCTGCCAAATTGATCCATTGCTTACAACTGCTGTTGATTACCCAGTGCGTTAATTACGGTGGAAATGGTATGAAAATGGCCTGCTTTGAACATACTTTGAGATTTTCACACTGAATGCCATTGATACTTCTGTAGGACTCAGAAGGGCACATTCCTCACTGTTCTCTCTCTCTCTCTCTCTCTCTCTCTCTCTCTCTGTGTGTGTGTGTGTGTGAATATGTGTGTCTGTGTGTTTATGAATATGCGAGTCAGTGTGTGTGTGAGACTATATATGTTTGCCTGTGTGTATTAGCTAATATGATAATATCATAACTAGTATGATATTCTGTCCCTTAACTCTTTGAATTTGGCTAGAAACACAGTAGCTGAAGCAGTGAGTGTGGAGAATGTTATTGCCCATAGCAGCCTTGTTAAATGGACTGCATTAATGTAGTTCATTTCTACTCTAACAAGCACTTGAAGTGCTTGACAATATATGCCTCACAGTCACTCACTCATTCACACACCATCGGCAGGCACTGCCATCTAAGGTGCCAACCTGCTCACCTGGAGCAATTTGGGTCCAGTATGTTGCTCAAGGCACTTTGAGTGGGGCTTGAACCTGCAACCCTCCGACCATCTCCTCTACCGCCACCATCGTCCCAGTGGCTGGCTCCTCATTTCAGAGCACCAGAATGGAACGAGGAACAATGGTCTTTTTAACTGAACATCTTTTCATCCCAAAGTGGTGTAGCCCGTGCACTTGAACAGAATTGATTTCATCAGTTTTTTGTTGTACCATAATAGGCAGTCGGGGAGTGATTGCATTTCAAGCATAAGCTAATAGCCTAAAAGGTCACCTTTCCATCTGTTATTTGTGCAACCTCTAAAAATAATTACAATCCAAAATGATGTCCACTGCTGCGTTTGTGTGTTTTCTCAGTGATGTTTGGTCAGACTATCCCCTAGGAGATAATAGCAACATTGCATACACAGCTTTTGTTGTTTGAACATCAACTCAAAAATACAAATAAATAGTGTATGAATAAAGAGTAAAGTGTAGCGTAACACAACCCCTCAACTGTGTAAATTAAGTTCCTGAAGACTTGACAGTGATTCCAACAGGAGTTGTATTGCATAGTATGAGACAGTGAATGTAAACATATCAATGAAATATTGAACCTGTGTAATAATAGAATTCAATTTAATTTCGCAGCAGACTCTGAGAAGTAGAGCAGCATCTGTGTGGTGCTCCCATTCGATTCATTTCATGGCAGAAAACCTGCTTCATAAAGATTTTGTTGGCCCCACACTGGGGGCATCATCTAATTAACTTGGCACAGCTTTGTCATTAACTTGGTTGTTGTTACTGCTGGATTTAATTGTGTTTTGTTTTGAATGGTAGGCAGATGAGGTCGAAGAGTTAAGGTTCACAAATATCAGGTCACTGGGCTATGAAACAACATGAATATTTTGTTTTCTTTTATGTAAATATTTCTTCAATGACATTTCAACTACGGGTAACAAATTCATGGCATCATAACATTGTATCAAATCCACCACTGAACTGTGTTAGGCTACACGGCAGTGATTCAGCCCACTTTTGATACAGCAGCTTATGGTTCACATCTTTCTGTCTATCAGCAATACATTCCTCATGTGACTCCTAGTTCACAGCAACCAATAATGAACATTTATAGTGTTGTGTTTATGGGTGGGGTCAGTCCAAATCCCACAGTGAATCTCCCCACCATATTAGGCTGCTGAATTAGACAGAGGGAATGTCCATGATTTAGCCGAGGTAGAATGGTTGTGTCTCTGACGCCCAGGATAATGCATGCAAACGGCTCAAGTCAAAAGCCATCCCAGGCCAAAAGCTTGCCTTGCGCACAGTGCCTCTACTGAGCAGCTGAAACTTGTCAGAGGGGAGGGTTACTGAGCTCAAGTGTCTTACCACAGCAGCACACTGCTCTCCAGCTCATCCATATTCCACAGCTTGTCATTGCAGTTATTGCAGTGGCATTGCTAAACCCCAGGCTACGCTAGAGCACATGGAGGGCTGGGGGCTGGGCTGGGCTGGGGGTGGAGGTGGGGGTGGGGAAGGTGACCACTGTTCCAGGAGACTTACCTGGAAAACAAACACAGTAGACGCACAAGCCCAGTCTACAGCATGGATTACACTCTCCTGTCCTACAGCTCCTCAACTCTGTGGACTGTGCCATTTCAACAAGGGGGGTGGGGGGTGCAGGGGTTGAGTGTGTGGGCGTGCGGTGGTGCTATAGTGTCACATGAGGGCAGCTCATCTCCACCTCTACCTCCTCCCCCACCTCCGCTAGATGTGCAGGCAGGAGGGGCGAGAGGATGCAGCCCCCTCAGCCGGCGCTGGTTCTCCCCCTCACCAGCTACATGTCAGCCCTAGATTGTGTTTTGATGTTTCCACAGACCTGCGATTGAGCTCCACTCTCACCAGCCACAACAGACATTTGTCAATTCATATGCATCAAGTACTCCTCTCCCCACCCCTGTCACAACCCTCTCCTCTCTTCCAGGCCCTAACCCAGGCACGCAAGGCTGTGCCATTCCATAGAAGCCCCCGACCGACTGCCTGCTGAGAGCCGTGTCACATATAATTACCATTATTTATAAAACTCACTCAGGGCTCGCTGGCCTTCCTGCTCACTGCTCTGCCCGTGCCCAGACGCGTAAGTAAATATTTGCACGCGATCCTGAACTGTTGAGTGTTTCCATGGTGGCGAGTGCTTCCATTACATGAAATATTCAGGGCACAGGGGAGAGTCCCAAGAGGCAAAGTGCAGGATTTTTACTGCGATTTGATTATAAGCGATGATTTTTTCATGAGCTGTGACAGTCTCCTTGAATTACAGTCAGGAATGCTCCTTTGTGATAGTCACGAAAGGCTCCAAGCGGGGGGGGGGGGGGGGTCTGCTTTTCCATTGGCCAGGCTGGAGGCTGTGTGTGCATGCTTGTCCTCCTTTACTCAACACACACATGAACAAAGAGAGAGAGAAAGCACAGGCATGTTAGCGGACACCAAAGATGTCATCAGGCCCAAAGCAAAAGCCATTAATACCTGAAAAGGCACTATATGACTTTTTGTCAAAGAATGGGAGTCTCATTGAGACAACTCAGCTGTCAGACTGGGTGACTCATAGAGCAGTCTGTAGAGGCATACTGAGCACACAAGGCTGTCCATTCCAATGTTACAGTGACAGTGACAGACAGTGCTTGGGCTCTAACCTACTTTTCATCAAAGATTTCACTTTAATTGCTCAAATTGCCATTGGTCTTCAAGATTTTGCTATACTTCTAAATCAAATATTTCTTTTGAATTGTTGAAATTGTCGTGTATCCATCAGTGTATGTTGCCATGCATATGAGTGTGTGTGTAAGTGTGAGTGTGTGTGTGTGTGTGTGTGTGTGTGTGTGTGTGTGTGTGTGCAGCCCTCACCTGCTCCTGCAGCTCCTCATGCATCCCAAGTCTTTCATGTTCTACTCCTGTGGGTAGAACATCAAATCTCCAACACTTGCAGTGCACCCCATGGACAGAACCTCAAGGAACTCGAGTGTGCAACCAAAACTTGTCCGTTGATCCTACATGCAGCCCAGTGATCCTACACAAAATGTGTGCAGTTTGGAACATCTCATCTCATCTCATGAGTGCATTTTCACTCTTCAGATTTACAGTATCTTTCTCTGTTAGGGCGGAATTCTCCCATGTGCTTAAGTCCAAATAACGCGCTTAACTCTGCGCTTTTCAGACCGTGTACATTTTGCAAATGACTTAAGTCTGTTGCTAGAATGTGCATCTGGCCTTATGGCGTGTCAATGACAGACTTAAGTCATCTTTATAACTAACTAATGACTGAAAAGCATGCTGCTAAGCACTTTTTTGGACTTGAGCTCATGGGAGAATTCCACCCTATGTGAGTGACCCACTTAGCAAGTCTCAGATGACGCAGCTCCTTGACACAAACAAAACACAAATATTTTGCCCTTTTAGATGTAATATTTCTCGAGTTAACCTTCAACAAGTGCATTGTGCCTACCCAGCTCCTGTGGGCTCTGGAGGGGGAGGGGAGGGGGGATGCTCTGGGGACCAAAGGCTGCTATTCCTGATCAGCCTAGTGGGGTTACATGGCCACCCAGTTGCATGTGCCCCAGAGTCTTGGAAATTGTCAACCAAAAATGTCACTGGATAAAAAAGAAAGAAGGAAAGAAAGAAAGAAAGAAAGAAAAAAAACTTGGAGGAGACCAAATATGACACCACAGCGGCAGTGCTAATAATGAATTAGTTAACTGTATATAGATGTAATAGTATATAGATGTATATAGATGTAATAGTAATTGCATCAGAGCAGTGGTGGTATGTAGTCCATACAGTGCGATGGCTAGCTGTAGTGATGATGATGGTGAGATGTAGTCTGCTGAGGAGTCACTGATGGAATCCTGAGCATGCTCTCATAGGCCTGCTGCTTCTCTCTGTGATAATGCCCCAGCTGACATGAACGGGACGTCCTCTGTGTGCTGCTCACTGTCTCTCATGCAGAAATGACACTGCACTGATGTGTGTGTGTGTGTGTGTGTGTGTGTGTGTGTGTGTGTGTGTGTGTGTGTGTGTGTGTGTGTGTGTGTGTG
>JASCQY010000071.1:18707353-18719166 GCA_030264315.1 Sardinella tawilis | reverse complement strand
TGTGTGTGTGTGTGTGTGTGTGTGTGTGTGTGTGTGTGTGTGTGTGTGTGTGTGTGTGTGTGTGATGCTGATGATGGATGGGTGTGTAGGACGGCCCCACAGGCTCTTTATCCTCAGTGATGAATTCCGAGATGAGAGGAGCATCAGGTCTTTGGATTGCACTCAGTCACACATGTCCGACTGCTGCTGTCCATAAAGAGGTGGAAGGGGAAGGAAATCTTGACATTAATATTCCGCATGAATAGCGGATGTCATCAACGACAAATGACCTTTTGGGTGGGTCAACAATATAGGTGTGGAATTTAGTCAGGACAAAAAGCCTCTTGAAAGCATTGTACTTTGAAGCAGTAGTTGAGATTCGGTCATAGCTGGGATACAGTAGCTTCCTTGTGAAAAATAAAGATTCTTCTTCCATTGTGATATAAAAATGTATATGTTATGACACAAAACATTAGGCTCTCCGTAAGAAATGAATCCATTGTGTGATATTGTATGGACTTCAATGCTAAAGCCCACGGGCCATTCTATTGGGTGTTGGCTAAGTGTTTGTTGGAGCGTCGGTGTCAGGGGTCAGTGTCCCGGCTCTGTTGTCTTTGTGGCACATATCTGAAGGGGCTTGAGAGGGAAAGCTCGGCCATGTTCAGCATACCAAGCACCGTCCATCCTCCAGGGAATGGATTGAGTCTGCATTGTGCGCCTCTAAAGGCAGTAAACAGTCAAGGCAGAGACAGCATACACAACAAGCCCAGACTGTCTTCTTATTCCAGTCATCCCGCTACAGCTGGAGGCTGTGGAAAACACCCCAGCCTACTTGAGCTTTATTGGCCTTCTCTAAGGCCTCTGTGATTTATTCCTTTGGAGATGTGCAGCCGCTCCTGAATAGTAACTGATAGAGCACTTTTTCTCCTTGCTTTTAATGCTTCAGAGTCATGTCATACCACGTCTGATGTCTCATTTCTGACAGGTAAGATGGACAACAATATTTCAAAGCCAAATAAGTCACTTCAGAAAAGATGTTATGACAGAATTTGAAAATGGTTTTGGTCATTATTATTGACATTGGCACAGATAAGAATTTAGAAAATGGGAAAAGATGGGACTGAACACTGGTAAAAGGAAACCCCGAAAAAAACAAAATGTCAGCAGACTAGCTTTTGTGACTAGTTACCTCAAGCTACATTAAGATTGAGATTCATCTCGATACCCAGCCTACAGTAGGTTTGCACACACAGAAGGTTTATGCACACACACACACACAAACACACACACACACACATAGGATGAATCTATATTAAAATGTCCCTGATGGTTCCTTGATTTTTGGGGGGTGTTTTGGCTAATTCATAAGATCAGCTACTGTATTCCCCTTTAAAGTGGAATTTGGCAGGTTTCAGCCTAATTGTTGATGTGTGCTTCACACACTGAAGTGCAAAAATGACAAAAATCTGTTTAGAAATGAGCAAGCCAGCTCTGTAATATTGTAAGGACTACAAAACATGACCAGACAGACCAGACATATCTGGGCTTTTATTTGGACCTTCTACAAGTGGTCTGGATCACTATGATTAAGCGTGCTTACGATATTAGGTGGGTGTGATGCCCGCCTCCATTGTGTCACAAGTAACAGCCTGTTTTTGATTGGCTGCCTCTCTCAGGCAAACACAAAGAAGTGCAAATAGGCCTGGTGGCCATGCTGACCTGCAGAGCAAAATCAAATCCCTTACATATCAGGATGCTCCTCCATAGGATTTTTAAGGCGAAATAGAAATTAATCAACTTTCATTCCTTATGATATTGCAAGGAAGAATTTTTCTTTAAATGGTTTTACTGTAGATAAAACCAATACATAGGAGCACAGCACATATTTCAGACTCATCTGAAGATAACGAGTTGGAGTATGTGAAAAGGTGAAGTCTTTACTTATTACTGTATATAAGTTAAATGACAATTGTGAGAATGAGGTCAATTCAGACAACCATTGGCCTGACGATGTGAAGACTAGCATTCCAAATTTGCCAGATGAGAAGTGAGCAATAAGCATTTCTGCCAAGGTCTCTGGCCAAGGGCCTGGGCTGCTTTGTTTCCAGGGGGCCTTGCAGCAGTCAACTGGACAAACAGGACTCAAGTAGGATTCCTGTGGAGCTCATCCCCAGTCCACTTCTAGACAAGACAGGCAGGAGCCCAGAGAGAACCTGAGATCAAAAGTCAAAGCTAATTCTTTGGTTTGGGCAGCTAGCCCCAGATGCATGACTAATTTCTCATGCTTCTTCTCACCTGCCATTAACCCTAGGGCTACACTGGATGCATTACGCTACTTTAAAAGAATGGGATTTTTGTTTTAGAATGTTCACTGCTCTGCCATGTCTGGTGGAGTCAATTCCATGGATTATAGTGGGAACTAATTGTTATGTCAGGTACATCTTCGATTTAACGTATCCAGTGTAGCCTCCCTGTTAGATGTTTTTGTTAGAATGTTCCAGCTGGACTGGAAGAAAAGCGGCAGCAGCAACGGCATGTTAACAACATGGCTACTGGAACGTCTTTTTGGAACTGCGAAAGAGCCCAAGTCTAAAAGAATGTTTTACATCTGTCTTGTGTTTCAGTTTATAGATAATTACCAATGAATTAATCCATATCCACTTCTAAAACTGATAGTTCCGACCCTCGATTTTGATTGGTTGAATCGCGCTCCATGCCATTTTAAAATTCATGATTTACCATGGCTCTGACCACATTTCGTTCTATTTTGCTGCGACATACCTGTAGCAAAGTGAACAGTGGTTGTGCTTTTACATTGCTTGGCAACCGTTCAGCAAGATGAACTATATTTCTTGCTGTTGAGTCTTTTTTTCATGAAATCATGACAGATGAATGAGGTAACAGTTTTAGAAAAGCAATAACCCACTTGAATCCATGAGTTATGCTCGTTTTACCACAGTTAAGTGTGTCTAACAGGTACGCTTCATGTCAAACGACTCCCCTTAGCCGTGGTAAAACGAGCATAACTCATGGCCTCTTGTGAGTTATTGTTTACTTATTTGAGTCAGACACATTAATTAATCTGAGAAAAAATGACAAAAACACATAAAGGAAAGCCATTTGAAAATGTAACATCATTAAGATTTAAAAAGCATTGCGTACAGCATGGAATGCATTTTGAGTGAGGAGAATGATTGTTTCCACGTGTTTGAAAATCACCGAGCGTCCTTGTCAGTTGATTGAGAGCCTGGACTTTTTGGTCACCTTGACTGCCTAGTGTGTTGGCCTCCTGATCCATGGTTGTTGTGTTGTTGTGAGGTTGTGGGTTCCAGCCCCGGCCTGGACTAGTGCAGAACAACTTCTGTTACATTTACAATAGCTTGCTCATTTCTGAACGGATTTCTGTCATTTTTTAAATGAAAGCGTGTGAAGCCCACAATAACATTTAGACTGAAACCTGCCAAACTTCCCCTTTAACATGCAATAGCTGAGCTAATGAATGGGTGACACACTGTCATCTCTTTTCACTGTAACTGTCTACTGTAGTCAGGCTTTTAATCCAGTGGCATCTCCAGAAGCAGGTCTGTGCTGTGGAATGAGGCAGCCCTGGGGTGGCCCTGGAGTGGCTCATAATTCTGTGGGAAGATGTTGTGCTGCATAAAAACTGTGATAAAATATCTGCCAGCTCTGAACCACCTCACCCCTTTGTGTCAGAGACAGCTCCAATGCTGCCTGTGCTCGTGCTGTAAATTAAATGCTGTATCTGGACTGTCATCAGATGCAGATTTTTTCCCCCTTTGTGAGCCAAAGAAATATCAGACACAAAAACCATGTGCTTGCCAGCAGTTGCTTGAAATGATTATTTTCTCGACAGTAAATTTAAGCAACAGGGAGCACTGAAATTGGGCTTGTATGTGTTTTTTTTTAGGTGGATATCAAAGGTCAGTGACAAATTGAGTGACAGGCAAGACGTTTTTGAGGGAAATATAACCAAAGGTGCTTATGAGATTCTATAGCTTGCAATTTCTGTTGTTTGTTGTGGATGTTTCTCACCCAGCCCCTCTATAAGGCAATTTACCTTAAAATGTTGCAATTTATTAGTCTTTCGTCTGTGTTATTTGGTGTGCCAATGACTTTCAGTGCCTGTGAGCCTCAGCAGTGAGAGATTTCCTGCTTCCAGTTGGTGCGGCAGGGTTGCCTTGGTGCCTCGGGCGGGCCCCGTCTGCTGCACTCGGGCTGGGCTGGCCTCATGTGGGCCCTTGTTTTTCCATCAGTCGCTCAGAGGCCCCTGCTGCTGTCAAGGTTGAAATGAAATAGAAATCTCTCTTTCCTGTTGACAGGAAGAAATGGCAATATCAGCCACCCCAGCCACTAGCACAGAATGATGATGGGGGGCATGCGAGGCATTGTTTTTCTCTTCCCATCAGAGATCAATTAGATTCCATGTGGATCCTTCCTTTGAAGTTAATTGAGCAAATGTCTCATAACGGACAAGAGCGCGATGCTAATGTTTGCTTGTCAGTCATGTTTGACGGGCAGGACTGGCCCTCTCCTTTCTAAGCGCACTATTAGCAGCAAACAGGGGAAATGGATGCTGCAGTTGGGCAAAGCACCATGACAGTATGAAATCAAGAAAATGAATCTTGTTTGGTTTCATACCATTACACAGCCATTTCATGTTTTAAAGCTGAGCAGTTTAACTCCAAAACAAACTCCCAGAAACTTCGGTCTGTGGCCAAGAATTGGAATGAGATTTTTTCCCCTGGTGGAGAGCAGCAAACAATAGCAGCGGCTCAAATAAAGAAGTGAAAGTGTTGCATTTGCTGAGATCATAGGATCCCAACAGGCCCAGACAGAGTGGCCCTGGGGCATTCTGCATGCTTTTAAGTGCCAGCCATGATGTGGCACCAGACACTGGGATTAGTTAAAAGCTCTCCACACACACACTGGCTTCTGCAAGGCTCCCAGCTCTGGTGGAGCCGCTCCTCAGCACCCAGCAAGGTCACAGCCTGCAGGAGGACTGCTTGAGACACACTAAGGTCTCATGGCTGAGGGCTGGGACAGACCTGAGACCCATGTCAGGCTCCGCAAATGAGTGACATTGGGTCGTGGTTTCAGCTGAGCCCTTAATATTGCAGTGCAGAGGCCAAATCAGTGTGCTGGGGACGCTGACATAATTGGAGAAGTTTTTGTCATATTTAACCATTTAATGTATGTACTTTCCTCTTGGAAGACATCACTTAATCATTAATATAAGATTGTATGAATATATTTACCTAGCACATCTAGGTGGATCAGTTTCTTCAAGACATGGAATAATTGAATAATCATACTCTTTTTGACAACATTGTTTATTTGCTTTCTGCAATCGTCTGTTTTATGTTTTTCTGCTCTCTTCTATGTTTTGCTATCTTTTATTTGTGTTCTTTCTAAATCTTGGCGACTCTTCTTAAAGGCCCATCATTATGGGCTGAATGAACACTCGTTCTCCCTGCTGCTTCTAACTGCACTTACAAGCACTTGAAGTTTGACAATGCAAGCCGGTGTTAAGTGAAACCAAGACTGAATGAAACCGAAATGGAGTTAATTACCTTGTAAGTCAACATGACTAAATGACCATCACTGGCTGGCAAACAAATCCACAATCCACATGGAGAATGTGCAGCACAAGGAGATGGAAAAGTGTAGACTTGCCAGCTTTAAAAGGATCTTCAGTTAGTAAGACAATGTTGGTCTTGCAAGATTGATGCTGGTTTCAGCTGTATAGTGCATTCCCCCGATTAGCCTATAAATCACGGCTAATTTTCTAAAACATAATATAAAAAATTGAAAGCATTTTGAGATGTTTTTTAATCACTCAATCTTATAAGACGTAGTCGGAAATCCTTTTTAAAACTCCTAGCCATGTAAACATTTACCCAACTACGTTCACTCAACAACAGCGTGCTATAGAGCATATGTCAAGACATTATTAAATATTGCTTTTTGCCCTAAAAATAATCAATTCTTTATGTGTTGCTTTGTATGTTATCAGTCCCTTTCTGGTGAAGGGTGATCTGACGGCAAAGACTTTTCCCTGCCTCACACGATTGCTGTTGTGCTGTTCCAGGTCATCTATTGACCCTCGCTCCTCTCCGACCAGGCACCATGATAGACGCTGGAAACATCAAATGGATGTTTGTGTCCAGTAAGCAAAACGCAGGCAGGATAGTGAGCTGTATTAACTGGCAGGTTGTGAGTCTGCCTTTTATCTGTGAACCTGCAGCTTTGTGTCCTATTTGTATGCAGGACCACACAAGTCAAGGCGCCACATTGTACTTAGCTTCCACTCTTTTAAATAAGCTGGAGGATGGTGTTTATGGCTCTGAAGAGGATGTCAATACATTTGCTCAATACAGACGGAGCGTTCATTATGAGTATGGATTTTTTCAGTTGTTTGATCAGACGGCCGATCAATCCCAGCTGCATTGCCTTTTCTCTCTCACAGTGGGTAGTAAATAATTCACCCCATGCGGCATGGCGCCATTCACTTGTTCAGGATTTCAGTTACAGATCTCCCTTGCCACTCAGACACCGGGAGGGAGGGAGGTGAGGGAGGGAGGTGAGGGGCCGCGGCAGAGGTGATGAACCCAACCACTGTGGGGGGATCCTCAACCAGAGGTGACTTAAGGCCAGGGCCCAAGTCTTCACTCCCACCAGAGCCCAGAGCAGACTCCCTGAGACAGACAGCCAAGCAGCTATTAGCCACTCCACAGTCTAGACAGAAGAGTCATTTAGAGCTCAGATTTCAGATAGGCACAGGCGCAGGGATTTTTTTCAATCAGAAATTTATGTGCTTATTATGTGTATTTTGTTACATGTAATGACGTTTTATTATATTTCTTGTGTGTTTGTTTGAAAGAGGCAAGTCAAATAAACATTTTTTCTGGCCTAAAGTATTTCAGACCATTTCCACTTGTGTTGTTTTATTCTCTGTAGCAGAATAAAGCTAGACACCAAGTGCTTGGATTTATTTCTCGATTAAAATACAATTCGGCGCTGACATTTCCTTTCATTCCGAACTTGCTCCATTAGATACACCCAATCCTCTTACAAGGCACCATAATGGTTTCTAATTTAGTAGAACAGGAAATTTAGCCTTTTAATAGCACATAAAAATTCTCGATTACAACCAACCTCAGTTGAGTTAAAATCTCTAAATGTTTAATTTCCATTTCCCATTTCAGAAGTATCAGGCGATTGCATTAGTTGAAAGCACCACTTTCTGCAGCTCTGGTTGTACAATTTTAATAGAACCTGCTCACCTTTAGCTGTCAGCTTTAAATAATTGGCTCTCTTGGAAAAGGACTCACCTATAAGAAAATCAATCCTTCTCCATTCCGGCTCCTATTCACTTATATGTAAGGGTTTGGTACACAATTTCCTTCCAAATGGAGAGTCCTCTCCTAGTTTGAACACTAAGTATCTGAGGAGAAGTGTTTCTGCTCTATGCTTGCAGAGAGAAAGTTGTGCTGTGGGGGAATACATGACAGTAATATTTGTGTGCAAGTTGTGCTTATGGACAAAAGGATGGCATCTTTGCCTGGGCTGTGCTTGCAGAGCAGAAATCCAAATAATTACAGTACAATAGTAATAACTGCAGAGAGGGGAAGCAATCCTGCAAAAGAATATATGAATGTTGGTGTTGAACAAGCCTATATCAGCGTTTGGAGTTGAAAAGCGGTGTGCTTTTTGTCTTGCTCTCTAGATGTGCTGTTAGCAGACTGCTTGAGTCCCAGGCAGGCTTTTCCTCTCTCTCCTCTGCTCTTGCAGCAGTAATTCCATGGTGTGCCCTGCTCACAGCGCAGCCCCCTGCCCATCAAAAGTGGAGCCAGTGATTTGGGCTTCATCCATCACAGGTTGCTTTATCAGTGGGTGTCCTGTCTTTAGCTATTTGTCCATTTATCCTGTCCTTTCCAGCAGGGCCTTAGAGACCTGGAGAGCTCTGAAATCTCTTTGATGGGATTGGACAGATACCCCCTGCCTTTCAAATATGGCCTGCTCCCTCCCCCTGACACATCACACCATCACCGTGATCCCAACATGTTGTCAAAGCACAGCTGATATCACAAAACAATATGGTTATGTGGAGGCGTGCGGAAAAAAAAAACCTTTTCATTTTGGAACTAAGAGTCTGTCAGCTGACAACTTTTCTCTTTTCTTATTATGTCTGTGCTGTTTTTCATGGAAGCTGTTCTAATACCTGCTTCCATTGTCAGCTGCATATTCAGGTGGTCTTCTGAATGGAGATTCTTTGTTGTTTGGTTTTGGCATATGAAAAACAAGTTAATAATTCTCACCATTTTCCAAAAGTCTAAAAGACTAAAAAACCTACTGTACCTTTGCCTAAGGAGCCTAATGAGGAATTTCTCACAGAGTGAGAATATAGTGCTATATGTAGTATAATGCTGCAGTATATTTTACCTCACCAAATAATGCAACAGCAAATAATTGTGTGTCCCAGTATGCAGCTCAAACCTGATGTTCTAGCCTATTCATAGCCTATCAGCCAAACAGGACAGAAAGAGTATTGCTTAGGGCCTACATTAATACAGAAAAAACACTGAATAGGCTTTGAATCACGGTAGAGATGACAGCAGTCCAACAACAAAACACATCTAATTCATCACTCTTCATTATATTTGTACATTGCAGTATTATGCAAATGTATACACTGGGTGCACTGCTGTGATGAAGTTTGTTTAGTACACCAAGTGCTTGCTGATCAAGAAGAAAGTGTTCAGTATTATGTGTCTTGATCCTGCTCTGAAAAATAAATAAATCCTCTCGTCCACACAGGAAGAAAATCATATTCTCCGGCAAATCTCTTTGCTTTAACACAAGTACTCCTCCTAGAGGGAGGTGGTGTTTGTTAGACAGCTTAGGCCCATAGTATGAGCTGATAATGATGGCCCTCTGTTGTCTCACTAATTAATTACGGTGTTGATTTGGATGGAAAAGGACACTGCCTGAGTGGGACTGTGAATGTCTGGTAGGATGCCACTGCTATCAAACTCGGTTCTGCTCTATTTGCAACATTTGAGCTTCTGCTCTTAATCACTTTTGACTAAACTGGTATGAACTGTATAGTAGTGATGACAGAATAAGCTGAGGCTTTAGGCTCTGAGATGTCTGAGGTAGTGATGAGGACGAGATCAAGTCAAGACTGGGCAAGACCTTTGGTTTTTAAATGCAGTCAAGACCGAGTCAAGAATGATAAGTCTTTGAAGATGCAAATCCAAGAACATAAAAATGAAATAGATTTGTATATAAATAGAAACATAAATTGATTTGTAATGATGAATAATTGGATATATTTGTTAGTATGAACAAACAAGCTGAGACTGAGAAAACAGAAAATGGTCTCAAGACCGGACTCTACAATGTTTATCTGAGGTGAAATCGTTTATCTCAGGCATAAATCTTTCAGGAAAAATGTATTGTTCTTTCTGTTGTTAGAGACCTTGATATTCTTCCCATTCGGTACAAAAGTCATGAAATGAAGCTTCATGTGTTCATGAAGCCTGCTTATTACATGGCTACCTACAGTATTTAATACATCTGTAACATGATAATGAAGAATGTCTATTTTAGAGTCATTGAAATGACGAATATAATAGCTTCCACAACAAAAATGATAGTCTGACTGAGAGACACTTTCGTTAACAGCGCTCTGTTGTACTTAGCAATGGTCCGTTATCAAAAAACATCAGACTGGGAAGTCCCATTGAAGTGAATGGAGAATTCTACAGCATTGTAAGAGCCGTGGATTATAGTGTGCTGGTGTTGTTGCTACCAATTAGCACTGCCACTCTGGGATGCTGTAAATGTCAGTGTGTTATGAGATGAAAATGACGGAGATACTACTGTAGGTTGGCGGCTCAGGCTAATAATGTTTTCTGTGGTTAACTAGACAAAAAAATAGATTTAAAAATGCTTCAAACTCCTCAACTGAATGTACAGTAGGTGAATAGTGGACATCATTCTCTCTTAGAAAAGCGTTTGGTGCAAATTTCATTAGGCTATGGGCTTTTCCATGTTGGTGGAGCTCCTAATATGACTTAAAGTTAATCTTTAAGAACCATGCCTGCACAATGGAATATAAGTATAACAATTTATGTTTCGTAAGGTAGAATCTGATTGTAAAAAGTTTAACATCTGTTGAACTGATTCAGTTTCCGCTGAACAAACTGTGATGCATTGGTTCCAAAATCTGACTAGCTGTTGATTGTTTGATTGACACACCGAACAACTTGTATTTTGCTGAGGCGGTAATGCCCTTCTCGATTATCTGTGTTTCAGGTCTCTGGGGTCATTTTACAGCATTTGCAGGTTAAATGGGGTGCAGACAGGCTGACCACAGCCAAAATCCCCAATAGTTTTTTTTCTGCTCCAGCAATATGGAGACAAATCACCCAGTTAACACGGTGTCTTAGGTCTCATTGCCCAGTTTATAATTTAATTCTGCCACCTCTGAGGTCAAGGACCTTGAGATGGCATTAGGATGGATGAAATGTCACCAGGAACAGGAAATGGTGAGGATTGGAAAAGAGGAGAAAAGATTAATTGTTTGGAAAATAGTACTTAATTTCTTTACCTGATTGTTTGTCCTGACAGTGGTTGGTAGTTGTCCTTCTGTTTGACTCTGACTGTGTGTGTGTCTGTCTGTGTTTCCAACAGTGGGATGCCATCACGGAGATGGATGAGCACAACAGACCCATCCACACCTTCCAGGTGTGCCACGTGATGGAGCCCAATCAGAACAACTGGCTGCGCTCCAACTGGATCTTCAGGGAGGCTGCACAGAAGGTCTACGTGGAGCTGCGCTTCACGCTGCGCGACTGCAACAGCATCCCTTGGGTCTCGGGCACCTGCAAGGAGACCTTCAACTTGTTCTACATGGAGAGCGACGAGGCACACGGCATCAAGTTCAAGTCGAGCCAGTTTACCAAGATCGACACCATCGCAGCCGACGAGAGCTTCACCCAGATGGACCTCGGGGACCGCATCCTCAAACTCAATACCGAGGTGCGAGAGGTGGGCCCCATCTCCAGGAAAGGCTTCTACCTGGCCTTCCAGGACATTGGAGCCTGCATAGCCCTGGTATCCGTCAGGGTCTACTACAAGAAGTGTCCTTTCACCTTCCGGAACCTAGCCACATTCCCAGACACCATCCCGAGAGTGGACTCATCCTCGCTGGTGGAGGTGCGTGGAGCCTGTGTGAAGAATGCAGAGGAGCGAGACCCACCCAAACTCTACTGCGGGGCAGATGGCGATTGGCTGGTGCCCCTGGGGCGCTGTGTGTGCAGCGTGGGCTATGAGGAGTTGGATGGAGCCTGCATTGGTGAGTGCATCTTAGAATACAAACGAATACTGTAGTTTAGCACATTGGAAGTATTAGAGTCACAATCTATGTCTGGAGTTTTGGAAGTGTTGACTCAGTCTTCATTAATCTGTAGTCTCAAAAACTGAAAAATCAGCATACAGGTGAATGTTTTGAAAAATTGTCTGAATGTTGGGACACTGTGATGTACAGTACCTGACTGGAACGTTGGTACCATAAAATGGGATGTGCCCACAGGGGACCTAAGGAGTTTGACCTTTGGTCATTTCCCAGTCCCACCCCATCTCAGTCCCTCACTCATTGTCCTATCACAGTAGCAAATAGCTGAGAAATGGTCTCTAGGGCGTATCCACACCAGGAAAGTCCGTTAGTTCGTTTGCTTTGGTTCGGACCAAAATAAAATGTTTATTTTTTTATTTGGTATGGTTCTCTTTCACACTGCATTTTTTTG
>JASCQY010000071.1:18692986-18707253 GCA_030264315.1 Sardinella tawilis | reverse complement strand
CAGGGTTCGAAAGGAACCGCTCCGAGACCACCTCCTCAGGTGGGTCTCGGTCCGCTTGTTTGGTCCGCACCAGGGTTCGATGGATTGTATTCACACTGGTCAAAAAGGTCCGAACCAAGGGAGGAAACGAACTTGAGTTCGTTTTAAGCGAACTAAACAAGGCAGGTGTGAATACACCCTTAAAAATTCTCTAGATATTTGCACATAAAAGGTCTTTGTATGTTCAAGTGATCCCGTCTTAGTGTCAATTTTACTGCCATATATTTATTGTAGTTTCTTCAGTACAGACAAAGGAAAATGTCAGACTTCTGCAATTTGTGTTTGAAACCAAAAGTGGAGGCTAGGCAATCTGAGGCCAAGCACATGGAGTGTATTGAGGTGTGTCTCATGTCAAAGACAGGCAGCTCTGTTCTGGGCCACTGAGATGATGACTCCCAAAGCTGATATTAGTCTGCGAATCAGAAATATCAGTGGGGCTCAGATGGGAGCAGTCTCACGCTAGAGTGCAGAGGCAGATGCTGGGTGACAGAGCAGCGCCGGCCGGCTCCGCCGTGCCATAATCTCCCGTGTTGTCAGAGCAAACGTGGTGACATTTCATCTTTTGTGAAAGCCGGGCCACAGGCTCATTCACATGAGATGGAATATGAAGAAGATCTCGCTGTTTAAGGTTGATTTCAAGCCCAGATGAAGAAGCCGCCTTTTTTTGCCTCTTGATGGGACAGGAGTGGGAATGGGAGTGTCGCATTAGGGAAATCTCAGCGTAAATCTGCTCCTGATTTCTTGTAAGGCAGACCCCCGCCCCCCTGCTCCCACCCCGAGGCACTATCAGCAGAATGGATCACTCGATAGATTAAGGCTTGCAGTCGCACGAGGCTGTCAGTTGTCAAGCTGTGCGTCTGTAATGGGGCTGAAAAAGTGAATCCTATCACAGCACTGCAAACTCTCTGAAGACTTCTCTAAAGCCCAGCTAAAAACGGACAGCTTTTGCCCGCATCATATTCATCAGAGGCGCTGTGGTCCTGGATCTCAGTCTCCCGCTGTTAAAAAAGCTTACATTATATATATAAATATATTTATTTATTTATTTCCCACCTGGTTGCCTAGCAGCCCTCAGCCCAGCTATCCTAAGGCACATGCTATATCTGTGTGCGAGGTGGGAAAGGGATAGCCTGTAGCACTTGCAGTTGTGGGAAAGAAAGTTTTATAGCTTGTGCTGTGAAAGCTTCAAACTGATTGTAAGATCTTTTGGATCAGTAGCACTCAGTCTTCTTATTCTAACAATATCAGTCCACGGTGCCGAATGGAAATATGATCCGTTGAAAATCTACTGGGACAGTGGGGCTAGCACTATACATGTTTCCATCTCATATTTCATGTACGGCTATGCTCCTTCTCTTTCTTATCCATTGAAGACACAGCATTGATTTAAGGGCAGGCAGGATGCAGCCGTCTGTCCTTGGAGTACCTAAAGGTCAGAGATTTTCCTGATTCATACTTGGGCTGCGGGCCTGTCAGCCAGGAAAGGCCAGTGGTGCCTGTGGCTGTCACCGCAGGGATAGGCCGTCATCAGAAGGTCACTGTCACCCGCTTCCCCCTGCCCCTCCACTTCCACCAATTGCCATGATATGTCAGTGTGAGGAATTTTAACCTTGAAGCCCAGCAAAGCCACCTTTAATCTCTGCTTGTTCTCCTGAGTCCCTCTGTTTCACACAATCAGATACTAGACCTTGAAAAGTTCAGTCGATGGAGTGGGAATATTGAAAGTTATTTGTACCGGTAAATGTTCACATTATTTCACAGCATAGTCATTGGTTGTAAATGAACTGCATATATAAGGAATTATTGAGCTCAGATTTGACTTCACCTGATGAAAAGTAAGTATAGGGTACTACAATTATATCTATTCAGATTCCTACTAATTTACTGAATCTAGTTTGGTTACATGCAACTTCCAGTCAGTAAGCAAGGGAAAGGTATTCATGTAAAGCCTATTTACAATTCCATTAGCTTTACATCAAGGAAGCCAAATAAGGGCAGACAGAGGCAATGTAGTATAAAAATAAAGTATTATGGCAACATTCATAGCAGCTGTCATAAATTTTCATAACACCTGACTCATCATTACTACCCAACCTTTCATATATGTGGAAGACAGAATGGTGATAAGTTATCAAAATAAAAGTCCATGGTCTCAAAGCAGCCTTGCTATTTTTGTTTTAAACCTGATCATGTCACATTTAAATATTTCATAATATCTCATGAAGCCTATGTCAGATGTCACTTTACTATTGCAGGTTGGGATGTATTCATGATCATTTGTTTGAGGTTAACACTGAGGGGTAAACTACATAGACGTGACCAGTATTTGTCGACCCTGATTGACTCTGAAATGACATGATCAGGTAAGAACAAATTTAAACCAAAAGTTGCTTTGAGGCCATTGGACAGGATCAAGCTTAATTTAAAATTTTCATAAAAAAAATGCTTACTCCTGTCCAACGGTCACATCAGAGTCAATGGGCAAGCCCAGTGTCAGTGAGACAGATCATGAGCAAGCATATAATTTGAATCTTTAAAAATAAATAAATTATAATGTAACCTTTGTAGGTAATTATCATCTTTTGCTACCCTGCCAACACTCAAATACTGTAGGAATGTGTCCAACACTTCTGGGGTCATGTCTATGTAGTTTAACTCCCAGTATTAAACTCATGTGATTGTGAATACTTCACAACTTGTAGCCTATAGTAAAATGACATTTAAAGTAGACTTCATAAGATATACAGGAAGTATTTAGATATGAAATTATCAAGTAAAAAAGAGTTTTAAACGAAAACAGAAAGGCTGCTTTGAGACCATAAGACTTTTATTTTGATTAAGTTACTGCCATTCTGTCTTCCATATTTATGCAAGGTTGGGTATGAATGTTGAGTCATGTCTTATGAAACAGTCGTGAATGCTTTATGAACAACTTATGACAGCTGCTGTGAATGTGCACTCGGATAATGTACTCACCCATCAAGTCAAGTGTTACCAGTGCAATGATAGTATAACAACAAGAACTTTCAAAATAAGCAATCAACAACAAAACAAAAGTGGCAGTGAATGTCTCCACTTGGAGCATACAGTATGTGATATGTGCTGATATGTGCTCCAGCTCTCTGCCTTAATAACTCTACCTGCTTCTGTACTTCACTCAGTTTAGTTTGCATTGGGGGCTCCAGTCATCCAGAGTCTATGGAGGCCAAGTCAGCTCTTATCCTGTAAACAAATCTGAGATGAATTACTGCCTAAACCACTGCATGATTTATGGACTAATCATAGCACTGCAAAAAACATCAACAATAGCAATAATGTAAAACTATAGTAATAGTATAGTATAGTAATAGTAAAGTATAGTAAAACAAAAGAAGAGTGATTTACAGTGTTGTAGAAAGTATGAGGCAAAAGGTAACTGTTATTATGGGATTCATCAGGAAGAATTATGTCTTGTCCACCAGTCAATATCAGCTCATAAACCACCTCTACTTTCATTTTTATTGGCATTTAATTACAAATAAGTGAATGGACTCCTAGTGGACTTATACAAAGCTATGAATTGAAAGCACAAAACTTGTTGGCTTTGACAGCTGTTGTAAATACTTTGCGGTGGTCATCATACAGATTTATCTGAGCTTTGACCATTGGGGAGGCCCATTGCCGGGCAGTGCAGCCCTCTACTGCACTCAGCAGGGCCGTAAAGGAGCTGCTTAGGTAGGCTACTAGGTGCTGCATAATAAGAGCACGCTCAGTAATGAGCACCAGAGCCATATAGTAAGCCCTAAGCGAGGAACTCTGCCCAAGCCAACTGAGTTGTGTAATATTGGAGTGCAGTTTCGATTATTCAGGCAAGGTCGTTTCTAATGCTTATTCATATCGTTTGATTTGTGTTTGTTCCAGAACAGCTGACTCCAGTCTTGCTCATGCACCACTGTTGATTTCATACTTGACTTGAGCTTATTCCCAGGGCAACTGGTAGCTTCTTTGGGAAAGTTGTTTCTGAAATAATACAGTCTTAGCTCTTCCTTGAGGACTGAGGCAAGTAGGGTTATGAAAGCGCTGCAATTGGGGGCGTAGAAGGCCTTAGCCTTTGGGGAGGTTTCAAGACGTGAACGCTTGAGTCCCAGCAGTGGAGCCACCAGAGCAGCTCGGCTCTTCCCCTGTGGCCGATTTGATGCGGCGATACGTGGGTGAGTGTGTGTGCACTTCAAATCAGCACTTCAGTGGCAAGAGAACACCCTGGAAGCGGAGCAACAGTGGAATCAAATACAGAATCCCACTCTTTTGCACTCCAAACATGAGAGAGGTTGCACAATGAGAGAGAGCAAGAGGGAGTTCAGACAAGGGGATCCAATCCTATTGGATTATATAATTGAAACAAGTACATACGACGCAGTGGGATTATATAACTTTGCCATAACTCTCCCAAAATATGTTTCTCTTTATGAGAGGTGAGGACACTGGTTCAATGACAATTAAGTGAAGAAGAGAGAGCTACCTGGAGAATAGCTGTCACTTCTAAGACTTGCAAGGCAGTCTTCTCTCCCATGTCATGGCCCTTATTTACAGTAGTTGCAGTAGGTGTATAATCCTCATGCCCTCCTTAGGTCATTTGGTGGTGAGGAGGCATTTACTCCTATCTTACTCTCAAGTCATTTACCTCCATGAGATATTCAGGAATCAGAGAGCAGGTACTGTATAGGGCAAAAATATAAATCTTGGGTTGGGATGAGGGTTAGGGTTAGGGTTAGGGTAGTGCCTTGCGGGCAGTGCTGCCTTCCGTTGAGGGCAAAAAACGCCATTGGCAGTGAACTGGCAGCTGACACTAACTGAATGGGGCACAGAAAGTTTAATTTTCCTATGCCCCATTCAGTGTGCAGTATGTTGAGGTGAGTTTCATGTATATATGGTCCATAATGTAGGACTGTAGGGATGGGAAGCACAGGCTTTTGTAGGCATGTGAAGTAAGTGTGAATGGTGTGTTTCACTCATGAAGCAAAATACGCTATGTCGTATCCAACACATTTTCTGAAGCATAAGACTCTGTGACAGTGCACAGTAAGTGACAGCATACTAAACCTGAATTGGGATTCTTAGCCAATTGGACATCAAATTGCTTGGATCACACAAATATGTCTAAGGAAATGAATAAATGACCAAAAAAATATGTTGAACAGCCAGCTTGTGGGGACGTGTAATTGGGCACCTCACAAGAGGCGCTGGGAGGAATTCCTGGCTATCTGTCAAGATTACCATCATATCCTCTCTCACGCCTCGTGTTCCTGTTATGATTCATGGGCCTAATCGCTTCCAAATTATTATTGGGCTCCAAAGAGTCATTCTAATGAATTTTGGGCAGTTGCATAAAGTATATTTCTCTCACTTTGGTGTTTTTACCTGAAACCTCTGGCACTGCCACACAGACACTCAGTAAGCTTGAGACTGCAGTTCTAGCCATTATCCAAGAGTACAGTATTTGAAAGGAAATAAATATGCCTAGCACAAAAACGCTGCCAAATGATGGTTCCAGTCCCAGTTGTAGTGGCAGCAGTGGTAATGATGGTAGAGTCTCTGCAGTGCTACTGGATGGCAGCAGGAGTTTAGACACTAAGTGCAGTCCTGTGACTGCAATACATCAAAGCAGATGAGGAGGAAGCTGGCATTCTTTCAGTGATTATTGTCAGTCAGTCTTGGTGAAAAGTTACCGTGAGAGCATGACAACACCTAATCAATGCCTGTGACACCACTCACATATCTCTCACACGCAAACCTGTCAAGCCGCCAAGGACGCCTGCCTAATTTCAAGGACGAAGAAGAGTTGCATCAGTGTGTGCGCTCTTTAAAAGGCATAGACACGCTCCACAATAGAATGGGGGAAGTCTCACTTATTGTTATCAACTGGCACAGAAAGCATGACTGTATTTTGTGTTTTAATTATTTTCTTAATTAACCATTAAATACAGTAGGACTAATTGCATTACACATTATTATTGCATTGATATTTCATGTTGATTGGGCTACCCGCACAACATTATGTCCCCAACTTTAGCTTGTTAGAGAGAACAAATAAATATGGCAAATAAATATGGAGATGATCACCTTGTGTTCACTTGTGAATAACACCTTACCTTTATCTTGCACTGGTTTGTGTTAACCGGATGAAACCAATGCAGGCATAGAGCCACTGAAGTCTATACTGGAGATGTGACCCCAGGAGTCTTGGCCAGTGGGCTACTTTCACCAACAAAGTGAACCTGGCATGCAAGGAAACAGAACAGTTCTCTCCCCTCTTCCTGTCATCAATTGTGAATTTACAGTGGCCAGCTGGCGAGTGAGGAGAGCGAGAGAGCTTTAGCTAAACAGAGAGAGAGAGAGAGAGAGAGAGAGAGGAAGAGGCAGAAAGGGTGAGATGTGGAGTTGGCCATGCTCCTGAACACTGAGGGATGCTAATGTCCTTGGACGGAGCTGACAGTCTGTCTGGAGCATAGGGGAGGCAGGCTGGCAGAAGCTGCACAGCAAACCGGCTGCAGTCAGACTCGGGGGCCGTCTGCACCGCTGTGCTGCTGTGCACAAGATCTTGGAGGTGGCCAACATGGGTTAGAGAAATGCTAATCACATGCAGTGTTGTGCATGTCAGGCTATGTCAGCATGTGGGAATATTGTAAGCATTTAGTTCATGCTAATCTTAGTATTTGCCTAAAGCCACGTTGTAATTATAGTGCCTTCAAATCCACCCATGTGCATAATGCAGTGGAGGTAAGAGAGGGAGACTGGCTTGCTAAGTTTGACAAAAGCCTGATATTATTATTGTGTGGAGGTAGGAAACCATTTGCAAGAGTCAAGTGAATGCACCTTCACATCATTAATGCCTTTTTATGTCAAAGATGTGAGGAAAGATGTGAACATTTGTCTATGTTTTGTTTTCTGACTCAGAAATGTAATTGATTGCAAATGCATTTTGTGTAATTTGTTTAATTGAGGCGGTGTGGGGGGGTAGCGGCACATTTGTTATGTGTCTTGGGAGCTGGTAGGTTTATGCTAATTTGACTGAAGAATAAATTATGTAAATTGCAGTTTGTGAGTAGTTGTGCCAAGTTGATACATGAACTCGCGGTGACTTCTGCTTCCTCTTTTTTATTGCTGAGTGTTACTTCAAAGGCTAGTGTGATCAAAGCTAGCAGAGGGGAAAAAATCCCCAATGCTCTGCACAACGCGCGCTCACAGCCTCCTCTGCTAGCAAAACAAAGGCAGCCTAGCATTTGATACTTTTTTTTATTTTGCTAGCAAAAATGCTGTCAGACATTGCAACATTTCAATTGATTTTTTTTCCCCATTTCTATTTTAGTCTAGCAGCTATGACAGTGAATAAGTCATTAAAGAGCTTATGGAGTGTCCTAGATAAGCCATCAGCGCTCTGATGGGAAGGGCGCTCTGTTGTCAGAAATGAAAGTGCGCGGAGGAGGCCGTGGGAAGCAAACAACAATTTGTTTAGCAGAAAAACTTGACATGCCATTGCACATGCTTGTTCAAGTTTCCAGTGACCAGCATAAGAGGGTTGTTTTGTGTGTGTTTTTGTAAAAGCTTCAAGCCTGCATCTCATATATTTGTTTACTTGGGAAGAATGTCGTATTTGAGCTGCTAATCAGACATCTTTCTCTAGGGTAGTTTATACGCAGTGTTGCTCATTGCTTGACACTAGCAGCAATGAAGAGAACAATCCGGGCTTTCTCATGCTCAGTCATTATGTTTGAGAACCACCAACTAGCCTCTCCATGTTCAGAAAGGTCCCTCTCTGGACACTGCGGCCTGATCTCTAGCTGTGGAGCACCTGTCCTCTCATTGCTCCTGAGAGGCCTTGAGGCAGCTGAGTTGCTGTCTTTGGGGCTGGATAAAGCCCTCCATCTTGGCCTACATAGTGTAGTGATCTTCAAACTGATGACTGATACCAGCGCTCTCCTTGAATGACAGCGACTGGAGGGCAAGAGTTTTCAAGTCGGCAGGTGTCCCTCAATCTGCTGGTCCACAGCCGCACCAGTCCCATCCAAGCCTGTTAGGCATGGCTGCATGCGCTTGGCATAGCTCCCCTTCTCTCTCTCCTCCACAGTGGGAGCTCAACGCTGATGGGCTAATCCTGGCTGCTCAACACACCACTGATATGAGCAAAGTAGGTCACTTTTAGAAAAGGCTCTGCTATGAGCACCCATCCCCATGGTGGGTGTTTTTTTTCTTCTTCTTCCTCCATGAACTCTTGGTGACCCCATTCATGCGTGTGCTCACAATAGCTCCCAATCGGCTTTGCTGAACCAATGCAAATTAGGCTGACAGCCTCTCAAGGATTCTGATGTGTGTATTTAAAACTCGGGGCTTGTTTGCCTTGGCATACGTAAAATGGAAAGTTTTTTAAGGCTTCATATGGTCTTCATCAGCAGCATGCAAATCCTGCTGCAAAATATGCCAATCAGTGATCGTTTGCGGCTTTTTGGGCCCATTTTTAGCATGAAGTATTTTGAGGAAAAATAACAGACGGTTAAAAACAACAAACAGCAACATCAGAGACATTTTTTCTACTGCATGACAGTGCTGAAAGCAGTGACAGGATAGAGCTTTTCAAAAGCCAGCCCTGTGCAAATTCCTCAGAAATTCACCTTTTGATTAGTGTACTGTTTCTTTACATCACAGAAGTGTCAAGTGCAACCATAGGTTTTGATTCAATCTGAAATACAGTGGCTGAAATGTACCTTGAATGTGAAAAAAGCATGTATAAGGTAAAGTTCCACAGAACATAAATTCTATATTTTCTCCTACGCTGGGGATTTCAAGACTCCTCTAAAGAAAGTCCACGATGATTTGGTTAAATATGGGAAGAGTTTAGCGTCTCTCATTATTATAGCCCTCCAGCTGGTGTTGCTGTAAATGTGTAGTTTGGCTGGCTAGACAATTATAAATTAGACTAATGGATCAAAAAATATGACAAACAGCCATTTCTTTAAGTATCCAAGAATAATTGTTGCCAGATGTATTTTTATATCATATTGCCATTATAGTCAAGCATCATGCATATTTCACAGTTATTGTGTTTCTTATTGTTCAAGTTTTATATCTCACTAAAGTTGTTTATTTCCCAAAAAAAGTATTTCCAAACTATCTAGGAGTTGTGTAAGACTGATCCATATAAAGAATACATTTCTGCTATTCCTATGTATGATCCTAAGTGTAAAACATCAATATGACCAGTTTGACCATAACAGTTTAGAGATCAGGATATTATTATTAAGAACATTAAAAATATTGAAGTCAAAACAAAGAAAATACTAGACTGGATTCATTGATTTGTTTTTCAGATTTTCTTTATTTTTATTTGATTAAATGAAGGACACACACATACACACACAATGGCTTTCTAGTAGGCTATAATGCAATCAATAATCTGAAAGCATTGGTGCAATATAGACCAAATAGTCACCCATTACTCCTATCTTTCATTTCTTACTGCTCCTTTTGTTCTCTTATAGGGAATATGGATCTTTACAGGCCAAATTAAATTCACAACCTTTTCAGCCTTATTTTTAGGTTTGCTTTTAGCCTAGGGTTGAATGAGTGTTCTGTGAACTGTCAGGGATGTCATTGCTGGGATCAAAGTGGAGCCCCACCACCTGCAGCAGTGCCTTTAAAATGCACCAGACTTAAGGAACACCTGGCAATCGCCTTTTGCCTCAGAGACAGACCACTGGACCTGACACACGCAAACACCATGCGCTGTCTGTCTGTGTCTGTCTGTCTGTCTGTCTGTCTGTGTGTCTCTCTCTCTCTCTCTCTCTCTCTCTCTCTCTCTCTCTCTCTCTCTCTGTCTGTCTGTCTGTCTCTGTCTGTCTGTCTGCCTGTCTGTCTCTGTCTGTCTGTCTGTCTGTCTGTCTCTCCCAGGCTTATATGTTCATGCTATATTTGTTGAGATACTCAGGTAACCCAAAGCAGCATATATGCCTCCCTGTGGATCCCTTGCGATTGCTCATGTGAGCAACTGAGCATGTGTGGTGTGTTGACAGTGATCTGAATAATGTAGGGAGGAGATGGATGGCAGGAGGTTTGGTGCCTGGAGTTGAAGGCGATGAATCTGACTCCAGCTGATTGGGGCTGCCAGAGTCCTTGAGGGGACAGGGGGAGTTTGGTTGCAGCTCAGCAGTGCCGAGATCAGTGTCCTGCTGCGGCCTAGTCTCGCTTAACTTTGTGCAACTCGTTAGAGCAGAGCCATAAAACAAGGTGTCCACCCCCAGCACTTCCTCTAATGGCCCGCAGCACAAACTTGCTGCTCACAAATTAGAAGAAGACTATTCATTTGAGCGCGTCCCTCCCACCGGCTATGCTGGCATACTAATATGGGACTTCCAGAGCCCATAAATTCACCTCACTGACAATGAAGGTGAGCGTGTGGGCTTTTTAAAGCAGTGATCAATCGAACCAACCGTGCATGGATTTATTTACCAAGAGTTTCTCTCTGATCTGCTCCTGCAATTGAAAACTTGGACTTACAGTATGGTGTGACTTTATGCATATTAGACTGAATGATTGAGAGCCTGACTGATGCTTAGCCATGAGACATATGAATTAGTTTTTTTTTATTGTGATATATATATATACAGTATACTATATACAGTATGTATATATGTATATATATATATATATATATATATATAGAGAGAGAGAGAGAGAGAGAGAGAGAGAGAGAGAGAGAGAGAGAGAGATGTACTGTTTACAGTACATGTTCATGTTATCTTAATAATACATATGGCCTATTTGCTGCTTTTTATTATTATTATTATTATTTTTTCTCTATTTCTTTCTGACTTCCTTTCCTTGTTGGATGTGACTGTCTTGTTGAACGCAGGCAGCTGTGCTCTGTCATGGCAGCTTGTGTGTGTGCTATGGGTATGCTTTGTGAGGGCGGCTGTCTTAACCAACTAGTGGTCAGTACATTTCTAATTCCCTGTGAAATGCTCCTTTGCATATCAAAGCAAAAGGATATGAGCAAACATTCTTTATGAGTCCATCTGCTCCCTGTCCCCCTGGCGCCCCTGGCCAATCACAGGGCTTCCTCCCCACTGGAGCGGCCATGCTTTAGCAGCCTAGCTGGAGCAGGTGGAGAGCACTTAAGGAGGCCCGCCGACTCTTAACCAAACAGGAAGTGGGAGCAGCACAGTGTACCTGCAGGGCCTCTGGCCCAGACTGGGCTCCGTGCTGCTTGATAGCGGACAAGAGTTGCATCCTCTGCTTTGGTTATTGGCTATTATCCTACTCTACCTATTATCCGACTGCTACTGCTGTCAGTTAGAGGAGCGCAGGCCTCAAATCTAACAGTCGGCCTACCTGGAGGGCATGCAAATATGACAGCACCACCCATACCCTGACTTTGCAGCGTTGCTGGAAATGAACTCTATGTGTTATACTGTAGTCAGCTGCTCAAACAGGCCCTCAGTTGATGATGATTCATTTGAAAATCATGGGAAAAGTTCATTTGAAGATCACTCTCTGATAAAACCATACCTTGCATACCGTTTCCTTAACATTTACTGTAGTTATAGCTCATAATTATATATTACTTTAAAACACATCTTACGAGGGCGACGTAGCTAAGTTGGTTCGGCGCTGTACCATGGCTCCGGGGACCCCGGGTTCGGTTCGGTTCCGATCCGTCCCCATCTCTCTCCCCACTCACCTCCTGTCGCTCTTCAGCTGTCCTGTCTCATTAAAGGCATATAAGCCCATAAAAATATCTTTAAAAAAACACATCTTACTGCATTGTGTCAAACAGTACAATACATTATGTTTTACTGTATTAAAGTTAAAGTTCTGTTACAGTTGCAAGAAAATTAGACAGTAAGACATAAACTAGACATAGTGTATGATACAAGGCGTGAAATGGTGCATTTTGAATTTTGACCAAATCACCTATGTGGCACTACAAAAAACCCCTCTGCATCAGTAGTTAGAATATATCCTCATTAGTAGCAGAGAGCAAAGCAATGCTGCATACCAGCAGTGTTACAAGACTAAGAATGCCATTCATTTTCTAGTGTTTCATGTGTTTACCTAATCAGCTGTGTAGTGTCTGGCCGGTACAGTTGTTTACATCGGCTAGGTGTAAAAATAACGTCCTCAGCACTAATTGATTGTGACTTGCATAGGGAGGCTCATCTGGGTTGCAGACAG
This sequence comes from Sardinella tawilis, assembly GCA_030264315.1. Taxonomy (NCBI): domain Eukaryota; kingdom Metazoa; phylum Chordata; class Actinopteri; order Clupeiformes; family Clupeidae; genus Sardinella; species Sardinella tawilis. Next base: position 18,695,010 of record JASCQY010000071.1, on the reverse strand, counting down.
GTGGAGTCATACTGTGGCGGTGACCATGTGACCTGGGGGTTGGGCTAGAGGGCTCTTCTCTCTGTCTCATTTCTCCCTTGGACATTTATTTCAGGCACGGAGGCAGGCGAATGCAAAACTACTCATTTGATGAACAGCCTCACACACTCTCTTCCCATAGGCTCATATGACAACGGTGTATGTACATAGTGATGGGAATGGTCTATGTTTCATGCTGGAGATAGGATAGACGGCCCAAACACTGCCCTGTGCTACACGCTGTCTGGGCCTATCTTCTTTCCTCTGTCTTCCATTAAGCCGAAGGTTACCTTGCTCTACCAGTCTATACTTACAGGCCCCTGTGCGCTTCCTTCCTCAGACAGGCTCGCGTGAAACGTGTAGCAGTGTGTAGTGCATTATCTTCAAATGATAATGTTGCCTTTTTGTGTAGGCAGTTTTGCAGTGGGAAAAAAGAGATGTTTTCCTGGGACTGAGTATGACTATTGCCCAAGCGTATGGAGGATAGGATATTCGATATTAGGAACCAGCGGAGTGCAATTAGATGGCTTGTATGGCAAAGCTATTTTGAGGGGGAAAGTGGAGTTTGGATTGGGACCCGATGGACTCATGGAATGAAAGTGGAAAAACAAGAAAAGAAAGGCAGCATCATCTTATATGGGAAGCATTACTTGGCTTGGAACAGTGTCTTGAATGAGAGACATTGCCAGTGTTCCTTGCTGTTAACTGACGTGGGCAACAATGGCTTGTGATTGTCACATGCAAATGATCCCAGGCGGAGTAGAGCATAGTAGAGTCATCAGACCTACAGTATAACCAGAAAGCTGAGCTCTGACCTGTATGACAGTCGGTTGCTTAGGCAGGCAGTGTCAATACTGGACTATGCTGACCACCCCCTCTGTAGCCAGTCTGTGCTTCTACTGGACCCTCAGCTAGGAGAGAGAGCTCCCACTCACAGGACTAAGACAGAGCCTTTCATTTGTTTTGTGGGCCAGCTATTGATATGATGAAGATGTATAATTTTTCGATTTTGCACTTAGCTGTTTCTGTAGCTTTTCTTTCTTAGTCTCTTCATGCAGTCAATCTGCACGGTGTTGTATTCTGCATTGGTCTCTCCTGGATTGTGTATTGATCTTTGTCTACTTGTTGGTATTTGTTTTCAATGTTGTGTTTATCTATGTACAGTATATTGCTGTCTTTAATACCCAGCTGCAACCTAATTTCCCCTGGTGGGATAGAGCACTTGACTTGATTTGACTAGTGCAACTTTCAGTTTAGTGTAAGACATCCCACCTAGTCTCCCCTAGATGTACTACCTGCCGTTTTCACCATCAATATACTGTAGGGCCCTAAATATAGAATAACATCATCTGCAGGTATCAAGATAATTGGTCCATCACAATGCTTGATGAAATGCGTTTTGCCAATACCTTTCCCCTGTTGTTGAATGTGTTTGAAAAATGGAATACTCTTCACTAAAATCATAAAGTAATTTATTTATTCATGATTTGATGACATTCATAAATTCAGGCTAAAGTAACTTATTTAATTGGGCCAAAATAATCACAATAATGAAAGTTTCCCTTGTTATTCCTAACCTCCGCATTCTCTTTTTCTCCCTTTATCTTCATGTCATTGTAGTTTGTGCAAAATAGATTTGGAGTGTCTCATTCATTAGCCGAGGAGAGATAGAGCAGGGGGGGGGGGGGGCAGGAATGTGGTTTCAGCCAATTATGGCACCACTGGTCCAGCTCCTCCTCTGCAGTGCAGGACATGAAGTTTGAACTCTGTAATCCTAGCGCGCTCCTCAGCAGGAGGCTAATCTCTCTCTCGGAATATAGTCTGGTGTCAACTTTGAGGACAAGGCCGGGTTCATGGACTTTTCATGGAAAAACTCCAGCTCTGTAGCCTACTTCACAGAGGAAGGAGACTTTTCTCTGCACAAAGTTTTTGCCCCTGTGTTTTGTATCTCATTTGTCTAGTGTATGCCCCCCCCCCGCCCCCCCCCCCCCCCCCCCCCCCCCCCC
>JASCQY010000071.1:18682200-18692886 GCA_030264315.1 Sardinella tawilis | reverse complement strand
ACCCCTCCTCTACTGTATCTGAACATGGCCTATGCTGAAGCAAAACACTGTCTCAGCACACAGCAGGCCCCAACACATCAACCATCAACACACAAACTGCAACCATGCAGATATAGTATACACAATACACACACACATACACACACACACACACACACACACCTGTTTGCTCATCATTATGACTTAACAATTCAACAAAACAAACTGATCACAGCATTAATGCATGCATGTCTAGCCAACAAACTAAAAATTGCAACATCAGTGACTGTTTTTAAATCTTTACTCAAAATACACCATTTCCAGGCTTGCATTTGGCAGCCAAGTGTAACTTCTGGATGGAGATTTTCCCCTCTTTCCTTGTATCTGTCATTGGTATCTGTCAGTGTCTATTTTTTGTGTGTTTGTATTTTTTGTGTTTTGATATTTTATCCTCTCCTACACTGACTTTGAATTTACTGTAAGTGTGCTGTACGCATACTGTGCATGTATTCATTTGACCTGCTTACTCATGACATGGGCAGGGTACAGTAGTCTATTACTGCAGCCAAATGACTGATAGTACACTGGACTCTTTCTAGTTCATCAGTGTTGTGCCTATTTTAATAAAGCAGATTTTTCTGTTTATCTATTTTATTATACTTTCTCTTGAGATTCGTCTCTGGATAGTTGCCACTGCGAGACTAAATCATATGCCAGCTTTCCCGAGACCCTGCTGCCATGGCATGTAATTAGTGTGTCTGGGGGACCTGGGATTGGAGGTCTGGCCTGCTGAGCTCTCCTAATGCTAACTATGGATGTCAGTGGTCAATAAAATCAACTTACAAGATCATTCCGAGAGCAAACTGTATTATCCTACTCAACACAAGCCTGAGCAAGCCCACTGTTGGTCTTTTTCTAATCTTCATTGATTAAAAAAACTGTGCTGGGTACCTGTGTGCGCCTGCCTGCTATATGAGGCCAGTTAAGCACCTCTGTGGGTTGTTCCCTCGTTAAGCCTGCTGCGTTTATCAAGCTAAGGTCACTGTGTTTGAGGACACAGTCTGCCTGGAGATACTGTCTGTGTGTGTATGTGTGTATGTGTGTGTGTGTGTGTGTGCTTGTGTGCATGCCGCATGCAAGCGTGTGTGTGCGTGTATGTATGTACGCGTGTGTGTGTGTGTGTGTGTGTGTGTGTTGCACATTGTAGATCTCTGCACTGACGGTCACATCTCCATCAGCCAATGTAAATGATTTCCTCTCTCTCTCTCCCTCGCCGGAGTCCCTCTTCCTCCCCCAAGGCCAGTGCTGGGAGGTATGGGCAGCATCTCTTTAAACACTTTGCCCTGACAGCCGACACGCTTGACAGTCCTCATATGACAAACTATGATAGGCAGCCCTCTCACCGAGGGGGCATTTAGTGCTGAGATGCCAAATTGCACACCACGCCAGGGTCCAGCTGTGGAAGTGACAGATTTAATTTGGTATCTGGCGTTCAACATGATTAAAGAGCCACAGGAAGCATTAGCACACGAGCCGAGTTCAGCTGGCCATTTCCAGCCAGACCACATGCTTGACCGGCCCCCTCACTCCTCATGTGCACAGGACTAGCGCATGGAAGCCAAGCCATTTCATGTGGATAGTGCAGCAGTGGAATAATGTGGCGTGTATTTGAGCTCAGGGAAATACATACAGTAATGTCTTTTAACTGCACCATACTGTCTCTCTGTACTAGCTGCTTGCTAATGACTGATGCATATTTGTTGAATTATAGCTGGATTAAGGGTTATTGCTCTCAGTAATTGTTGAATAATAGCACTGCTATAAATTGCAGTCTATAAATGATTTATATGAATATCAATTTGGGGGTGGGGGTGTTTTGTGTAAGTGTAGCGCATTATCTTTTAGCATTTGTAATTTATACCTCAGAATTCTTATAAACAGAAACATTTCAAATGCGACTTTGTTGAGTGCTGAAATCAGCTGAGGCATTGAAAATGGAATTGCATGTGTGCTCTTGCATGAGAGAGGAGGATTAAGCAGGGAGTGAAGGAAGACTGGTGTCGTGAGTTTCTCTTCCACACACACAGACACAAGCAGCAGCATGCTCCCTGTGCCATAAAGCTCTATCACTGTGCTTCAAACGCATTACTGATGCTTTTGGCCAACTTCTCCAGCGCTCACCTCATGCATCCACTAGCTTATGCACGTTAGCGGCTAGCGTGGCAGAGAGGACTGAGAAGTGTACTTAAGCATCATGTGAAAAAGCCTTTTTGATGCAATGCCTCAGTTTTATTGTGTGCTAGTGGATGTTTACATGGCGCTAGCGCCGGCACAGCAGGAGAAGTATTGACCCAACACACGGCCATAACAGCAGCCACAGCGGCTGTAAATCACACTGCAGCACCAGACTGTTCAAAGGCCTTCTATTGTTTCATTGCACATTCATAAAGATGTCAAGCAGGGACTCCACTGGCTGAAACGGCGCCGAGATTTGCTCAAATAACTCATGTAGCAACAGTGATAACTATTAGCTCACTTTTGTGATCAAGAAATGATCATTTTCATTTGGTGTGTTTATGATGTGCAATATGACAGCTGTAAATCAGAAGTGCGTAAAGTGGAGGGAGACACTCGTGTCTGCTGGATGCGTAAGGTGAGGTGAGCTTGTTGGGCCCTAAAGTCTCAGGAATTATGAAGTGTCAGAGGGTGTGAAGGTGATGAGAGCCACGTTGTAGTCGGAGCAAAGCAACACCTGTGCTGTGCTAGTCATGGCTGGAGAGATGGATGGGCTGGGAAAAGCCAACGGACTGCTTGGAAGCAGACATCCTGTACTCTGAGATTCTCCGTACATGCTGTGTGGAGGGGACTTTATTCAGAACTGGAGTTAAAGAAACTTAACAAGTCTTGTCAAGTCATGTCATATAAACGTGCACTTGTGCAGTGTAATGTGAAATATGTTCTTGTGAGTATGTTGCAACTGCTTGAAAAGGACTGATAAGACGTTTGAGGGGACTTTTGACTTGAGGTTGTAGTAATACAGCCTGGAATTTTTCTCAAGCTATTTTGAGCTAAATAAACTCCTTCCAATCTCAGCTGCCAAAGTCACAGACATAATTGATTTAGCATGTTTGTGACCGACAACAAAATGTACATTTTTGGTTTTGCTCCTTTCCTTATTCCTTCCCTGCGTGTCTGTGTGTGTCAGTGCAGATGAGAATGTAAGTGGGGTCCGTAGCTGCAGGCCAGATTGAAGTTCATTATTATTGCTAGACTCTCACTGGAAGATGCACAAGTGTTTGGCTCCGCTAGTTGACTGGGCCTCAGACTGCATTTGGTTAAGAGTCATTCAGGCTTTGCAATGCAGACTTACAGGATTACAAAGCCCCAGTGACACTGACAACAATCATAATCTCGAATAAGGTGCCATTAAAGGGTTTATCCGGAGTGAATCAACCTGTAGCCCTGTTGTCTGAGGCTGTTGAGTGCTGTCCATAGGTATCAGGGAGACTGCAGTACAGTAGGTACAACATAGACCGAATTCGCAAACTGGCTGCTAACGTCAACAGATAGGGGCGTGTCAAAACGAAAGTGACATGCCCTCATCAGTCAGCATTGGCTGCCGTTTCACTTTTCGGTCTACCGTGCATGAAAGTCTGTTGTTCTCATACCTATCAATAGCACTTACCAACGTGAAACAACAGGCCTAAGTGTTGATCCACTCCGGATAATTCCTTTAATGTATATGATTCATGTCATGTCATGTTTATAGCAGGTTCGTGCCACCCGTACTCTGTGGAGACCCCTTAGAATAAAGTGTTACCGAAAATTCCAAATGCATTGATTCCTTACATTCTGTTAATTTTATCCATTGATATCAAAGCTAATCACACATAATTGAACTTTGTTGTCATACAGCTGCATAGTTAATCACATTGATAATTGGTTGTCATTTTTCATTTGAGCCTTTTACATACAGTATACTCCTCTGCTTGCGGATGTGTCAGAAGTTGAGGAGCTAATTGAGGAAGCCAATTCCTCTGAGCCCAGACGGTGCTGTATACATATACAGTGTAAACAAACATCCTCTTAGCATCTCTATGGCTCTCTGTGTGCTGCAGCAGCCGGCTTTCAAGCTCCCATCTCTAGACTGTGGAACATCAGCACGCTTTCATCAGTGGAATCTTAGGAGCCGACTCCTCTGCTCTCTGCACAACCACAGACAGCACAGAATGAGATGAAAAAACATGATTTCAAATACTGAGCTCAGGAATCATTGTCTTTTATGTTAATGCTTAAAAGTTTGTCAAAAGGTTTTGTATGGCCTTTGTTCATGTGCTTTTCACATCCTTGGCAGCAGAAACCGTTTTTATTTGATAGCGTCGTCGTGTGAAGCTTCATAGAATTGAATAATTTCCTGAAAGGTTTGCAGACAATTTTGCGTCCTGTAATCTCCATTTGTTAATCTGCGTGAGGTTTATGGCAATTTATTTCCGAACTGTGCAGTCACAGTGCACTCTTAAAATGAGTTTAAGGGTTTACATTGAAATAATCTTGTAGTAGAGTGAAAATACATACCTGTAAATATGTCTTTCATTTATGGAGATAGCAAAGGTCAGTGGAACTTTTGGTGAACTGCTATATTTACTTCCAGGTCAGCAGTTTCTAGTGTCTACAGAACCTGTGTTTGTTTTGGAGCTGCTTTTTGTCAGTGTAGTGTTTACCTCTGAGAAAGGGTTTTATGCAAATGTGACCTCTTGAAAAGATCATTTGGACTCATTTAATAGCAGTTTTGAACTCCAGTAGTCATCAGTCATGTGGAAGGAAGTTGTGATGAGTCATTGCCGTCCTCATAGCAGCTTATTATCTGTTGGTTAAGTTGCTTTGGCCATTAGCAAGCCATACACGCTGCACTCACTCGTCGTGGGTGGTAAATGACTTACAGAATCCCATAATTAGAATCCAAACAAAGAGGGTACCAAATGGATTGATAAACATCAGATGGGACAGTGTGGCACTGGATAAGCCAGACACAATTGAAAACCCCACTGGGATGTTCAAATGCTATGAACCACCAGTCACAGACAAACGCCACTGCAAACGATTCAATACTTTGACGCTTACAAGCATGTCAAACACACACACACACACACACACACACACAAGTACATTATATAGGGCCTACGTATAGATCCATCCATGCATTGAATGAATCAGTGGTAGCTGTCACATTAGTGTTTTGGCTGTCCTGCTGAAGTGAACACGTGTCTTGTACCACAGGGCTGATTGCCACTTGACGAGAGCACACAGTCCCATTGCACATTAGCGTGCTCAGGAGAGGGGTTGAAGGAGGAATGGTTTTAGACATGTCTGGGAAATGGATTTGCTGAGAATAAATAGTGCAGGTGAGGGCCGAAATGAAAGGGGGGAAGCAATGCATTGGATTTTGCACTGTACAGCACATCCTAATTTCAGTGCTGTCATATCATGTGGCTGGGGTGTCGGTGCAATAGTGCATTGTCTCTGTGTCTGTGACATTGCCATGCACATAAAGCCTCAAGTTTACAGCTGCCATTTCCACCCACATGGCCTTTTGAAGTTATTGTAGGATTTTATTTGAACATTATTCTCCATCACTGTGGCGCCATAAAACACTGCAGGCTGAAAGCTTTACAATTCTGTTCGCCCATTTAGACAAAGGCCCTTTAAAGCTCACGATTTCTAAAAGGACCTTTGCCATCAACCTCGCAAACTTTCATAAAGTCATTACCACACATTGCCTTAGTATACATTTGCACATCTTCACATTTTTGCCCTTTTCCTACAGGATGGTACATTAAAATAGAAAGTACTAACAAATAGTAGTAAAGAACGCCTCAAGGAAGTGAAATAAGCTACTGTATATTGACCAAAGTGGTGTCCATCTAAAGACCCATCCATACGTTTTTTTTATGTTGAGGCGCAGTCTCGTGATATCGCCCTCACTATTTTCAATGAGGTTTATCGTTTCATCTGTAATAGCAAGCTCCCCAGTTTTGTGTAAAGTACGGACGAAATCAACGGATAGGACGAACTACTATCCGTATCCGTCTGTTATGTAGGGTATGACTGGGCCCTAATGCGTACAGTACTGTATGTGCTGATGCCAGTGTGTTGTTGCCTGTAGTGGACTGTATCGGGACCAGTGAGAGAGGGTCAGTCAGTGCAGCTCACACTGGCTGACTCTGGCAGCTGACTAGTACCAGTGGAGCTCAGGGGCCTCCCTCTTGCCAGTGCCATGCCTCTAGCCCCTGTCAGACACCCCATCCAGCAAAAGGAGGAAATATGCCTGCAGATCCCAGATCAGTTTGTGGAAGTAGCCAAGCATATCTTACTCTTAGTGAAGAGCTTGCTTTTTTCTGATTAGCCAAGCTGCTTTGCTGGGTTTGGGTGTAGGGTTCAGCTAGACGAGGGAGACAAAAAAGACGTGCTGGTATTTTTAACCCATCTACAGGGAACACTGCATATACAGCAATCTGCCTGGGATCTCCACTTTGCTCGAGTCTCCAACACTAGTGGTTGTCTGCCTCAGCGTTTCCATGACAGCTCTTTTGGAGTTTCTTGTGTCAGAGATGCTCAGGTCAGTGATCAGAATCAGAGCCAAGACATGTCAGACATTAGCTGCCATCAGGAGTCAGCAAATGTCCATTCCCAATGGCTAAAAGCAAAGCATCCACCCCAAGGTCATTTCCAACCCCATTAACTCTCCTCACAATTGCAGCTGATTGGCCCTAAGGGCTTGTTTGGGTTGAATCGCTGTCTGTTCTGTAAAGCTACTGTGCAGCAGAGGTTTCTATTTTGATGTGCTTCTGGTTTCTGAGTTTCTTTAGAAACAGATGTATTATGAACTTATTTCATAATCATCTCAATGGTGGTCCCTCCCCGACTCACCCAAACTCAACCTCCATTTGGGTAACTCAAGACCCGTCTGTAGATTTTTATGTTTCCTCTTTTCCTTCAGCTACCTGTATCACGTGGGGCAGAAGCGTAGCACTCCATACACTTAAGTATTTGTGTGGTGGGCTTGGGTTGTCTGTTTTGGCTAAACAGACCGCTGTGAGAGGGTAGCCTAGCCTGCTAAACAGACCAGTGTGAGAGGCTAGCCTAGCCTGCTAAACAGACCAGTGTGAGAGGGTAGCCTAGCCTGCTAAACAGACCAGTGTGAGAGGAGACCCTAGCCTGCTAAACAGACCAGTGTGAGAGGAGACCCTAGCCTGCTAAACAGACCAGTGTGAGAGGAGGGCCTAGCCTGCTAAACAGACCAGTTTGAGAGGAGGGCCTAGCCTGATAAACAGACTGCCAATCAGAACTCAGGGTTGTGTTTCCCCAATGCATCATTCAGTAACTACTGCTATTCCATCATTTCAACTCTCCCCTTTCCCCCATGAGGGGAGCTCCGTGCTGCTTAAGGGAAGTGGCCCCTCAGTCAGCCTCTGAGTGAGATGAGGAGCTGCTCGGAGCACACCCACTCTGCTCAGGTCTGTCTCCACAGCTAAACTATTTACAGGCCCATAAGGGAAGAGGAGACGCATCTTATTGAACTGTTCCTGAGTTCTTTCATTAGGCACAGATATTACACCCTACAGCCATTCCAGTTGCATAATGGAGCCCTGCTCTACTACTCAGTCAGGAGCATGTCAGATCAACTCTATCACATCTCAGTCAATCCTTTGCAGCCCTGGACCAACCTGGCCTTCATAACATGGACCATACAGTATGTTAGCCACAGTACTCTTTACAAGGCTTATCAAACCCGTAAAGCCCTCATGAAAGGGTAGGATTTCACAGTGTAGTTATATGTTTTGAGTTACATTCATTCTTATGACTGTAATGTAGATCATTACTGCGTAATATTGCCACATATTGAATGAACATTTATTATGTAAAATGAGGCTTTTCATTTCAAGACTGTTTAAGAGAGAAGTGACAATGTGAAGACATCATGTTGAGCCATTTTAAATATTGAATAGTGATCCTGATCAACTGTATTAAGCTTCACTACATAGGTTACTGATTCATCTCTACTGTGTACTGCAGACACTGGAGTAGACAAGCATTGCCTTTTATTTTTTGACTGATTTAGTGTTGGATTCTACTGTACTTTTCTTTGTCTTATAAATATCTCCTCATAGTGTTGTCTTATAAATATCTCCTCATAGTGTTGTCTTATAAATATCTCCTCATAGTGTTTCTTGTCAATGTTTGCCATGCTTGAAGGAAATGAAAATGTTTTCTTTTTTTCTAACTCTGAAATGTTTCGCTGACCATGTTAGCATTGTGTTGCATGCAAGTCCTCATATTCTGTCATAGCTTTTAATATATAACACTAATAAAAATGTATCTCTACCTAAATAAAATATCAGAATGCTGTCACAGATGTCTGATATTTCTGTATTATGGATGGCGTATATTATTCACAGATAGTGAGAGCAGCCTACACAAAGGCAGAAAACTAATATGCAGTACAACTTTTCATCAGGGGAGGAGATAGCCTCTTTGTGCTGTGCAAAATTGAAATTGGGCCATTTTCAATATGCGCTACTCGTAGGATGCATCCCCACTGTGCTATCTCATACACCCATCTTATCATGCTTTCTTTGATTTCAAGAGCTGAACTATTCTGCAACATTTGTTCATGTGGTTCTGCAAGTAAATGCTGCAGAATTGTGCTTTTCTTGAAATTGTTGGTCGTCGGCGGCATCGGAGAGGAGAGAGAGAGAGCCGTGTCACCTGGGAATGCAATTCTATCATCTCCCCATCAGTGAGGAAGAAGGAGGCGGGGGAGGAAGAGGAAGAGGGGGAGGAGGAGGAGGAGGAGGAGGAGTGGAGCTTGTTGGCCATGGAAGCGTGCTGAAGGGGAAGGACAGGCCTGCTGCTGAGCTGCACACATGAGACACACATCCCTCCCCATCTGCTGGGCTGAGGAGGCCGGCCGCTGTCCAGGGTGCTGAAATCCGTGCTGTGGATCTCCCAGCCACTGCCCCGCTGCCCTGCTGCTGCTGCTGCTGCCGCTGCCACTGATGGAGCTGGTGCTGGGGTGGTGCTGGGGTGCTGGAGGTGCTGGTGGGGTGCTGCCTTTCTGGACTGGGGTTCTGGATTACTTCCAAAGCTAATTAACCTTGGGAAACTCACACAGAATTAGCAGAGCCCCCAGGTCAGCAAATTATCCTCCCCGGTCAGAGTCCCTTATCCCCCCCTTCATCCTACACACACACACACACGCACACACACACGTCCACTGCACAGCCATTTCCTGTCTGGTTATTGAGTGCAGGTGATGTGGCAATTGCACCTGCTGGACGTGTGCCAAGTCTTTCTCAGCCAGTGTATTTCTTTATCCCTGCAGATAGAGCCTGTGCCTGCGTGTCGCATGTTGGATTTGGATTAATTATATACTTTACAGCCTACAGGACTACAACAGGGTTTGCCTGCTCACGCGTTAAAGCCTAATTATGTACAAATAAAAACAGATGTCTGGCCCTATACCCTATATGAATGGATTTATATAGGATGTGGGTTATAGGAGCAAGACTTCGTTCTTTCTTAAAGATCACTCAGATCCCATGATTAGGTTGTTCTGATGAGAATGGCTCTCTGCTCTGAAATGCTGCGCAGAGGCGCTAGCTGGGTTTTGTATTTAATTTATTCATTTTATATTTGCGTTAACAAAAATTGTGTAATGCGAATAAAAAAATGAACATTAGGCTAATCAAGTGACGTGTTCTGACCAGCTGTTGGATCAGCGTCTATCGACAGAACAAAGTGAATATATGTGAATTAAACTGTTTTCATTGCTTTAATCACATTATGGCTTATTTATAACAAGGGTTAATCCATCCCTCATGACCGAATTAAATTTGTATTGGCGTTTGGGGACTGATGCGAATTTGCAGGTGATTCCAACAGAGTATTTCTTCTTGGCATAACTTAAAGACCCATCAATTACTAGTTGGATGGCGACCCAGCTAATGGTCTCCTTCAAAGGCGTGTGCTGCCGTGTTGACGTGCCGGTTGTTTTTGTTAAACAATGCCTCAGTCATCTGTGTGAGCAGGCCAGCTGAAGGTCAGCGCAAAGCCTCATTGACTTTATAAGATGGCATTGACAGAGTGGGTGAGTGACAGGTTTTGGATCAAGGCTAGCAGTGCACGAGGGGTTAAGGGCGTGCCAACCTTGGCTGGCAGTGGGGGTGTCACTCATAATATGGATAAGCCCACATTGTGTATGGCGTTGTCTCGTCTAATTGGCAACATTTATTGTGAGGCAACGCTAAAGCCAGGGCCTCCTCGCCTGAGCCAGTTGATATATCAAAGGGGGAAAATGTGAAGCACGGAGACACTCAGTGTTTCAAGGTGAAGCCCTCAAATCGCTCAGCTTGTGTTACCTTGTTAAATCGATGTTCGCTGTGACAGCTGGCTGAAGTGGAATTCGCTAAGTGTGTGTGGGCCAGGGGCCTTTGTCTCCGGATACATTTGAAACTTATCAGCAAGGGAGTGGAGAGGATTTGAAATGCCATTTGTCCCTGTGACACTGCTGCTTTGGAAGCCGGAGCGAGGGGATGGGATGGGATGAGAGGAAAGGAGAAGAGAGGCCAGAGGAGCCAGTGCTTATATCACCTTCATTTCCCCCACCTGGAATGAGAGGGGGGGGGGGGGGGTCAGAAAAAAGTGGAT
>JASCQY010000071.1:18650498-18660950 GCA_030264315.1 Sardinella tawilis | reverse complement strand
TTTTGCTTTAAATAAGTACTTTTCTACCAAAAAGAGTATTTTTTTTTCTTACTTTTGGATAGGCATTTTTTGCAGTGTGGTCATAGCAACAAGCTCTCAGCCAATTAAGAGGGAGCACGGAGGCCCAGACAGGGCAGATGGGCAGATGATCCTGCTGTGATTTCTGTTGATTCTCCAGCCTGGGGATGGTCTCTTTGTAAACACACCCAGTTAGGGATTTACGGAGCGCGCAGCCCGGAGCACGGGCACAAAAGCCATCACACACACACACACACACACACAACTTCTCTTCTCACCTCACAACAGATGCCAGTGTTTAATTTGTCTCTCGCACCGGAGGCCCAGTCTTAGTCTGCTGGAGATGATGAATCACAAAAGTGGCACACCTCACGCCAGTGTCCTCCAAAGGCCAGGGGGGTGGGCGGCTGCACACACACACACACACACACACACACACACACACTGCCCTTTCCGTCTCCACTCCATGCAGGCCTAGTGGGGCAGGGTCACATGTGTATTAGCCAGCTGATGAGTCAGGCCAGCTGCGGATGAGAAAGCTATTATGCATTTGTTTGGGTCCCAGGGAGCCCTGTGCTCCAGCGTCATTTCCCCAGCCGAGCTGCAAAAGGAGATGTGAGCATTTGAAGTCAGCCCCCTTAGACGGATAAATAAATAAGTGCACTTCATTTAAAAAGAAGCGTTCTGCTTCCCCTTGCTCTAATTCCCCTAGACGTGTGTTTGAAAGAGCAATGCTCAATAGAGCTGTTGTTGTTGTTGTTGTTGTTGTTGTTGTTGTGTGGGGTGTTAACTGGAGCCCTTGCTGGCTGCTCGTCTGCAGTTTGCCTGCCAAGTGAAGGCTGCCATTTGGGGGCACTCTGGGAGCTGGGCATGGCGGTGCGGGTGGGGTGGGCATGGTGGTGCGGCGCGGTGGGGTGGGGGACACGGCACACTGATTAGGAGGGAGGGACAGGGCCCTCATTACTGCATGTGTGTGCAGTGCATTAGCGCTGAGGAAGCACAGCACAAAGCCCCGCCACCAGCTCTGGAGACCCGTCTGCCTACGCCTCACAAGAGCACAGCCGTGTCCCCCTAGGGGAACTCCACACGTCCCCACGTCAGACAGAATCTTCCCACCCCTACCTCTCTCTCTCTCTCTCTCTCTCTCTTTCTGTCTCGCTCTCTCTTTCTCTCTCTCTCTCTCTCTCTCTCGCCCCCTCAATAATATCCATCACCTACTCACTTCTCTTTTCTTTTTCTCCTGTCCATCTTTCCTGGGTTCCCATCCATCTTCTTCACCTCCTGGCATTAATGTCCTGTTTGCATCTTTCTTTCTTTCTCTCTCTCTCTCTCTCTCTCTTTCTCTCTCTCTCTCCTTTTCAAAAAATCTCACTTGCTGTTGATCTCTCTATTTCTCTTTGTGAAACTTTCTCTGAGTGACTGTGTGTGTGTGTGTGTATGTGTGTGCCTGTTTCAAATTCAGATACAAAGACAGTGACTGGGGCCTGCAGACGTGGGTCTTTCTTGTTAGCTGGCTGAGGCGTAGTGCTGTATGATGGGCCCAGCTCAGGCTGTTTGCAGGCCCACAAAGCCAGCCGCGGGAGCTCCAGAGAGGAGAGAGACAGAGCCCGCCTCGCTTTGAACCAGTCCAGACTCCAGCCACTGTGTGCAAGTGTCTGTGCCAGAGCAGCCATCTGTATTCAGCCCGGGTACTCTGACCCGTGTGCTTCATTACAAGGCTCTCGTCCGTCAGGCCCTGCTGCTCATCTATGTCCTCCCTCTTGTTGACATTGACTATTGTTCTGATTTATCTTTGGGCTGGAATCTCTTGCATGATCCTCAGTCCATCCAACAATCACATGAAAAGATCTAAGATGACGTATCACATTTCACTATTTAGATAGGGGAGATATTTCAGATTCTGAGGGACTGCTGTGCAAATGATTTAGAAACTAAGCAGCTAAGTAGCTAACCCCATTTCCTAAGTGAATTCTGGACTCATGTTAGTGGCCCATCAAATAATAGATAATGTGGTGTCCTAGTTACCTCTGGAACTGAACATGTTTAGCCAGGCAACACTCCGGGGTAGTATTCTTCTTCATAGCCATGGCCAAAGTTACATGTGGAAATAAAACTCGTCTACACAGGCATTAACTTCATCATACAGTAGATACCACAGTCACTTGATGTCACCAAATGTGTGTATGTGTTCATATCCAAGGCTAACATAAGGTTGTGTAGTTTGGTGGGGAGTATGAATGGCCAGTCAGGCTATTGCACAGAGAGGCCCAAAGAGCCTGCTGACCCCCCCTGCTACAGCACTCCTTAGGCCAGAGGGGCTCTGACCTGCTCTGCATCCAGGCTGTAAGGGCATCAAGAGACCAGCCTGTGTTGACTGTGTCAGATACTATTCTGAATCTTCCTTTTATTATTTGATTCGACTCCCATTTGCGGTGATGGCTTTCATCAGACGTGTGAGGAAATGCTCTTCAGAGAGCCCTTGGTTTCTGTAGCCTCTGCAGTGTCTGTATTTTAGGAAGTGTTCATCACATTTATAATTTCATCACTTGCTGTCTTTTATTCATGTGCCACTATGTGCCGCGTGGATTGCCGATGAATAGATGCTATTAGATGGAGTAGACCTATTTCTTTTCTGGGCTGCGATGAAATACTTGGCACTTTCACTTTGCCTGTCATGTGCGGTGCCTCTGGCAATGAGGACATTGTGTGTGTGTGAGTGAGTGTGTTATTCTGTGTCATGCTCTGCAGGTGACTAAATGCACCACATAATGTTTGTCCTTGTAGCTCTGAGCTGCCGGAGCTATTTTCTCTCCCTTCTGTTTTATTTGTGCCGTTGTGGCACCAAAAGCAGGGCCGGGGCCGGGGTAAAATTTAATTCATCTTTTTTGTGTGAAAGTCCCCCCCCCCCCCCCCTGCCCTGTTCCACTAATGCGGCGTGGTGGGCTCCCGCCTCTGGAGTGGCTTGATCTTGCGCCGCCTGCTTGTTTAGCCATCAGAGTGTTTGCAAAACACAGAAAGCAAAAACACACGTTGCCAAGAGAAAGGCCCAAAACAGATACTGTAGATAATCCAATAGAAATGAAAAATAAAATGTGTTGCTAGAAAAAAGTATAGCAACTTTACATTTTCAGTTCACTGAAGTCATTTACAGTAAATTATGCTGTATTATACATCATAGAAAATAATCTGGCAAATTGCATTAACATTCACTGCAAAACTAATTGTGAATAGACAAGGCAAGTCTATTGAAAGCACAGTTCATCCATGAGTCAGTTCCACGGGCTTAACAGAGATCAAAGCAATGAAAACAGATAGAACAATGAGGAGAGTCTGGAATATTCCCTGTCACTCACCTGTAACCCAAAGTTGGAGAGGCATCCGTGAGCATAGTCTGCTTGTCTCCAGTGGCTCTCGCCTCCGGGGGACATTTCTATTCCGAGGAGAGGTTGGAACTGACTGCTGTCTCACTCGGCCTGCCTTCACTGGTAATTTGCCATCTCAGATCCTGAACCTGGATTATAAAACCCATCAGGTCAAAGTGATTGGCCCTGCTTGCTATGGATTGGAGCTGGAGCCGAGCAGATTCGGCTCGTGTCAGGAAAGGGAATGGAATACCCACACTGGAGGAGAGAGACGCGGGGAACAATTTGTTCCCACGCTCCATGGTAATGTGGATGGAAGATTGATTCTGTAAGAACATCTGCTCTATGGTAAATCATGTCGGCCTACCCATGGTCTTCATCTTAAGTTAAACAATGATTTCACCCAGATATTGTATTAATAGGCTACTTGTAACTGTACCAAGCTTTCTTTAGTGTGTTATCATGACACTTGAGTAATACAAAGAGAGGCTAGATGCACTAGCCATGGCAAGTCAAAGCATGTTGAAAAATGAATTACAGTAAATGTTAGGTGATGACCATTCTTATCTGAGCTACCTGGCTTGCTCTGCCCGCCATCCTGGTTGTTTGTCATGTCATGTGGGCATGTCAGCAAGGTGCTGGTGGCCGTGTGGCTCTGGGAGGGAGGAGGTCGTGCGGCTCTTGGAGCTTGGAGGAGGGGGAGGAGGAGGGGGAGGGGGAGCCGGAGCTCCATGGGGAGGGGCAGCATGCCCAGGCAGACAAGCCCCAGACATCTGTTGCTTCCAGTCCCAATGACTCCTGACTGAACAGGCCCTTGGCCCATGGCAGCCAGCTTGGGAGAGAGAGAGTGTGTGTGTGTGTGTGTGTGTGTGTGTGTGTGTGTGTGTGTGTGTTGCTGCTGGAGCTCTTTACTGTGCCTCCTTCTGTAGAGGCCTGTGC
The DNA here is from genome assembly GCA_030264315.1 of Sardinella tawilis. Lineage (NCBI taxonomy): Eukaryota > Metazoa > Chordata > Actinopteri > Clupeiformes > Clupeidae > Sardinella > Sardinella tawilis. The sequence continues at coordinate 18,656,631 of JASCQY010000071.1, read as the reverse complement.
TTTTGTTGTTTTCTTCATGTTGTGTTCTTTTTAACTTTGCCCGTCAGAGAGGCGCTAGATCAGTGCGGCCTGTTCCTACCCTTGGCCTTGCCCTGACCACTCGTCCTCCTGTGACTGGGAGCGCTGGCGGCTCTCGAAGCGAGACCATCTGTCTGGCCCTCGCCCTGCTCCAGGAGGGCCCTGGGTGCAGCTGCTCCAGCCCAGCAGAGAACAAGGGTGGGATGGGGGGGGAGGGATGGAGAGAGGGGGGGGGGGGGGGAGAGAGAAAGGGTGTGAGAGAGAGGGAGAGGGAGAGAGAGAGAAAGCAATCTGATTCCACGCGAGCTAGCTTCATCAGGAGCTCTAATCTGTGCCCAGGCCCAGCGAGAGGGCAGAACAAAATGGCCGCTGTTGATCAGGCAGGCATGCTGCGTGCTGGTCAGGGGTGAGGAGGGGTTCCATGTCACAGCTGGCAGGGGGTGAAATTAGCTGGCCTGCACTACCTGAACATTATCTCAATGCACATTAGCAGCGCACACTTATTTACATCCTCCGCAAATAGATTGTGTGGATGTGTGTGAGATGCTGGCCAACTAGCAGTCAAAGTCACATGGAGCTGTTGAAGGGTAAATGTAGGTAGTGAGTGTAGAGGTAATTAAGTGCTGGAGCTCTCTGCCTTTCTACACGGAGTATTTCAGGAAATGGCCATTCCATTCGGAACCCCTGCCTCTACACACTGGGAGAATGTGTGGTGGAGGAGACGGCCCTGATTGAGCTGCAGTAAATAGGATCTTATTGGGAGCTGCAGAGACACTCAGTGGATAAGCTAACAAGAGAGTGGATGGGATTAGGAGGGGAAGGGGGGAGTCATGGAGGGTCCTCTGGTATGAATAATCAAGCAACTGAGCGTTTGATTGAGGGGGGGGGGGTTCTTTGTGTCTGCCAGACTGCAGCCAGTTACTGATACTTTATCAATGAAAAAGTAACTGAATCAACTCTGTTCATCGTGAGCTTTGATTTGGTTTTGGGTTTTGTATTTCTGGAGAGAAGAGAGAACCTAGACAACAGACGAGCTTTTAACCTAGAGAGCTTCTAATGTTTAGCCTACAGATCTTACGTATTATTAGAGGTTCTACCATATGAAGAACTGTATTATAAAATGCTCATGTCCAATTACAGCAATATTGAATCATATTCAAAGCAGGTGGGAAAGAGACTAATAGAATGTCATTAGCCATGTCTTCAGCATGACATGATTTATGCTTGCATTATTATTATTATCAAAAATCTTTTCCACTGCAAGGTCCATTTCCTTTCAGCTAATGACTATCCTATTTTAAGGATTGGCTCATTTAAAGCAAAAAAAGAGATTTGATTAATACTCCCGCGTTTTGTTGAACTGCTAAAATGTAATGGTATTATTTGACACCTGGGAGACTGGGGGCCATTTATTTCTCTAATGGCCATGATAGGCTGTGGTGCTGTTTCATTTCCAAGTCAAATACTGTAACTAACTGTCAGGGGTTTCACGAATGAGACTGATTGCTGTTATCATTGTGAAAAATGCTCTGGAGTGCCATTAGATTGTCTTGTCAAATCCGGAGTTGTGCTTTGGAAATCAGCTTCAGAATTGATCAACACTGACTTGACTTGAGTCATGATGGGACCAAAGGGGAGATCATTTGCCATTTCTATTCCTCCGTTTCGAACAGTGTTAGAAGACTCCCTCTCCTATATGGGACAAGCTCTCATTCATCAAGCCCTGAGCCATGGAGCTGATGTACAGGGAGGAGGGAGCTAGCGCTAGCGTCTCAGCTAGCGCACACTTCACTCCAGTCAGCCCACATTAGTCTACGCCACTTAGAATGCATGTGAACTGGCATTTGAGAAGCGCTTTTGCTGACTCCTGCATTTCCATTCTGTGTAGTCTTTGCTGAGAGGAGGAGAGGGGCTACAGGGAGGGTGTGTGTGTGTGTGTGTGTGTGTGTGTTGGGGTCTGTCAGATGTGTCTGTGCTTGGGAGGCCTGAGACAGAGGAGCCGCAGAAGGGCATCTATTTATGCCACTTGACTTTTTCTCCTCTCTCTATCTTGGATGCCAGGCAACGGCAGAATGCAGTAAAATTACATTGCCCAAAATAGGCCCCCAGAGAGCGCTGGGTTGGTGTAATGTCTGGTGTATAGTTGCTGTAATTAAGATCTCTGGAAAGTGTCAGGCCTTTATTTTTTTCTGTCGTCTTTCCCCCTTACCCCAGTAAGACAAATAATCCCCTTATTAAGCGGAGTACCATTAGTAATAAATACGCTCCTATTCAGTTTGTTGCAGTGAGCTGAATCAAATCCCGCTTTTATGGCTCGTCGTAAAAGGAATCCTATTTCCTGCGTGAAGACAGTTCACACCGACATTCCCCATCAGGTTCTTCTCCCCAATAAAGCACTTAAGCTCCGGCGTGGGATGGATTTTGGTGAGGCTGGACATAAATTGGCAACAGTGAGATAATTCCATTCTTCTCATTAATTACCTCGGAGAAAGAGGGGCAAATTGGTATTGATTGCGGAGGGCTGGTCCAAGGCTGCTCTCACTGGCCTGTTCGAGCACCTCATTGCATTTCCAAATTACCAGTTAAGGAAAAGCAGGCGGATCATCTTGTAGCCTGGTTCCCAATTAAAATGTGCACCTCACCTGCTCTCACCTGTCTCCCAGCTCAGTGTCCCATGTCATGACTCTGGGGCTGAGGGTAGGAGATAGGAGCTGCTCTTAGCCTCTTAGCCTCCCCCAGCATGGGAGAGAGGGAGTGAGAGAGGGAGAGAGGGAGGGAGAGAGTGAGAGAGAGAAAGAGAAAGAGAAGAGTCTGACTCTCTCAGGCTCTCTCTACCATGACTGATTGTTTTAATTAACTGTTAACCACACCAAGACGGGCCGCTGTGTTCAGCAGATCCAGATGATAAATTGGACATGACTGGTGGAAGGAACATCTGCTGTGTTGTGCGGTGGAAGGTGGTGGAAGGTGGTGGAAGGCGAAGGAGCCGTTTACCAGTGGAAATCACAGGTGTGGCCCAGCTCCGCCGCTGGACCACTGGCTCCTCCGCTCTCAGACTTCGAGCTCCAGTGAAGGATGGAGCTGTCGGAGCGCTTTACAAGTCCGCGTTTAACCTCAGCTTGCAGAGGGCCAACAGCACACATAAATAATCATGCTACTGTACGTCTCTCCTGCCTCGGAGATGTGTGTGTAGACTGCCCCTGAAGCAGCGATCTTTATTAATCTCTTATTTAGTACCAACTCGCATTTCTTCTATAACGGGCTGATTGTCCACACGAGTCATGGAATTAGAGCCAGTGGAAGTGAATCCTGGACTACTGTAGGCATAGCGTCAGACACAGTATAGGGTGAAATGCTCCATTTGCAAGTGCTCTGTTCTGTTGTCTCCTCCGTGCAGGAAGGCAGCAGAGACAAGAAAAGAGCAGCGCGAGGGAGACCTTGGGCAGATGGATTTTCCTCAGGGTGAAGAGGGCAGCGCAGACAATGGCTCTTTGCTGAGAGAAATGAAAGTCTGTCCTTACTGGAGTCATTCTATAAACGGAAGACGAGTAAAAGTGGAGAGCAGTAAGCCGAAACCCTCCGAGAGGGAGAGAGCGAGGGAGGCGGAGGGAGAGAGAGGGAGAGAGAGAGATAGAGAGTCAGACAGAGGGAGGGGGAGAGGGAGACAGAAAGTGAGACAGAGGAGCGAGACGGAGGGAGAGAAAGAGCAGATTCCCTGCTATTCTAACACACAAGGACAGCTAAATTCGATAGAAAGTCTACCCTGCTGCTGGGGTGAACAGGGTCCTCAGCTGCAGGGTGAAAAAAGCCCAATTAGACAGAGCCTGTGTGGAGCGCAGCAGTCAGCCCCAGCCCCAGCCCCCTCTTCCTCTCTCTCCCTCTCAAGCAGGCACATCACAGGAGCTTTGCACATGCTCTAATGACTGGGGCTGATCAACTTTTGGGATCATTACCCCCCCCCCCCATGCCCTCCTCGGCATGCAGAGAGTCAAGGCATCCGGGGCACTGTGTGGATCCCCAGAGAGGCCGTAATTCTATTCATTAGACTCCGTCCAGAGTCCTCCCCATTCCATAGGATGCCTAGAGGATTGGCAGGGAGGTTAACACACTGACGTTGAGCGATATTAAATTAACCTCTTTGATTGAGTTTACTTCGCCATGCTCTCCAATTAAGTGTCTCACTTTGAGGACAAAGAGGATTTGAACTTGGGCAAGTTGTCTCGCCTCCGTACGCTCCCTCTGGCCAAGTGTCCGCACAGAGCCGATCCGGATCGGAGGACATGCCGCTTGGGCACCCGCAGCTGTGACCTTGCTGGGAGCGGCGTGTCAGCACGGGGCGTCACATATGTAGAACATGGCATTAGTGTTGCTCCCCCCCACCCCCTTAGCGGAACTCTTCCACCACATGATGAGTCACCCTAGCCTTCCCAGGGGACATGGCGGCCATGACGCAGGCCTGTTGTTTACTCGTCCGTGTGCATCAGGTGGGAGATGGAGTTGTGCGGATCATGTGTAGGAGAAATCTTGTTAAGTTGCTAAACGTGAAATAGACAAATAGAGCTCCATCAATCCGGTGCTGTCAGATCCTCTTGTCTTGGCCTTGTGTGAGCAAGAGGACCATGTTACATTATTCTTTTTGAATTAGCCCACAGATGCCCTGATTGGCTGAGCGGCGGCAGCGGAGGGCCCATCTCTGGGCTTATTGTGTGACTATTACAGCATGCTTAACTGTGCTGTCTGCACCCTGGCTGTCAGGCGCAGTCATGCAGGACTGGCTAATTTGCCAAACGGCCAGCATGACTACAGGCTCAGTGTGCCAGGGCGCTCCTCTCCATTGGCAGGCCTGGAGCTGACAGCCTGACAGCCATGGCTGGGCCTCTCCTCCCCCCCCCCCCCCTCTCCTGCGGCTGGTGTGCTGGGGCCCACATGGCCTGCATGGCTCTGCCCACAGACTCAGGAACAGGGGGAAAGGCTACAAGGCCAGGGGAGATAATGCTAATGGTGCTTTCACTCATATAGTGTAGTTTGTGTGGGGGAGGGGTGGTGATGGCCATGCTAAACTCTTCCTCTTCCGCAGGTTTTTTTGATGAGCGCTACCTTCAGATCACCAGTGTTGGCCTACCTACTCTGTGTTCTGTTCCACAGTGAAGTCCTACTTTACAGGCCTAGCGCATGTTAGCATGCAGTGTCTCAATACTAATTGGTTGACACTTGTATGTTTCTCTTTAGTGATTCATTAGCGCCGCGCAGGAATCATTGAAACATAGTATGGCATCAATACGGGCCGAATTGATTTTGGAAAGCAGTTAATGGAAACCTTTAGGGGAGCAAAGCTAATTAAAATCATATGCAGGTCAAGCACATTTAATGACTTTCCATTAGTTTACTCTGGCTTAGCTTGTGAATTGAACTACGCTTGAATGCTAAATCTATCCATTGAGCATTGTAATTGACTGGGAATTTTAATGGCTTTTCAAGTTACCTTTTCACTGGCAGGCAGAGCGCGAGGGAGAGCATTTCTATAAACACTTTACAGCTCTGCCTAATGGACAAGGGAAATAGATAGGATAGCGTTTTATCTGTGGCGTAACACCATTTAATGTGGCATGTAGGACTTGCTTGTAGATTGGAAATGCATGTTGGGTCCCACTGATTTATGGTCACATTACAGCAAACTGAGCTAAACCACTTCTCTAAATTGTCTCGACAGAAGTGTATGATTTTCTTTTTGCGCTCGGTTCTTCTGCGTGTGATCCATGTTCCCCAAGGGCAGCCTCCTGTGCCAGTAGTTTTCAAACTGGGGGGCAGAGAGGGGGTGCCAGGAGGGCCTCGCAAGCTGGAGGGAAATCATTAATTGAATAAGCAAAACTGTAGATATATTCCTATTTGTTATAAAACCGCATTACAATAATCTGTCACACATCTGAACATTACTACCGTTATAAATATTTTTCTTATCCATAATCTCTTTCTGATTGGCTGGCGTTCAAATATGTCCGAACAATCTATGGTCCTGACCTGATCACATACACTATATCATCAAAAGTATTCGCTCGCCTGCCTATGAACTTAAGTGCCATCCCATTCCTAACCTATAGGGTTCAATATGATGTAG
>JASCQY010000071.1:18590702-18604786 GCA_030264315.1 Sardinella tawilis | reverse complement strand
CATTAGAGTTCATGAATTAGTGCTGGGGAGGGGATTAGCATTTTGTGCTAAGTGAGTGTTTTGTTGTTTTAACTCTGTGAATGTTTAGTGTTTCTCCTCACCTCTACAGCTCTGCCGTTTACACCCACAGGAGCTGAAACAGGTGAAGCTTATCGCCTCCCACATTAGTCACGCCGGCGGTCGACTGCTGAAGGAGCTCTGGAGACTCGGTGGAAGAAGGCTTTGAGACTGTGACGGATTTCACAAGTGTACGTGTTAAACCACAGGGAATCGGGAAAAGGAGCTGTTTACACCCAATTAAGGAGCAATTCCCAACTCTTCCTCATTTGTGAGAAGAGAAGAGAAGAGAAGAGAAGAGAAGAGAAGAGAAGAGAAGAAAGGAGCTGCTCAGTGAGCCATGGCCAGCATGGGGCTGCAGCTGCTGGGCTTCGGGCTGGGCCTGCTGGGCCTGCTGGGGGCGGTGGTGGCCACTCTGCTGCCCCAGTGGCGCCGCACGGCTTACGTGGGCTCCAACATCATCACGGCCACCTCCTACATGAAGGGCCTGTGGATGGACTGCGTGTGGCACAGCACGGGCGTCTACCAGTGCGAGCTGCACCGCTCCATGCTGGCCCTGCCGGGGGACGTGCAGGCCGCCCGCGCCCTCATGCTCCTGTCCTGCGCCAGCTCCGTGCTGGCCCTGGCCCTGGCCTCCGTGGGCATGAAGTGCACCTACTGTGCGGAGAGGGGCACCACCAAGCGCACCCTGGCCCGCTGCGGGGGAGCCTGCTTCCTCTCGGCAGGACTCCTCTGCCTCGCCACCGTGGCCTGGACCACCAGCAACGTCATCCGAGACTTCTACAACCCCTTCTACGGCTACGGCATGAGATACGAGATCGGGTGGTCCGTCTATCTGGGCTACGTGGCAGGCCCCCTCAGTGGGATCGGGGGAGCCATCCTGTGCTCCTCCTGTGGGGAGGCCCGTGTGCCCAGCCACGGCCCCACCCTCAACGGTCTGCCTCTCCCAGCCCCCGCCCCCGCCCCGGCCTACCAGCCCCACGCCGCCTACAAGAGCAACCACTCCCCCTCTCCAACCTCCGCCTCCAGCAGCGGCTACAGGCTCAGTGACTACGTGTGAGCAGAGCTGGCCTCAGAGCCAACAGCGCCAGATTAGGACAAGCAAGCCCCATATTAACACATGTTTCATGTCTGGGTTTTTTTTAGCTTTTTATCTTTTTTTGTGATTTATGAAGGATGTTTTTTTTTTCATTCTCAGACTTAAATCTTACACCAACAGTTCACTAACTATGTAGGTCAGTGTTTATGACATGCATAAAACCATAGTTTTCCAGCTACTGTTGCTGGACGTTGATAAACTCTAAGGGCTAAGTTTGGGTTTGCATGATTTTGCACAGATAACAGTTTGAATGTCTGTGGTAGGTTTTATTGTTGATAGTGACAGACAGTGTCAGACATAACACTAAAAACTGAACTAGACTGCATTGTGCGCTGATGTTCTTTGCTTTGATGTCGCCCCAAATTGGACTCAAACATGGGCTTGCACTGCTTGCTACTCACTGGGTGTGAGGGCTCAGGAGAGTGTTGTTCTTTTGTCAGAATCTGTGCTTTCATTCATCTCTGACCCCAGAACTGACGCTTACGCTACACGTTGTATTCTAGTACTTTTTCGCGTATCGAGGCCTCCAAAGAGGAAAGAATTTGGTTGGCTTTTAGAATTCTCAACTATTTCTCTGCTGTATTTTCCATAACTGTATTGTAGAAACCTGTACATTGTTCCATCACTTGACATTATATTGCCCTTTTCATAACCCACAGAGTGGATGATGTGTTCTGATTATGTTTTGTAAACTAACTCATTTTAAAGTAAAGCTATGCAATGAGTGATAACTCCACTAAGATGCTGGTGTGTTTGATTTGAACAATATAGAAGCAGAGAGCGGTAAAAGCGGAGATGTCAGTATTTAATTAGGCCTATGTTTGATAGTAGTACACTAACAGATCATTCACGTAGGCTACTAACACTGAACCTTGTCCTGGATTTAAGTGGGGTGTTGCCTACACTAAGCCAACCACAGGGTGGCAGTAATTACATTATGAACAAAACCAGTGGCGGTAAAACTCTTGTTCTCGAGGTGGCGCTGTAGCCTCCATAATAATTTGGATTTAAAATAATGCTTCGTTCTATGCCTCCATACCATAAAAAGGAAGCACACAGAATAGGTACCAGTGAGGTTCAGTGAAGGCTGGATTAGAGTGGAGATCTGTAGTGAGCTAATCATCATTGGTCATCATCACTCAATGTGAATTAATCGCGTTAAATAAAGGCCCAACAACGTGAAAGTAGTTCATTGTACGTTCATAATTAATTAAACAAGGGTTGTAGCCTATTAGATGAAATGCCTAGGCCCTAATGCAGCAGGTGATTCTATATTATTGCTATTTCCAAGTATTTTAAGTGTTTGTGTGCAAATCTTGGAGCTGGACAAGCCAATTAAAGTGGTTTGTTTACTTGCATCGTAATTGGCCCTTTTCTCGCTTCTTATTTTAACCGCAGCCATAAACTGAAGGTAAACTTATTCCTAGTCTTACCTTGTCACGTTTATGAGTCGACCTTTCATGACTTATATGTGCTTGTTCTCTGTGTGGAGAGGGGGCGGAAAAGATGAAGGATTTAATAAGGCAGGCAATTTGTGTGACTGCAGGCCTTAGATACGAACTCAAGCAGTCTACTGCTGACAGATTTGTTTCCGAACTTCAGCACCACGGACAGAGGACGCATTTTGAATGCGGTCTTGTCTGTCTGTGGAAGTATACAGTAGGTAGTCTATATATGGTCTATTTCACAAGAAAACAGTTGCCTAATGAAAGCAATTACGTCCATCTGTCCATTTTTAGCAGTGGACGATCAAGGACACTAGTTTCATCCAATCATAAAAGAATTTACACATAGGCCTACTTATATCAGTGCTTTGGAGTGTGCAATTAAGTGGAAATAACAATAGGCTAATCATCGCAGATCATATCGAGATCTTTCATGTGAACAAATGTATATGAGAAAGCAGCAATATCGTGCATTCTCCTAACTGTTTTGCATTTGAATGCATTTTAAATAACCCAGTATTTTTAATCATCCCTAGGAGACCCTTTAAAATGTTCCTTGTTTGGACTGACAGCCTTATTCATAAAGCGACCTTCATTCCCATCTCTCTGACGTTCATCTTCCCCAGACCTCTGACGAAAACATCTCCTTTAAAAGACACTGTTAGGAAATACGCACGCTTCCCTTGGATTTCGTTGGATTACTCCTCTCCAGATTTCATTCTAAAGAACCAAAACAGACTTGTCAAAATAATTTGAGGACATTCGTCAGATATTTTTCAGAGGTAGGATATTTTAGTTACAGTAGGTTGATAAGTGGCATTTGGTAGGTCTTTTAGCAAACTTTGAATATATTGAAAATGTTATTATTTTTAGTTAGGCTACCTAGGTGTTTGAGAAGCAAAAATCAGATGTGGGATAAGAACATTATTACGAAGTAGCCTAACATAGGCTATCATTAGCGATTCACACTTCACTGGATAGGATGGGGTCGCTACTTGTTTGTTTGTTTGTTTTTTGCTACAGACTAGTCTACACACAGAGACAAGACACACAACTTCTTTAATAGCCTCACGCTATTACGCTCACGCAAACTTTTATTGCAACTGCATATCCTACAAGCAAACCTTTAGGCTACCTCTCTCAGCCCTGCCATAATTGCTTAATTTCTGGGTCTGTTCTGAGGGAATTCTTAAACCGGCGACAGGGAAAGTGTGGGGAACTAACAGTTGGTCGGCAGAACGGAGAAAGCACAGGGAAAAGACATAAATTAAAATTTTAAAAGCCGTAGTGTTTCAGTCATTTAGTTAGGCTATCAGATTTCTATCCTGACACTAGTTGATGGTATTTCTTGGGTTGCTTCCATTGCCTTCTAGCACTCCTGTCCCATTCTACCGTCAGGTCTCAATGAACATCAGGTCGTCGGGCAGAGTCTGATCCAGCTAGAGGATGGCCATCCACGCAGAAGGACTGGTGGCAATTGTTATCTTCTATGTGCTGATCCTGATCGTTGGAATATGGGCAGCGTGGAAAAACAAAAATTCCGGCGTCGGGGAAGGAGTCGACCAAAGTGAGAGTATAATGGTTGGTGGAAGGGACATTGGATTATTTGTTGGTGGATTCACTATGACTGGTGAGTGCGTCTGTGCTTCCGGCTTTCCAATACTTATAAATTTGAAAAAGATAAAAAAAAAAAAAAAACACAGAAAACTAAAGGGCAATTCGGTGTAAGACAGCCATAAATCAAACTTTTATGTCTTTGAAGCATTAACCTGTTATTGCAGACTTGCAAAAGTGTGTGCGCGCGCGTGCGTGTGTGCCACTGTGCGTAGGTTACGAGAGATAATATTTTAGTTTGTAAAAAATTTAATGCCTCAGCCACCTCATCTTGTGATATTTTTGTATAGAGAGACTGTGAAAATGTTCATGAGACAGTTGTCTCAGTCCAGCGAGATATGAAATTCTGTATATTTAGCATGGGTTGAGAGTATTAGTAGGCTAATTGAAATCAGTCACTTACAGTAGGCTATCATTTGGATTTAGATATTTATGGCTCTTGTTTTGTTAGACTGTATCTGATAATCCTGAATCAAAATGATAATGAATTAAAAGCAGGCCACACACAAATGCACAAACAAAGTTTTAAAAGAAAGTGTTTATCACCTTTACAAAACATCTTTGGCTTGTATGTTTTCCAGCAACCTGGGTGGGAGGCGGCTACATCAATGGTACCGCTGAATATGTGTATTTGCCTGGGTTTGGACTGGCTTGGGCACAGGCACCCTTTGGATATGCACTCAGCTTGGTTGTAGGTATGATACACACATTTATACCAGAGGGAGAAATCCTTTGGACCCAGTTCTGTGAAATGTATAATGTCACACTGAATATGCTAAGAGAAAAGTGAATAGACCCATGGACCCTTATTACTGAATAATAGCATCAACAAATTATTAATTCTAAAGGAAATACTGTATATAGACATATTCTCTTCCACCTTCTGTCTCCGGAGTCAGTCTTGCTTTAGTGTCAAAAGCAAACTGGTGAGCGTGTTCTGTTGATGAGTTAGGTGTGGCACGTAGAGTAGATGGCCTAGCCTATATACTGTATGTGTGGTGGTGTTCATCTTGCACTAGGTGGATTGTTCTTTGCCAAGCCCATGCGCTCCAGAGGCTACGTGACGATGCTGGACCCCTTTCAGCAGATCTACGGCAAAAGAATGGGTGGACTGCTCTTTATCCCTGCCCTCATGGGAGAGATCTTCTGGTCCGCCGCCATCCTGTCAGCCCTGGGTATGTTACACTGACCCGCGCTCTTGAGGATTCAATTCAGTCATCACACTAGCTCTCGGATTTGGTGCGCATATGTTATTATTCAAGTATTACACATTGAAGGATTTGCAGTGCTCCCCATACTGATTTTATAGCCATTACCCCTCCCCATTACCCTTCACATAAGGGAATCTACAGCAAATAAAAATAGCACACCGTACATTTAGTTAGGATTTAGTAGTTAGGTTTTGTGCACATGGATATCACATGGATAGATGCACATGTATCACATGAATAGGTTTTTTTTTTTACTTTATCAATGAATATTTCCTTTCTCTCGCTCTAGGAGCCACACTGAGTGTGATCGTAGATATCAACATCAATATGTCTGTCATAATCTCAGCGCTCATTGCCATCTTCTACACTTTGGTTGGAGGACTTTATTCTGTGGCATACACAGATGTCGTCCAACTCTTCTGCATATTTGTTGGTTTGGTGAGTGCTTATTCCTAGACTGGTTAAACAGTATAGACGAACACAGTGCTTGAAACACTCTATTTCCCCAATCACTTCCACTATTTGAACATTATGGAATTTAAAAACAGAAGCCTTGTGGAAACAGCCATCACGCTTATAATCAAACTCTAATTTTGTACTGTGTGTGTGTGACTGAATCTCATTAATGCAAATGTGGATTGTCTTTCGATTTATTTTATTAGAAAAAATATTCCAAGACAGTATTGACTGTTCATAAAATATTACATATATCATCGGTATTTACACTCTTTGTTGTGAATAGTTTTCACAAAGAAATAGTTTTAGATTTGCTATGACATCTCTGAATGTTACGTTTCGCTAGCTGTAGACAATGTTCAAGAAAAGCCAAACCTGTGTTAGTGACTGGGTCTACAAAGTAATTACAGTAGTTTACTTTCACTGGACACATATATGTTATTCAACATACAGAAATGCAAAAAAAAAATGATATTGCAAAAGTTAATTTGAGAGTTTTGGATTTGTGTCAAATGTATCCATTTCCATGTGGGTTTCCTTCCAGTGGATCAGTGTCCCTTTTGCTCTGTCCAATCCTGCTGTGGCCAGTATTGGAGTCACTGCCGTGGAGAAGGTCCATCAGGAGCCATGGCTGGGCAGCATCAGCCCCTCCAATGGGTGGATGTGGGTAGACAACTTCTGCCTTCTGGTAAACACGTCTTCACAATCCACATTCTGTGCCATTCCAATTCTAAAGGATAATATCATTTCTGTTTTAGTTCCACACATGTAGTTGACGCACGAGCTCAGCAGACGTTTTGCATTGTCTCTCAGATATGATACTGTAGGTACAGTACAGTGGGTTGTTCTGAAGGGGTGCTTTGTCTGTGCGATCTTGTTTGCAGATGCTGGGAGGTATTCCGTGGCAGGTGTATTTCCAGCGGGTTCTCTCGGCCTCCTCGGCGACCTACGCCCAAGTGCTGTCATTCCTGGCTGCCTTCGGCTGCATTGTCATGGCAGTGCCCTCTGTTCTGATAGGAGCCATAGGCGCCTCCACTGGTAGGCTGCCATACACAGAGAGCCCATATTGATCCCAATATTGATCCCATGCCAATATTGATCCCATGTCATAGGAGGCTACAGTCCGTCCCAAGCAATTGCTTATTTTTACATCATTCGTCAAGCATGTTCTTTGAACTCAAATGTCTGAATGTGATTCTGGAGATCACAACATCCATGTGTTTGTTTGCAGTGCTGGTGATTTCCAGCGAGAGATTCTTTAGTGCTATGTTTTGAGTACACACGAGCACACCCTGGAGCTGTCCCTGCTGTTGCTTGGATGAATTGGAAATGACTTGAGATCTTAAGGAAACAGATATGACTATGGCTCGTAAACGACAACAGATGGCTCCTGTCATTCATTATTGAAGAGTGCTCATTTAACTGAGAATTTGGTGAATATTGCATCTGAAGGGGTTTCATTAATTTTGTTTATCTTGAGCTGTAGCACTGAAGACATGCTTAATCACTGACAGTTTAGGAGATCTGGGAGTAAAAACCAGTCAAGCAGACAAGAGAACTTCATGGCTGAGTGGAGGAATTTTCAGCGGATCTAATGGAGCATTATTGTACATGCCTCCTACTCAGCAGCTTGACTGCTTTACACAAAATGTCAGAATGTCTAAATTAAAGCAAATCAATATTTCATTGTTAACCAGATTTAACATGTCCGCTGTAATTCATAACAAGTTCCTCTTCCTGTTTCAGATTGGAACCAGACAAGCTATGGCCCAGTGTCGCCCAAGGATAACGAGGAGTCCGATATGATTCTCCCTATCGTGCTCCAGCATCTCTGCCCTCCCTATATCTCCTTCTTCGGCCTGGGGGCCGTGTCAGCAGCCGTGATGTCATCAGCCGACTCATCCATTCTTTCGGCCAGTTCCATGTTCGCTCGCAACATCTACCAGCAAGCTTTCCGCCAGTCGGTAAGAGATGCATTTGTCTAGTGGAGCCAGCATGCACCTCAGTGTTGAGCATTCTCTTAATTGGGCTCGACTGCCCCTCCCCTCTGAACTCCATACTCCATACTGTACATACCATCACCAGAAAGACCCATGACACCCATTCATTTAGCCCCTAAAAACAAGGGCCGGTATACTGCTAAACCTGAAGCCTTCTTCCACATTATGTTTTACTTAAACACATTTTTGAAACTGTTCAAAAGGATTTTCACCTGGTCTCATGAATGGTGATAAGTATCTTCTAAAGTAGATACCTTGCTTGACTAGTTCTGTAGTCAGCTACACTTAACTGAACCAGCCTAAAGCGATGGAGCTAAGGGAGGGGTGGACAGAAAGCCCTTTTGATGCATGCTGGCATATATGGGCGCCTGATAGATTTATACATGACTGTGTTTGCTGATATTGGAGGACAAGATGTCCAAAAGTAGTTGATTCTCTTCTTCTCCATGCTGATGCTGTCCAACTGTCACTATGCAGGCCTCGGACCGCGAGATCATCTGGGTGATGAGGATCACCATCTTCGTGTTCGGAGCCCTGGCCACAGCCATGGCCCTGCTCACAGGCACCGTGTACGGCCTCTGGTACCTGAGCTCCGACCTGGTGTACGTCATCATCTTCCCCCAGCTGCTCAGCGTGCTCTTTATCAAGGGCACCAACACCTACGGCTCCGTGGCCGGCTACATCTTCGGCCTGTTCCTGCGCATCGGCGGCGGGGAGCCGTACCTTAAGCTGCCACCTTTCATCTGCTACCCAGGCTGCTACGTGGAGGAGAAGATCCATCGGCTGACCAAGGAGGTCGAATACATCACCGTTCAAAAATTTCCCTTCAAGATGGTGTCAATGCTGGCTTCCTTCGTGGGGAACGTGGCTTTCTCATACCTCGCCAAGTATCTGTTTGAAAGTGGGACGCTGTCACCAAAGTACGACTTCTTGGATGCTGTCCTTTCAAAGCACAGCACTGAGATCATGGATAAAACTACTCTGGTGGGCAATGACAATATCATCCTGTCAGAGATGGCCCCAGTCAAGCCCCGTCTCAGCACGTCATTGGCGGGAACGTTCACGAACAAAGAGGCTCTCAGCGATGAGGGAGACTCCAGCCCAGACTCCCCCAATGAACATGACTGAAGAACCCCCCTGGGCACGGCGCTCTAGTCAAGCAGAACTACATTAGCTGTCCTGTGTTGACTTTTCTTTTCTTTTGTCTTTTTTTTCTTTTTTGTGCATAGATGTTGTGCCATTTTTGGTTGTTGTTGCTGTAGTTGCTTATTTCCACTTGTTCCTTTATAATCAGTGAGATAACACACAAGGAGAGATCTTGCCACAGGAAGATGATAGGAAGGAATTCAAACAGTTTAACAATATGGGAATTCATCTGCTTTCATGTGAGATCCACTTTCGGGTATGTACAATTCCTTTTTCATGTTTGTTTCAGTTGGAGTACTGTAGTATTGTCCTTCTAGATGGAGCAATAATATTTTGATAGCAATTATATTGTATACTCTGTAAATACTTTGTATTTTAAATCTTATGAATTCCTTTACTCTTGAAGAGTAACAGTTAATAGAAGTAGAATTATTTTTTAAGTTGAAACATAACGTTACATTCTGAGCAAGTAGGCCAATCACCATATGGGGCCCCTTAGGAGTAACAACTGGGATTTAATACCACGTCAGTGTTTGCAGACGCTGAAAAGCCAATGATTAAATCCTCACGTGCCAAATTGAAATCCCTCTCCTGATGATGACATTCGGATATATTGGTGTCAAGAGTGAACTATTTGCTGATGCCTATATTTAGTACAAAGGCCTTTGCTTCGTTGTTGTAACATGATCAACCTCAGTGCAGATCAAGATCCAAGATCCATACTCAAGCTGATTCGATTCAGTTTGGTTGCATGGATATTCCACTGCATCCTTGCCTGTGATGCTAGTGCAGCAGGTCTATGCCCCTTTAAGGCACAAAACAGGGTCTCCATTTTATCTGGAGGACCTGTCAGCACCAATCAACAAACTCTCTGTGAACACACTGTTGACTATGAGGTTAGATTTGGCTTGAAGAGCAGGGTTAGTTATTCCCATGACTGCTGTTAGTCATGGGGCAGATGCTAGATGATAAGGTCATTCTGAAACTAAGCCAAATGTTTATTAAATACTGTTAGATGACTATCCACTATGGGGCACATTGCCAAATAAATACCAACCAAGTCAGTAAGGGAGAAAAATATATAGACTTAGTGAAGTCTGAGGAAATTTATCCAGAAGTGCAATTTTGCGGGTTTGATGTTGTGGAATCATGTGTTTTTGTATTCTGACATCAGTGTTGTCATTTTTTCCTCAGTGTGTAGTTGGTGAGCTATATGATTGATTGCCTTAATTTTCTTCTGTTTGGGACCTAGCCTGATGGTATTGTATGTGTCAGTGAGTGTGTCAGGCAAACTGTTTAGACTTGAATGTGAATGTACACCTTCCTGTTGAGCATAGAGTGCTAATCAAAAAGAAACATTTTTGTGTTAAATGTCAGCGTAAAAAACATGAAGAAACTCTAATGTTACATAAAATATAACCTGCCAGTTTATCTACTGGCAAAGTATCTATGGTGATTTAATGTATATTTTTGTGTGATAAAAAAGATATAAAATAGTATATATGCACAGGTTAAACACTCTTAAACCTGCGCTTTCTTTTTTCTTTGAATACCGGTATATATTTATTTCATTTTTGGTAGGCAAAGAACAGCTATAAGTCATGAAAATATATTTATTTATGCAATGTTGACAAAATATATGGTGACAGAAATATGTGGGACAAATTGAATAAACTAAGTTATTTAACATGCTGGTTGCCTGCTTGTTCGTGGTGGATACCAGTAGAGAAAAAAAAAAACTATTCTGTTTACAAAATACATTCTTGGCTTCTTCCTTTGACATAAACTTTGAGTTATGCTGTGCTCAGTCAGTACAGCTTAGATATAGGAGGAATGAAGCTATCAGCTGTCAGCTAGCGCCCTTTGTCTGCATGGACTGAATGCCATCCATTATATGTCAGTTATTGTAGCTGAACCCTGACTTCCAATGTGGGCGTGATTGACAAGTTTGACGCTTGCCAGGGTTATTAAATTCGGAGGCTTCCTCTGATTGATGGTGCTCCGCAGGTGCACGGCCTGAGATTAAACACTTCACCACCCAATCAACCCTCCTCTGACAGCGCGCACACACACACACACACACACACACACACACACACACACATACAGCCAAAACAAAAACAACAGAAAATCTTGGTCTGTGTGCTGCTTCTTTTAACCCCAGCCTGGAATTCTTACATTAGGATTTTCTCCTCCTTCTACTGTACATAGCAACAGCAGAGCTGCCAGAGCTGCATGTAGCCCAAAGCCACAATGCAGGTTCTGCACTGGTAGTAGTGAGAGGGGTCACCAGCCCCGCGCTTACAAACATGGCCATGTTGCTGATAAGGTTTCCATAATGGGACAGGAAGCTGCCCTCTCAGCTGCCCTCCCCATGACCCACACCCAGGCTCTGTGTTGGGACTGCTCCCATATTACACTACATCTGGTTGATCATCACTGTCATCTGCAGCAGTCCACCCCTACAGACACCATTGGAAAGGCATTGGAACAACCACCTTTAATGTTGGAGCGCAAATTGCTATCTAACTGACTTGTTTTTAAGTTTCCGGGGTTCTACGGCTTTCATATATTGAAGTAGCCTATACTGTTCTTCTGGGAAAAGTGTTTTCATTTCAGTGGAAGTGTAAACATCCTGGGGTGCTGCCTTTGGGCTTCCGATGATTGGCTGAGTTTCCCCTGATGTTGGTGTGTGTTTGATGTGACAGTTAGTGTATTTCCAGCTATGTTCCCACTGAGCACCTTCCCCATGTTCCCCTAGTGCCTCCATCTCTTCCCCATTCTAAAGACACAGGAGTGAACAACATTCACTTGACTTGTCCTCTAGCCTCTAGCAATGCAAATAGTCCATTTATTATCACGAGTGCTCATTAGCAATCAGCTGGGCTTGATGGGAAGGTTAACTCAATCTGGCAATGATTATCATCCACTGACACAGACACAGAGAAGCTAAACTTGACATGCTGAGGGGCACATGAAGACACATGACCATCTGATAACATGAGGCAACATTAGACAGTGAAAGTCCCAATAAACATGGGATGGAGGACATGCCTACTAACTGTGAGGAAAAGGCAACTGTCAAGTTATTATTACATTTATTTGTATTAATCAACAAATACTTCATGGCACTGACCAGAGTCTAAGATATGGGTAAGACTGCAGTTCCTCTACAATATGGTGTCATGCTTTACCACATCATCAGGTTTTATTGTGTTTTTCAATCAGTGGATGGAAAATGCTGATGTGTGATTGGTTGGGATGCATCCAGTGAACTAAGTGCTCATTCGAAGTGGTTTGCTGGAAGAAGGGGGAGGTTGTAGCGAGGCTCCATTAGCGGCTTTGATAAATTGGCTGTTGGCAATGACAACAGACCCTTTTCCCACCCAGAAACATCCTTAAAACCTCTTCCTGTGCTACGTTTAAAAGAACTCCAAGATTGGGGAGTCTGGGTGATCCCATTTTTATACAATTTTCTCACCCACATCCATCAATAGAACTTTGAATTCAAGATTCCATTGGCCCGTCACCTGCATCATAAACATCACGCAACACAAGTCATTGAAGGTCGGCTTATAGTGCACCTTGTGCTAACCTGTTACCTGTATGATTGAGTACCTGCACTTCTGTGCATTACAAGTCAGTCCCATTGTTCAAGAGTGTTACTATAATACAGAGCCAACAAAGAGCTGCCTGGCGTCAGGATGGAAATTGCATGTGGGTTGGTTCCAGGAAGCCAAAGCCCTCCTTGTGCAGCCCCAGGCACAGGCTGAGTTTATTAGCAAGAGTGCTCACAGACAGGGACATAAATTAGGTTGGGATTTATTGCAGCTGGAGCTGTGGCTATGAAAAGCTGAACAGACACTTTGTGTAGCAGTCAAGAAATGGGCACTGGATTCCAAACATCAGTTGCCTACCACAGCAAAGATGCATTTCCCCGTATTCTCCTTTTGCATGATGTTGGCATCTCTATTAGATTGGCCAGAGGCTTTACGTAACGTGGCACAGAGAAGTATTGGCTACACCAGCACTTATGCTACAGTATCTTGTGCTTTCTAAACATCTAACCCAAACAACATTAGCCTGCCTTTCATCAGTACTATCAATACTGTATGTCAGAAAGGGCTGCACCTTAAACATGCTAAAATTGTTCCAAGGCTTGCGACAGAATCATTAATAGGTCATTAATAGAACCCATTGTGTCTGATAGGCTACTGTATGTCTGATGCAAAACAAGCAAAAACAAGGTCATCAGACCTAAGTCGCGGTTGAATGGGACGGACCGACATAGTGCCGTATAGAGCCGCTGCACACGACCAACCTGTTGAAATCCCATGGGTCAGTATTATACTACCAGTTAGCGAGAACCAACACCTCCATGCCTTAGCCTTGGAGTGCATAAGCAGGAGCATGCTGTAGCTCCCCTCACCTGTTGGCGAGGACGAGAACATTGATTAAATGTAGAATGCCAGCTCCGACAGCCTAACCTGCCCAACCCTCACCATCTCAAAGCTGACAAAGGGGAAATTGGTTAGAAGCGGAGGAAATGTCATGTTTCCGATATGGTGCAGGAGACTGCATGGCACAGGAGACTGGCTGTACAGGCAGAAGCCTGGGGTGCATTAGGCTCTATTTGTCTGGCGTACTCCAGAGAGGGCCATGCTTGAGCGCTGTGTATTGGCAACTGGGCTTCCCCTCACAATGTGTCAACTGCATGAAATCATGACAGGCCTCCTGAGCACAATCACAACAACAGGCAGCTTGTCAGAGAAATACTTCATTAGACTCGGTCCACTCATCACAAACACACAAAGACAGGCAGACAGACAGACACACACACACACACACACACACACACACACACACACACACACACACACAGTCTCGTACACCCAAATCCATGTGCATATCACACAAACAAAACAAACCATAAAAAAATTAGAAGAACATGACAAAAAATGACAAAAAAAGTGTCATTATGCATTTGAAGGATATCTTATCAATAAAAGCTGTCAATCATGAGAGATTTATTATGAATTGTATTGCAATTTTCGGT
>JASCQY010000071.1:18565490-18581416 GCA_030264315.1 Sardinella tawilis | reverse complement strand
CGTGGGTTATAATCTAAATCTCAATGGGAAAAATGAATGGGAAAATCTCTTCCGGAAACGCACTGGCCAACTCTATATCTGTGTTGGCAAGATCAACAAAGCCCATAATCTGTAATCCCTGAGACTTGAGAGATTATACAGTTGTAGCACACAGTCTCTGATAGCCTAAAGGAGTGATAAAGTGACTGATATTCCGAGTGACAGTTCTGTACACATGAGGGCATTCCAAGGAAGCGGCAGTCCTACAGCACGTCACTGCAGTGTAATCAGGCATGAGAGATTCATCTTAAAGCCTTGACGAGGTAAAACAGGACTGATACATTTATGTGTCAAAGGCAAATATCTTGCTATGCTGGTCTGTGCTGATAGGTGTTTCTCAGCAGGTCATGTACTGCACTGACACAAACATGCCATTGTTGCACCATTAGGCCTACATTATTATATGAACCCAGAAGAACACTTATCAGTGCACAGCATTTCTCGTAGGCCACTGATGAGTACTGAAGTCAACAACTAGCTTTTTTTGTTCAAACTTCCAGTTACCTCTGAGCATTAATTGCATCCTAATGGGACCCTGGATGTATCCTATGACACATGGAACACATATAATAAAATTGTCCAACATGCATCTGAACAAATAAAACTGATTCCATATGGTAAAGCCATTTTTGTTGTTGTTTTTGTTGTTGTTGTCTTATCGTTAATACGCCACAAGACTGGAATTCCCTCTATTTTATGATTATAATTATAAGAATTATAATTCTTGCTAAAATTTGCAGGCTATGCTGAGGTCATGCTACCACCTGCAACATTACATAGAGCAAACATGTACACGCTTAGATACTCCATTCTCAAAGGCCGTACAGTGTGGCATCGAAATGTTTGATCTCTGAAACCATTATTTTACATACAGTACATTGAGGTAAAATGTTAACGAGCAATATAGCTATTCTTATTAACTCTTTCTTTTCCCTGCAGTTGTCTGTCTATTTCCGTCTCTGGGTACTGAACTTCAGGACAGTATTTCCATTGCCTTATAAAAATGATTTAGGAGACGGCATCCAATCTGGAGCATGGGCCCCTTTCCCGGGCTGATGCGACTCAGCACAATGCTTTCAGTCGCGTAGAGAGAGAGGGAGAGAGAGAGAGAGAGAGAGAGAGAGAGAGAGAGTGAGAGAGAGTAATCCCACTAATGGAGCCATTTGTATTCCATGCCTCTCACAGGCAGGCACAAGAGAGCAATGTCCTCTAATTGCTCAGATAAAGATTGAATAAACTGCTTTCTTAGCTAAATGGTGTGACTGTGGCACACTGAGCCATCTCAGTAGCATTAGATATGTGCTTTAGTCCTCCTGCAAATGGCGCTGCCTCACGCACATCAGCGCACCGCTACTAAAGAGTGACAAGTGTGAGAGCCTGCTGCTCCAGTGGGTTACTGTGGCCAGTTAAGGTGCTGGCTGAATGCTCACTGAGACAACTAGCTGTTTCTTTTCGGAAGGCACAGCTCACCAAGTGATGGATCATTTCTCCTTGTCCCTGCTAAAGAAATAAATGCCCCGGAGCACGGCTCCTATATATACAGTATCTACCCAGCGGAGCTGGCTCAGTCCCCGCCACAGGCAGGGCAAGAGAGGCTGGGCTGGGCTGGGCTGGGCTGGGCTGGGCTGGGCTGGGCTTTGTGAAGCGTCTTTCCTGGCTGCTGCTGCACCCATGCCAGCGGCTCCATTAGCTTTGATTGAAGGTGAGGCAGCGCGGCTGAGAGGCCGAGTGAAGGTGAAGAGTCTTCCAGTGAGCTCATCAGAGCACAAGAGTTATGGGCCCATCGGACATTCTCCCCTCCACCACTCCATTGATTGGGAAGCCGCATCGGTAAGAAGAGGCTGGCCGGCCGGCGGTATTTTACACAGCTTCCGGCTGTCAGCGATCTCCTGTGCTGAGACTCTGAACATGATGGCAGATGCACACCATCCTCCGACAGGGCACAGGTGCAATTTCAAAATGTAATCAGCCATGTAGGAAGCCTCTTTTTCTTCATCGCAATAAGTGACAGGCCAATGTGTCACATGACAAAGAATCTCTTCAGGATCACCAGTCTGCATGTCCATCTTAACTTTCATTTGCTCTCAGTCCAGATACCAGTTCTGACAGTCAGAATGATGTTCAAATACAAATGGCACCACAGCTTCAGCATCTTGTACAGCATGTTTGTGGTGTATATTTTGCTTGCCTACACATCATGTTTTTTTTCATTTACCTGAGCAATATTTGCACAGTTTCATAGATAGGCAGTATCTCATCCTGAAATAAGCAGTAGACTATAGACTGCCTGTGTTTTTTTACTCAGACAGGGGACAAAAAATGAGCTGATGAGTTGTGGAAGAAAACCCCCCTCCTTTTTCACCCATTCCTTATCCTAGGGGCCATAAAACAGCTTTAAAGGGCAAACCGTCTCACTTGCAGTAAACAAGTAAGCCTCCAATTGGAAAACAATTACCCCTCTACTTCAGCTATGAATCCAATCAAGCTTTTAAATGCTGAAGGATTTATCTCAAAATGATCTCTATTGATAATTCAAGCCGATAAGCCTCGATAAGCAGTCTATTCCATTCTGTGTGCTGCACGCTATGTGTAAGACAGTGATGTCATTTCTCGACAGAGAGCTGTGAAACGATCCCTGCCATCAAAGAGAAGAGCCCGAGCCAAGAAGGTGGTTCCTCTCCTATTTTAATGAGGCTGGGTGGCTAACGGCTGCAGAGGCAGTGCTCTGTGTGGAGGACTAATGAAGAGCTGCTCCCTGGCCGACAGCTCCGCTGTGCTATTCCCTCACCCGCCTGACAGCTTCCAAACATGCTCTGGACTAATCAAATATTGTTATGCTGAAGCTATGCAGACTACCACAGCCTGGACTGGAGAGATGTTTAGCAGTTAGCAGTGCAAGCCTCTGCTCAAATAGATTGGTTTTATTTAGAAATAGGGAGGAGCTGGTTCATAATGATCATTAACATCATGTACAGATTGTTAAATCATCCCTCAGTCTTTACTTTGATTTGATTCATTTCCTAACATATTAGTGAATCTCTGCTTTGTTTAGAGATTTCTTCAGGTGTCGCTGCGTCCGTTTTTCCCGTTAGGTAAACATCCAGTAAAATCCTCCACATATTTTCTCATGAGCAAAATCCTCATGGCTGCTTGGGGAATGGTTCTTTGGCCCCTGTTCAAAAAGCGCTCTAAAGAGTCAGCTACAACAGAGATTCACAGTGAGATCAAAAGTGAAATATGCATCTCTGCTTTACACTTCAACCTCAACCCAGGAGGAGAGATGTGAGGCAGTAGCCATCAATAATGGACGCCGCTTGGTGAGGTCACCATGCTGCTCAGGCCTCCCAAAATACCAAGACTAACCTGATTAAGCATCCCTACCCCACTACATACACACACACACACACACACACACACACAAAGCACACAGGCACACTGCATGACTGTGATACTCCACAGTCTGTCAGGCCTTGCTGTGTCACCAAAGCCAAGCACAGAGGGGGACAAAAGGCTTTGGGCAGATTTCCAGTGTGAGGGAAACAATATCTGCTTTCCATCCATGTACATCATGTTAAAACTTTTTCTGTTTGCTAGCCTATATTTAATTACCTGTCACAGTGATCACTGTAATAATTTACTGTAATAAAACACTGTTTTTCGATTTACTTCGATGGCTAAATGGCTCATCACCAGGTGAATGGAGGCTCTCTTGGCCCCTCTTGCGATTTAGCGCAATGAAACGAATCTGAAACTGAATGAAGCAAAAATCATGTCTACTTTGTCAACCAACAAAGTATTGATGTTAATTAAAATACTGCAGGGGGAGTTCCATAGGTAAATAAATGGCAGCCTTGAAATTAAATGGCCAAAATCAATGGCTTATATGTATTCCTGAAAAGATCCGGTATATAATGTACCTTAGTTCAAGGCCAACTAACCATAACAGATTATCTTACTGAAAACAAACTGTCCTTGCTGAGAAGCATGCAATCACTCAATATGATATTACGTGATTCCAAGAAGTGAGGTTGTGATTAAGCGGGTCAAGTAAAAATGTCAATGACCTCTGAGTCCTGCGGGGAGCAGTGCTTCAGACCCGTGGGGGAGGTGCCGGGCTGCTCCAGCGAAGGGCCTTGTTGCCACATGCTGGGAGGACGTGCTGATTGGACTGTCTAACACTGGAGACACTCTAGTCTGAGAGAGCAACAAACACAGTTAGCAGTGAATGGAGTCTTGGAAATCACAGTAATTGAGTCAGTGTTAAGAGTCTCTAGTCATTTGGACCTGCCTTTCATAATCTGTGCAATGTTTGCACATTGTACCTCTTCTGCATATCACATTATATTATATTATATTATATTATATTATATTATATTATATTATATTATATTATATTATATTATATTATATTATATTATTATATTATCAGTTGTCCGTAGTAATCATTTCAGTCTTTGAATGTCTCGAGTTGTTGTGGTTGACTATTCTAACCTTTTCCAATTTTATAAGCAAATATCTGACTAATGCTTGTGAGGAATATGGAGAAAGCAGGGTGGTGCATGTTCAACCTGGCTGATCAGTGCATACCTGATTTATTACTTTTCAATCCAACATTTTGACAGCCGCTTTCCATGCAAGCCTCTCTCCTATGAGCGATGTGTAAGAGAGAGAGAGAGAGAGAGAGAGAGAGAGAGAGATAGAGAGAGCGAGAGAGAGAGAGAGAGAAAGAAGTGCGGTGTCTGGAGAGCTGTGAAGGGCTGGAGACACACTCCCCAGATGGATGGGCTCTCGTGACCCAGGCACACATGCTGTGGCAACAGTCAGCTTTATGGATGAACCCCACTACCTCCGCCCAAGAGCCGACACCCCATCTGAGCACCCAAGCATGACCAAGAAAGCCGTGCTTGTCAGAATGGGGAGTGGACGGCAAAGATCTGTCAGCGTGGCTGATGGCAAGTCAGACACACTCAGTATTCAACACTGCAGATTCTAAATGGGATGAAGAACTGAATCATGTATTTAGGCAAAACATCTGCTTATTATCTTGAGCTTATTGATCAAATTCAGTTGAAATAATAATGAAAAATTAATTAATCAAAGAAATTTCTATGGCTACATAATATTAGGTGATTTTACCTATGCTGCAGACCGTGAAAAAAAATGACAAATGACATTGTTCAATCGGAAATTAATGTGATAATTGCATTGTGCTTGTATGCCTCAGATGGCCTTCACTTATATGGCACTATTAATCCCACCTACAGTAGCTTATTGCATGAGTCAACACATGTAGCCTACTCAAAATGGCTTATTAATTCAAATGGCATCAGGCTCTCTCCCTTCCTCTCTCTCTCTCCCTCTCTCAACTGAGGTGACCTTTATTGTTATATGTTTGCCATAGCAGCAGAACATTACACCCATGTTGAATAAATGGCAAATGAGATATTCATATTTTTCTCTCTTTCTCTCACTCTCTCTTTCACACACAAAGCATTTTTTGTTACTGTAACGGGGGAAAACACTGTAGTGCCCTACAGGCTTTTGGGTTCTTGATCTCTATTTGGAAAAGCAATCTCTCAGCCAGTCCCTGAACCCAAGACCAACACCAGTTTGATGGCCTATATGCAATGCAACAGTTGTGTCATGATCTGGCTTGTATACAGTAGGCTATTTTGAATTCCTTACGATTTTCTTTAAAATGTCATGATCAGCCTTGTATGATACTTGTATGAATTTCTTACAATTCTCTTATTGTGAGCTAGATGTAAAAGAAAGCTGACATCCTAATTGCCATTCATTTGCATCATAGGCCTCAGTAACTGGAAGATTGGGACCAAGCCTAACAAACTGTTTACTTAATGGGATATTAACTCAATTGGTTCACTGTAAGCCTAAATGGCCTTAGAAAAGTGTCTGCTAAATGTCTTGTAAATTTTAATATTTTTACTGATAGCCTGGAAATTCAGACCCACTTCTAGAAAGATGTAGGTCTGGCTTTGACAAATCCAAACAAAAAGACGGCACAGATGGATGCATAGCTAAATGTCTCTGTATTGGACTGTATATTGTCCAGCTATTCAAAACTGCTTCAACCGTGCTGCTCTGTCATTAACATGTGAGTCAACTGACTTTGAATCATAGTTAGGAACTGCAGAGCAAATTCAAATTTGTGCTATGTAGGCTTCTTAACATTTCCCAAAGTTGAATCATTTTGACAACACACTAGAACTTAACATAAACATAAACACCTTGACCAGATCAGATTTTTTAATCATTTAAATGATTTGTCGTGCTAATAATATATATTTGTTAACAGGGACATACTGTAAAAAAAAAAAAAAAATCAGTTGGTCTCCATGACTGTTCTGTTTTCTTGCTGTCTGTGATGTTGCTTACAGCATGGTCCATCCTGCCCAGTAGGCTACACTTTACTTTCAGGAATAACTCATAAGTCATAACTTTTAAAACTTGTTTAGTATCAAATCTAAAATGAAAATATAGCATATTTCTATTTAAAGAAACTATGATTAGGCTATAGGCTAATTCATTATCCTGTGAAGTGCCATGATTAATAGGCTGAGGGCTATTGTATTATCTACCACAAAAGAATTTGAGATGTGGGGGACATAGGCTACTGTAGTCTAGGCTACATTTTACTGAAACGACTGTCTCAAGAAAAAATGGGTGAATAGCCTATGCCTAGAAAATAATATAGCCAAACATTTGAGTGTAAAAGCACTATTGTAACTTACCCTAATGTATGACAGGATAGCTTTAATAGGTGTACAATGAAAAAAAAAATAGTCGACACATTAGTCGACAAGTAGGTGTGTTATAACCAACCCACCCAACTGGTTACAACTGTTCAGAGTTGGAAAAAACTCTTTCTTTTTTTTTTTCAACCCGCTTTTCAAAGAACCTGCTACACTCAACGTGTTCAGACTAGGTGACGTGCATGTTGACGTAGGCGGAAGAGGATATCCATATCCTGCAGAATGCCAAATTGCACGTCAACAGTAGCTGTAGCGAGATGCCTTTAGTACACAAACGTTAGGCACATTCTCAGTGGAAGTGTAAATTTAATCTGAAAGACCAACCAATATCTTAATCACAATCGGATAAAATGGAGGTAAGTTCAGGACAATAGTCTGTATTCAGACAGTAACTCTACTCCAAACCTGAGTTAGCATGCTATGACAGCTAGCTAATAATAAGTTGAGACGCTAGCCTAGGTATACTGGGGAATTATTTCCAAATGATAGACAAAATACTCCTGACCTGATTTGAAATATGTTTTTTTTTAGCTTTGCTATGTTCTTTTCCAAGTTGTTTGCTAAGAAGATTTACTTTGCTATCAAACGTTGGATAGACTACTAGATGACTGTCTACTGATGTCTAATTAAGTGGTGTCTTTGCATAACTTGTCAGACTAGCTGTTCAAGGTGTATGCTTTGAAGACACATGTCAGGTTACCGTCTCTCGCTATTTTTCTCTCAGCGTACTGTCTTTTGTCACTGTAAATTTAAAACACGACAGGAATGCATTTGACGTTAGCCACATCAGAGCCTCCTGCACACACACACACAGCTCTGGATCAGCCCCCTCGGTTTAACTTTATGTATGTCTGCCACCTTTCTTTACAGCAAGAGCCGAATGCCGAGTCTGTAGCCTCCCCCTCTGGTCAAGGGTCTGGGAAGTCAAAGGTTGGATTTTAATCATATTGTAGGCCTAATAATTAATTCTCTGCCATGGCTGCAACGTAATGTGTCCAGTTTAGTAGTAGTTAGCCTAAACATTCTCCTCCATTACCTTGGCCACATCAAGTCTAGGTCTACCAGCTAAAAAGTGAATTAATGGGTCAGTCTGTGTTAACTCCGACAGGGAAATGATTGGTCATTACTACAGTACCCCTGGTTTTGCTCCATAATCTTGGTGGTGAGGTTTGCTTGTTTATATCTTCAAAAAACAAAATTAAAATGATTAGCCTATGATTATTTGTCACAGGCAGCAGTGACTCATGTGTATAGTCTCTATTATGTTTGAATACAGATTTGTATGCAATTAAATTATTTTGATTTCTGAAGTTAATGATTGCTTATGTACGGAATGATACTGTAGGATAGGCAAGGTCTTGCTCACAAGTAACTGAACTCTGTGACTAAGGAATTAGGCCTACCAGCAAGGACAGGAAATATTTATTGCTGAAATCACTGACCATCATGGTGTGCCAGTCATGTGAAGTTACAAAAGCAAAGTGAAAATACAAACTAAAGTAAAAAGTAGTATTGTGTTTAAAAAGTCGGAAGTAGAAATGTCTTTCTTTAAACTTTCAATGTATTGAAATAAAGGTCCATCATGAGTTCAGAGCAAACCAGTGCGATACTGTCGTCTGACATTTGGCCTGAATTTTTTCTCTGGTCTTGGTTGAAAAATAAAGTATTTGGTCATTGCAATCAGAAATTGTGCACTACTTCAGTTAGAGCCATCAGTGAGGACATAGAGTTGTGATGACAGGTGTGCATGGGGTTTTAGGTTAGGGGTAGCGAGGTGTACCTATTGGGTGATGATGGACGAAGTGGGGGCAGAGAACGCAACAACACTGTAAGGCAGATCCTGCTTTACAGATGACTTGTGCATCTTTCTGGTAAAGTTTTACATGCAGTGGTTTATATTATGTAAAAGGAATGTCGGTCTACATTGGTGTTGTTTAAAATGGTCAACATCAGTGTATCTATTGACATTGGTAATCACTGTGAATCACCTGGAACTGAAGAATTGCCAGACAAACAAATACTGATGTGTTGGCAGATTCATATTGATTCACCCAGACTAGCAGAAAAGGTTTGAGCGAAATCTGAGGTGGTGTAAACACAGCCCTAACAGATTTGATGTGGAATGACCAAAACACTTTATTGTTTTGTTATTAAACGATAAGTGCAAGGCAAACATTGACTGAGGTCACTGTATGCTGTTGGTAGGAAGAATAAAGGGAAGATCTGGTTTAGTATAAACCGAATTGGCGAGACGATGTTCAGCCTATGTTGTGCCAAATTTTCTTGTTCTCTTCCTACCAACAGGTTACCTAGTGCATCTTGATCAAAATTGTTATGGGTTATGGGTTACCCTAGGCGTATCCTAATAAGATTAGCATGAAAATTAAATGTTTTCACTTTTTCACAGCTGGACACACTGTCAAAAGAAGACCTAATTAAGTATGCAAGAAAACAAATTGCTTTAATGCAGAGGATGAAGTCAAAATGCTCAGGTAAAAGAAATCCCAGAAATGAAAGCACTTTTTCAACTGTCTTTTTTTTCTGATTTTTTTTTTTTTTTACCTAAAGTTAAACATTAAAGTTGTAATATGATTTCTTGTTTTTCTTTTAAAGACCTTGAAAAAGAATTGGACACATTCAAAGCTCAGCAAAAGAGCAATTCAGATGATTCTATTATTAAGGTATTTCACACTAACACATTTTCATGTACATTATTACAAAAAGTGGACCAATGTGACTGCATATCATTGTATTTGCACATAAGTCACATTTGCGTAGACATTACTAAAGCATAGCTGTTTGTGCACACAGGAGCTGACAGAGAGGATGGATATGGTTCTCCTCGAGAAAGCAGAAACACAGCAGAGTCTCGTGCTTCTGCGCAAAGAAAATGAACATGTAAAACAGCAGGCACAGGTAAAGAAAAATTTATGCTTTGAGAGATGGCACATTGCACACACAACTGCTTGTTATTCAAAATATTAGTTTACTTTATTTTACAAAACATATTTGTAATTTATATTTATAGAATAATCTGGAGGCAATGGAAAAGCTTCAAGAAAAGCTGGATCAAGTGCAGAATGAGTACTTAACCAAAATGGATGTTTTACAAAAAACAATTGACACTGGAGAAGCTAAGCACAAAGAAGACCTTGAAACTGTTCAACAGCTCATGAAAGACAAAATAGAAGACGAGAAAAAAAATGAAATTGATGAATTAAAAGCAAATTTAGAGGGAATTCACAAAAGCTATGAAGACAAGATAACTGGCCTGCAGGAAGAGCTGGCAAAGGTGAAAAGCGAGGGCCTTGCTGAGGCTGAAATGCTCAAGGTAGACCATCTGAAGGCACTGTCAGAGTCCCGCCGTAACCTGGAAGAGGTCCAGGAAGAACTGGCAAACGTTCGCCACCTCCATGAAGAAGAGGTCCGAGACCTGATGTTGCAACTGGAAGAGAATGCAGCAGACTTTGAGATGGAAAGAGACAGACTCTTACTTCTTCAGGATGAACTCTCCGAGCAGCTTGCAATGAAAGACAGTTACCTACAAGATGTGCAGGAGGAGGAGGAGGATCCTAACAGACTTGGAGGGCCTAAAGACCCATTAGTCTGTAAAATGTTGAATTTCTCAGGTGCAGAGGAGCAGGATGATGAGGTGGGTCAGCTGAAGACAAAGTTAGAAGAGCTGCAGGCTCAGAATACCATGTTTGAAGACGAACTTACATACCTACGGAATGTGAAGACAGAACTTGAATCTGACCTAAATCACGTCAGACAGGAATTTCAACTGGAGAAAGAAGAACTTGAGTTCAAGATTGATGAACTTCAGATGACCAAAGATGATGGTGCAAACACTTTAGAGAAAAAAATGGAAAACCTTCACATTAGTGATAAGGGAGACAATATGACAGCTGGTCAGCATGAACAAGAGGTCCAAAACTTGAAAGAACTTCACAAAACCGAATTGGAGGCACTTGAAGAAAAGCTGCTCTCACAAAACGAAGCCAATAAAGAAACCCTCGTCCAAGAAGTACAAGACTTAAGAACCAGATGTGAGCAGTTGTCTGTTGAGAAGAATTGTGCCGCTGAGGAGTGCAGACAGGCTCAGGAAAGTCTGAAGAGCTTAGAGTTAGACCTTGAAGAAAAAAAAGGTGACTTGATGAAACAGTTTGACGCCATGAAGGAGCAAAGTGCATCTTCTGTTCAAGACTTACAGGAGAAGCTGAGGGTAACGTGCAGTGAGCGAGATGGTCTGTTTGAGCAGGTGCAGAGACTTCAACTGACAGCAAAGTCAGTGGAGGACCTTCAGGTCTCTTCAGATGCTTTGCGAGAAGAAAATAAGGACATTATGTCTCAGCTTCATCAAAAAGATGCTGCGGCTGCAGAGCTGAAAGAGATGCTGGATGTGGCATCCTCTGACAAAGACCATCTTCAGCAGTGTCTAGAGAAAGCCCAGACCGAACTGGCCAAGCTCAGGGAGGACTGTGATTTGGAAAGGTCAGAGAAATCTGTGGTCTCTGACAGCTTTAAAAACATATCCAAGGAAAAGGCAGGGATGCAGTGTAGACTAGATGAACTGTCGTCAGCTCTTGAAAGTGCCTTAGCTGAAAAGGAGAGCACTGGGATGCAAGTCACAGATTTGAAGAGTAAACTCTCTCTGGCAGTCTCTGAGAAGGATGAGCAGTGCTCTCGCCTGAAAGCTGCACAGGATGAGCTCACGGCTCTGCAGGAGAAAGAGAAGCAGTCCCAGGAGCTTATCAGCAGGCTGAAATCCGAGGTTATGGACACCTCTACTGAAGAAAGGGACAAACTTCAGAAGTCCCTCCAGATTATGTCAGATGAGCAAGAAGCACTAAAAACAGACAAGAATGCCATTGAGACAAAGCTCTCGGAAGCTTATGGTCATATCATGAACCTACTTGAACTAAACAACTGGGACGTATGCACAGATGACAAGGATCTGGCCGCTCTTTTAGAAGCTGTCATATCAATAGTCCAACAAGAAAAAGTTGAGCTTGCTGCGAGGGTGACTGACCTGACAGAGGAGATGGAGAGGGTCACGCACCAGAGCGTCCAGACTCAGGCTGAGCTCCAGGCTCATGTGGAGGACCTTGGTCGTGAGAAGAGCTTGTTAAAGGGCAATCTTGATGAGGTGGTGTCTGACATAGAAGCCTTGCAAAGGGATCTTTCTGAAATGAAGACTGTGAATGAAAAGATCAGAGTGGAAAACCAAGAGCTGCTGGCCCAAATTGCAGATGCGTCTGAGAAGTTGTCAGCCAGAGAACATGATGAAACGTCAGGGGAAAACGAGAAGAGCTCAGATGAAATCGATAATGAGCGGAAGGAGCTCCAGCAGCTGCTGATGGAGAAAGACTCCCTCCTGAGCCAGCTGAGAGAGGAGGTGGTTGCTTTACAGGTTAGTGCTTCTGGGGGAAATTCAAGCAGTCAGATTCAGTGTGTTATTATGACACCTGCCAGTTGTGTTCATACAGCTGTTTTGCAAAGCCTCCTTGTCGCTGCAGACTCTTAGCCTAAATGGATTCCCTTTCTTTCTCAGAAGGCGGCTCCCAGTGCTCCCAGTGCCTCCAGTGAGCAGAACATGAGGGAGTACGCTGAGAAAATCGGTTAGTATCACACAACACAGCTGCAGGGTTTACTAATAAACTGTCTTTGCCATTAACGTGGCTCAACTAGATGCATGACAGCTCACATCTGGCATTAAAATGCATCTCATCAGTGATTGCTGACTCTACATATGTATGTATGTATGTATGTATATGCAGATAAATCTGTACGTAAAAGTGACCCTAGACAGACAACTTGGGTACACATGTGCAGTTTAGTTTAGTGCCCGGTGTTAATAGGGCCCAACTCATGACAATCTTCCTCTCTAGCTGTGCTTGAAAAAGAGAGCAAAGGGAAGGATGAAAAGATGAACAAAATCAAAGCTGTGGCTGTGAAGGCCAAAAAAGAACTGGATAACAGCAGGAAGGAGGTGAGACATTTTAGTGATCTTTTCTATCATTATATTATTTCATATTTTTCTCAATTATATAAATTACTGTTACTGTTATAAATTACTGTACAACTCAGCTGAGCTAACGGGTGTCCCTTGCCTAATCCCAGGTTCTTGCCTTGAAAGAAGAGGTGGAGGCTTTAAAAGCAGAGCGAGACAGAGTTTCAAGCTCAATGAAAGACATTATCCATGGGGCTGAAGACTACAAGGTGTTGATCAATATAGATGTTTAGATCTGCTTTATGTATCCGTTTCATGCCATCATCGTCAGAGCAGAACTGCACTAAGAAACACCTGTAGTATAGCCAAACTCCTGTGATAGATACCTCATCATGTGAAATAATACATTATTTGACATTCAGGAACAAAACAAGACTTTGTACAGGCTTGTATTAGTAATGTGGAACTATACTTCTGTTCCAAGAATTCTGTTCCAATTTTGTTTTATACTGTTAACAATACTATCCCAATACTCAATATAGCAAGACTGCAATCCCTGTACACCTGTGCATTTTTACATACATTATTATACACTGATGGTCATGGCCTTGTGCTCATAGCACTGCTGATTGGTGTTGCTGTGTCCGTTCATTCATTCATGGGTCCCATAAATACTTGATGGCTGTAATTTGCAGAACCTCATGATGGATTATGATAAGCAGACTGAGCTACTGGATAAGGAGCGGGAGAAACTTGAAGGAGCTGACAAACAAATCGCCGATCTGACCAAGCGTCTGCAAACTGCCACTCAGCAGGTACTTCTTTACTCCTTTCTATGGCTAGAAATGATTCTGTTTTTGCCCCTGGTCTATATAAGCTGAGTAGAGTGCATAGTCTCTTCAAATACTTCAGATTATGTCACAGGAAGTGCTCATTTTAGTGTTGCATGAACTCCTTGCCAGCTACATACAGTACACTGTATGCCCACTACAAAACACACTCAAGTCTTTTTGTTTTAGTTGATGGCTTCCTTTCTTCTTGTGGCCCTTGCTAGTCACGTAATCCCTTCTCTCCCTCTGTGGTTGTGTCAGCACGAGCAGCTGGCGCTGGAGAGAGAGGACCTGATGGCTCGCCTGGACACTCTGCAGACCAATGTCAGGCAGCTGGAGGCCCAGGCTTTAGAAATGCACCGAGTCAAGTGTGCTCTCGAAAAGGACCTGGAGGGAGAAAGGCTCTTAAAAGAACAAAAAGTCAAGGTAGCACAATAACAGCCGGGCCGAAGGGGAAGGGATGGGACAGTGTGTGACGCTCAGTGCATCTTACTTGTCCGGGAGGGCCTCTCAAAATATAAAGCTGCCACTGGCCTCACATCCACTCATGTTTGTTTGCGTTTCTCAGTTTGCACTTTCACTACCTACTGTGCTGAAAGCCTTTGAGTGGACTTAACATAATTCCACAACTAGCATTTAAGCCAAAGTAGCTTGAAGTATGAAATGCAGTATGCATACTCTTGTTTGCTTTCCCACAGGACCACTTGAGTTGTGCTAAAGAGGTGGAGGAGCTGCAGTCGCAGTTGCGTAAACAGAAGCAGCAGCTCCAGCAGACTGCACAGGAGCTCGAGCAGCTCCGCAAGGCAAGTGCTGCTATCGCAACAAACACCTGCATGCACCTCAGCACAAAAACTAGCAGTGCAGGTTTGCAGCTTAGGTTATGTGATGGCGTATATTATATATAGTTATATATAGTTAATTCCATGGAAAATTTTGGAACTTTTTTTGTCACATAGCTGAACCAAACAAGTATAAAAACAACACCACAAGTTTGAATGATGAATTGATGAAAATCAACTCCTTTTGAGTAATGTAAAATTAACCTCAAATTTGTTATGCCTGTGACATTTCCATGGAATTGACAGGCTTAAAAAAATAAAACATAATTTCCATGTTGAGGTTTACTTTTCTGTGGAATTGTATAGTCTATATTGGAAGTCTATATATAGACACATTTTCTTTAATATATCTGTGTGTGGTTGCCCCTCCCAGGATGCACAGCAGAATACTCTCCTGGACATGGAGATGGCAGACTATGAGCGCTTGGTGAAGGAGCTCAACAGTAAGATCACAGAGAAAGACAGCCAGATCGGGGATCTGGAATCGCAGCTCCAGAGCCAGAAGAAGAAAGAGGAGAGCTTGGGCGAGGAGATCGGTGAGGCTGCTTCAAAGCTCACATGGCATTAGTGATCATTTTTC
Organism: Sardinella tawilis; assembly: GCA_030264315.1. Classification (NCBI taxonomy): domain Eukaryota; kingdom Metazoa; phylum Chordata; class Actinopteri; order Clupeiformes; family Clupeidae; genus Sardinella; species Sardinella tawilis. The sequence goes on along the minus strand of JASCQY010000071.1, from coordinate 18,566,402 downwards.
ACTTTCCCTTTTCATTTGCCAAGAAAACATTGCAGTCTAAATGGGTCATGTGACCTGGACAGGAGATCAAAAGCGTTGACTAAAGTGTGTGGTGCATTGGATTCTGTTCATGGCCCTCCTAGAATCCCTCAAGTCCCAGGTAGACCAAGGGGAAGAGAAATCGTCCAAGATGAAACAGCTGCTGGTGAAAACAAAGAAGGATTTGGCCGATGCCAAGAAAAACGTGAGTTGCTGCTCTCGCCACATCTCACTCCACTCTCGTGCTCATCACTAATGAGGGCTGATCTGTGTCGTGGCCCAGTTGCGCTGATGGGGTGTACGTTGTGTTGCAGGAAGCTACTCAGATGCTCTCCCAGGCCGCTCTGAAAGGGGAGCTGGAGGCACATCAACAGCAACTGGAAGACTATAAGGTAAAGCACCAGCCTCAGCTCCGTCTCTTTCTAGAAAACCCCTCCATGGGGTTGAATCCCTCTGACCTCTAGAGGGAGCTGGTAAGAGAGTGTGGCTGTGTGATTGCAGATCCAGTGCAGTGAGCTGACGGCTGAGCGTCACAGACTGCAGGAGCAGCTGAAGGTGGTAGGCGAGCAGCACCAGAGGACCTCAGGCTCCCTCCAGCAGCGCCTGAGCTCCTTGCAGGAGGAGTGCAGCACAGCCAAGGTACAGTACAATGAGCTTCAGTAGAGCAGCACAGCCAAGGTAATATGCCCTGCAGTAGAGCAGAACAACCAAGGTAACATGCCCTGCAGTAGAGCAGCACAGCCAAGCTTTTATCAACCGTCTCTGGTAGCGCAGTAGAACTAAGGTACTTACTGTAGGTAGTGTAGTACCGCAGTACAGCTAAGGTACTTAAGTGGTGTAGTAGCGCAGTAGAGCTAAGGTACTGTAGGTGGTGTAGTAGCGCAGTAGAGCTAA
>JASCQY010000071.1:18546616-18556843 GCA_030264315.1 Sardinella tawilis | reverse complement strand
AAGTCCAGGCATTGTGCTGTCCATCGGTAATGCTGTCCAACCCCCCCCCCCCCCCCAAAGCCAGTGTGATCCATGGCTGCTCTCAGTGACCCCTCTAAGTGGGGGAGGCAGGGCTGAGTGATGGCTTGTCAGGCTGCTCTCTCCACCCCCTCACACCTCCTCACACATGTCCTGTCCTGCCCCCCCCCGCTCTGCCCCCCACAGCTGCTGAAGAGTGAGGTGCGGCGGCTGGAGCGCAACCAGGAGCGGGAGAAGTCTGTGGCCAACCTGGAGTACCTGAAGAACGTGCTGCTGCAGTTCATCTTCCTGCGCTCGGGCAGCGAGAGGCAGGCCCTGCTGCCCGTCATCCACACCATGCTGCAGCTCAGTCCCGAGGAGAAGAGCAAGCTGGCCGCCATCGCCCAGGGTACTGCAGGAGCCCAGCTCCGCTTAGCCATTAGCCTCAGCTACAGCACATACTGTACACCTGCTGCTCAGAGACACACACACACACACACACACACGCACGCACACACGCACGCACGCGCGCACCTCTGACTGCTGCCTGCAGGGAACCTTTCAGACAGGACTGCTACTGCTAGCTTAATTACATCTATTTTCATGTTGATACAGAAATATTAGAGGACCAGTATAATACACACACATATATACAGTGTATGTATAAATATGTGCATGCATGTTCATGTGCGTCATGTTTTCTCTGTTGTTGAGTTGCTATCCAAATGTAAAAGTGTCTTTCTGCATCAGGCGAAGAAGAAGCAGACCAGTCCCGAGGCTCCGGGTGGACTTCCTACCTGCACAGCTGGTCTGGGATCAGATGAGAGGCAGACGCAGGTTCCTCTCACTTGTCACCTCGACTCTCCATCATGATTCTAATGACTCAAAGTACACCCCATATGCCTTTCTGTAAAAATAGATGGTTTTATATATTTTGATAAAGGTTCCTTTATGGCAGTTCTACATTCATTATAAATTACTTGAATATTAGCTAAACCTTCATGTAAGGCAATCAGCTTATAGCTAACACTGTTTTTCAAGCCTCTTTTTCATGATTCATATTCCTTTATTTGAAGATTTTGTAACTGTGCGTAAAAAAAAAGCATTGAGACATTAACAATTCTCAGCCATTGTTGACATACATACACTCACTGTAATTTCTCAAAAGGGATGATACTGGTAGATAATACACGTTTGTTTTCCAGGTTCAGCTATCATGGTAAACACTGTAGAATATCAAGAATTACACAGTTTTGCACATTGTTCTCAGGTTAGAACCTGTGTTATTCCAACATAATCCATATCAGAGTATCTATGAACTGAAATAGCACATACAGTATGTACTAGACACTCGTCAGAAGGCGTAGTGAGTGATGATATAAATGATCTACTATAATATGAGGGGGACCAAACTGAATTAAAATGGTGCGTTTCCGCTGTCATCCTGCATTGTGGGAAGCTTGTGAGAAATGGGTGACAAATGAATGAAGTATCGTAACTGAATGTATTGCATTTTTATTATATTATTGTACATAATTTAAATATATACATTGTTCATTCTTGTAAGGAGAATATAATTTAACATTTCTCATCATTCAATTTGGTTAAGAGCCTCTTATCAAAAAGGGTACTGAAAAAGCTTACTTGTCTTTTGTTAAAACTTGTGTTTATTCCTTTGTAAAATGTTCAGAGATTTATTCAAAAATGTGCATTGATCAATGTGCAAAGATTATTTACATGCTTTAACTGTGAGTTATAAATTTGCAACTCTAAATAAAATGGCCATTCCTCATCGGATGAAATAGTCGTTTATCTAGATGTAGGCTGCCGTCAATGCGGATGTAACAGAACAAGGCGAAAGTGTTAAAAAGAAAAGAAAAAAGAAAAAGCCCTCACTTACTGTACCATATTGCACATTACCAGGCCTATTTTTCCCAAATTGTAGGTAACTGAAAACTTGATACTGTTGTGGTCCGATTATAGAACCCCATGTTTCTCATTTTAAAATAAGCATAAACCCATTATTAAAATATTCCCTAGAATATTGCAGGGATCTTTAACACGTGTGCAACATGCACCGATACGGAATAAAACCCAAAACATCCACCGCGCTGTTCTCCGGCTGCGGTCCAGTTTACAGCAAAGTTCTGTGGGGCGTGTCTCGACTCCGGGTCTGATGAGCTACAGTCTCGATGTGGCCCAATGCGCAACCGAGGTTTGTCTTACCATTAGGAGTGTTAAACCGTAACGCTGGCAAGATAACTCTTTTTAACCGACTGGCGTCTTATTTGAAAGAACAAACTGGGGCATCAAGAAATTGTACATGGTGACCGGGAATGTTGGGTCTGGCAGAAATGGCCGGCAGGTAAGTGCATGTTTTCGGAATAAAGTCATGGACTGTAGATGCGGACAGTGACCAGCTGTTGCTAATGTATCATTTATCCTCTTTCTTTCTTTCTTTTTTTATTTCAATCGAAACATTGAAGAATGTACAATTTGTCCAGGCTAACTGCACAGCTAGTATGGACGCAGCTGTCGAATTGAGTGCGGGCTTCTATGTATGCGAGGTTCCACCCAATTGTTATCCCGGATGTGACTGACAGTGATGTCAAACTAATTACATTTCAGTCTAGCCCTTACATCCTCAAAGTTCAGGTTTGTGCTTCTATGCGGCCGTCACTGATCATGAGGGAAGTGTACATACTGTAGTATCCTAATTTAGTGAAAATAAAAGTCATGACAGAAATAGCCTATATAATTTTGATACATTTTACCTGCTCTAATTGCATTAGAGTTTTGGCTTGATTCTTTTCATGTAGCCTACTACTCGGAAATTAATTGTTATTATAAAATAATGTTTTTGCATATTTTTGAAGATGGACTGAGAGGGTTTTGCATCTCTTCATGTGTACTCTACACCTGTTAACAATGTTAACAATGTAGCTACATTCATACATGAAGTCTTTTAACATAAACCCATACACTGAATCCTCATCAGAGGACTAAATTAGAGGAGTGGAGCTCAAAGTAGTCTACCTGTCACACAAGCAGCCTGGTGTCTGACATAGACACTGCTGGATGATGCCAGCTACACCCATCTTTTCTTCCTCTTACTGACTTAGTGAGAAGCAGACTATTGCCATCTGCAAGAATATTCTAAAGACGCTGGTTTCCTCATTTTTGTTCCACTGTTGTTTGCACATAATTATGAGCACTAGGGCTCCACTTCCACAAATCTAGCCTAGAACACAACAGTAAGATGGAACCTGATTTGAGATTTTAAATAAAAGAATTTGATATAGAAGGCCCAACCTTTTTTCTTCTTTGGTCCAATATCATAGAAAAAAATATTTTAACTGGTTGGCTCCTCAACTGTGTGGGCATGTATGGGGTGGGGGGAGGTTGCTAGGCAAAGCGCATATTGTAATTCTATGTCCTTCAATGTTTATAGACATGTTTTGATTATTGTTATTGTACTGCATGTACTGATATCCGTGACGCAGCCAAGCCGTCGTGAGAACTTGCTTGTAATATTAGCTGTAGTCCAGCATGGCCATCTTAAGTCTTACATCACTTGTAAACTACACTTGTGTCATTTATACATTTTGTACATTTGTATTTTGGGGACAGTTTTCAGCTACATTAAATCTTGATGTCCAACACTTGGCTTATTTGACTGCAGCACCATCTACTGTTCAGTAGTAGAATGGGGTTGTGCTTGTGCTCACAGTTTCTGAAATGTTGCATGGCCATTGAAGGTGTTGCACAGTCCTCATCACCTCTATTATCTGCTGTTTACAAGTGTTTACCACAAGTGTTGTATGGTATTTTGTTGTAAGCCTAGTGCTTCTTCAAAAATGCTGACAACTTGTCAGCATTTGTGTAAGGCAGATACAGTATTTCAGTTAGTGTGCGATATTGAACCACCAAGACCACATCAGGAAGTCCAGAAAAAAGAGGAAGTTTTGGTCTTGAAGTTAAGACTCATGAGAGCATGAGATGAAACCTCACCCCCTTATTGCTGGAGCTAGAGAGTGAGCTTCACTGGGTTCATTGAGGACAACATGACTGCATTTCCAGACTATTTGACTCAAAACTTCATCTGAACTCTTGTCTGCATGATGTTGTTTTCAGGACATGTGATAATGTGATGCTAAAGCTTCTGGATGAAAGCACCGAGGAAGAGACCCTCCTATCCAGGCAGTGCACAGGAAGTGAGGTGGCTTTCTGTCAGAGGCACTGACAGACAGGCAGTCCAGAAATAGTTGGAGACAGAGAGAGAGATGTAAGGACTTTGCTCTTTAACTTCAACATTTCATCTGAATACTGATTTGGTAAGTTGGTTTTTATTTATTTATTCATCGATTTATTCATTTTCAATTTTTCTTTTACTTCTCCACTGTCCTGAGCTGCGTTTCCCAAAATGTTCTTAGTGTTAAGTAGATCTTAAGGTATAGTAAATGGCATATGTTGATCATCTTTTTTGGGAAACACGGCCCTGATCATTTAGGCTTGGACAACTCACAGCATTTCTTTTTTTATTTTTATTTTATTTCTTTTTTAATTTCTGTCACTGCACCTCTAACACAAGTTGAGACTACACAAAATATATTGCAAAATTTATCATAAAATTAAATTGACAGTTTAATATGAATTATTCTTATTTTGGAATTACGATTAATGAGTGTCTGCAGAATGATTAGAGTCAGTCTCAAGGAAGCTGGTATCACACACATTAGAAGTGAGATCCGTTGACTGCAGTTCATGTTGAGCTCAAAGGAGGGCAGTATATGTACTTTGTATCTCCTGGATCCTCATTGATCGCTCTGTGGGATCCTATGTGCCAACAATGTAGCCATAGCCTACTGATTAATCCTAATGCCTTTAACAGTTTGTTTGTATGCATTTCATATACATTACATATATTTTTATAACACATTTCATACTATGTGTAACTCAAATGTCAGGCAAGCAAAAGTATGTAACTGTAAATCTAATAAAATGTGTATTATTGTTTGTTACGTTAAAAGAAAGCATTGTGCAACTCTGTTTTTTGAATTAGTAAATTTATACAAATGATAGTTTGTAGTGCATTTCCCAGTTGGAATGGAGCTAATCTACGGAGGGATGTTTGGCCTCTGTTTACCAGCCTCTGCTGGGATGGGTCAGCTCTTTTGCTCCGCTCACAAGCTGATGACAGTGCCCCTTTGTTGTTCTTGTGGAGGTGTGTGTTTGGTGCTGTAAGCAGTGGGGCTGCATGATGTGTGTGTGTGTGTGTGTGTGTGTGTGTGCACACACAGGGGGGTCATGCTCTAAGTGCAGGTAGCAGAGGTGGAATTTGGCAGGTTAAGGCAGGAGGAGATGAGAGACGTGTGCTGTGCTGTGCTGTGCTGGTGCTCCAGACTCTCTTAAGGACAGCCGTGTCCTCAGGGCACTCATAGCTCAGAGAGCTGCATGCACATGCACTGTAGTGTCTGTATATCCTCTCTCTATTTTACTCACATACCTCTCCTCCGCCGCACACACACACACACACACACACACACACACGCGCAGTCTGGGCCAGACAGGAGCTCTGTGCTAGTTCTGGAAGAAGTGTGTTTCACATCACTATAGTAGCCATATCTTTAGTTTGACTTTGTCTTTTCATTGCGACTGAAGAGCTCTCATGTGCTGTGGCACACTATTCGTATCTCTACTCCTTTTAAACGGTTAACTGTTCATCTGTTCTTTTGTTTCGCCACATCCATCGTTTTCATAGAAAGTCTGAGCAAACTCTGGCTGTAAAAAAGACATGAAATGTTTTCAAATGTTCTCTTTGACATGATGCCCAGTGCCAGTGCTGTTGATTTCCTGAGTGCTGCACAGGATGGGTGGGGTGGGGGCAGGGCCCCAGCTGTGAGCCAGCGCTGGGCTGCTGGGTGCTGGGTAGGTGCTGCTCCAGGTGCTGGGGTGCAGCTGGCTGCTTCTCAGGGGAATGCGGACACACTGTGGCCCTTGTGGATGCCTGCTTTCATCTCGCTCCGATCCCTTGGAGGTCCTGACAGGGTCAGTGACGGATTTACACACTCAGCTTAAACAAGGCTTGCTCAAGCATTTCTTTTCCCGTAGGCATTTCTTAACCTTGTCATACATTGTTAGTGCATTGAATAACAGGAAGTATGTGATGACTAACTTGTCTTTTTTGACTTGCTAATGTGCTAACCTGCACTGTGATTCTGCCAAAGAAAGACTAGTAAGTGTTATTGTTGCACTGAAAGGCTAACAGCTTTACCTTAAAGGCGTTGCTTCTCTGCTTGAGGCACACTGTATGCAGTCCAGTCTAAATGTTTCACTAGTGGCTAAGCTGGCTTGAGGTTGGTTGGGTGCAGAGAATGTGCATTGTGTAACAGCTCAGTCTGTTTCCTCTCAGTGCTGGTGCTCATGTCCGCTATCCAGCTCCGTGTGTCAGGAGTCAGCTGTGTGTTCAGCACACACATGAGCAAACACACAGCTATGATCAGGGCCTGAGGAATTCTGGCCAAGCTGGAAGTCTGTGAGGGGCCCCACTTGGTGCTTGGCTCTGTGTGTGTGCCAGCTACAGTATGTACTGGATGAAATGAGGATGTTGATAATACGGCTGTCTGAATGCTGGGACTTGGGAAAAGATAAATGGCATCTACATGTTAGTTGTGAGTGTTGTTTATATGTGTTTATTAACAAGACAATTGACAGGAAGTAAACATTCATCACAAGTATGTTGATAGTATTTGGATTTGGAAACCCCTCCACTCTCTACTCTTTCTTCCTCAATACTCAAATATCCCACACACACACACACACACACACACACGGACACACACAGACACACCAGGCACAAGCCCACACAAACACATTGCTATGCAGCCAGTGAGATAGGGTAGGGATCCTAAGAGGTCTGCTTATCAGTCAGAGGGCAGTGGCCATCTTGGCTTGAGGCCTGTGGTAGTGTGGTGGGAGGCTCATTGTCTCTCCCTCGGTTCCTTTCTACTTGTGCTTGGCGGGATGAGAGTGTGGCCAGTGATATCCTATCGGGGAGAAGCGGCCCCGGCCGTCACAGAGGCGAGAGGAAGAGGGAGGCGCAGTGAAGCAGTGAAAGAGTGAAAGAAAGAGTGAGGGCTTCACCTTGTCCCGGCACAAGGACTCTAGCAGGGCACGCAAGACAGGCAGGCAGGCAGCGTTGGCCCTCCTCTCCCCTCCCCCCCCACCACCCCCTCCCTCCCTCCTCAGGGCCCTTTGTACCTGCAGCGCCACAGGAGTGGAGGAGGGGCAAGCAGCTGATAGGTCACCTGCAGCTCAACCACTCCCCACCGCGGGTCATTCTACAGGGTGTGTGCCCTGGAGGTGTGTGTGTGTGTGAGTGTGTGTGTGTAAGGCAGGCAGGGAGGAAGGGAAGGAGTGTGGAATGTGTCAGTCTGCTGTTCGGTCCGAGAGGGAAAGGGGAGTGCTCTCGTGGAGGGGATTGCCCAGGTGTGCTGGTGTGTGTGCGTGTGTGTGTATGTGCCTGCGTGCGGGTCCGGACAAGGAGGCCCGTGTGGAGCCGAAGCACTCAGGTGGAGAAGCTGCTTCTAGAAGCCCTTCCACAGGGCCGGGACACGTGGCCTGGGCCAGCACTCAGTGCTCCAGGTGGAGATGAATTCCTTGCGGCTAAAGGAGCTCTCCAACTCGGACCTGTACAGGCGAAGGCAGGAGAGGCCGGATAGCTATGGGAGCCTCGCTCCGGAGCGGTTCAGGTGAGCTATCTATCTGCCAACAGCATTCACCTCTGCAGGTGTGGGAAAGACAAAAAATGGGGCTGTCTTACGTTGCTTCCCCACAAAACCACTGATGTCATCGTTGGTTGTGTTGTCAATTTGTAAGAATATTGAGGTGAACTTTGGTCTTTGGTAGTTTAGTTTCTATGTTACTGGAATGAGCTGGTTCTAGTGGTCCCAGGTTTAGGGCGGCAGGGTTCTCAGGTGAAAGGAGTGTGTGTGTGTGTGTGTGTGTGTGTGTGTGGCGTGGGGGGCCTCGGGAGTGTGCATCATGCGGCAGTGTGGGAACAGCGAGTCTGCAGGGATCAGAGACGCCTGAAATGCCAGGAATGCAGCGTAAGCGGCTAGAGGTGACTTTAGAGGGACGGGCCGGGACGGATCGCTGGCTCCGCTCGGCTCCGCTCCGGTGTAGACAGCCCCTCTGTCTCTCCCTCCTCAGGGTCACCCCAGCTACAGATAGATGTGTTTGGATGCCTTACTGTGGGCTTTACAAAGAGGGCTTTCTCATGGAGCTGTTTCTGTTTGATGATCGGATGTGTTGGGGACATGTTACACGTTCCATGTTATGTATGTTATGTGTCCACATTAGCTGATAGGTCCAGCTGATTCTGAATATTGTCAAAGTTTACTTTTTAGCAGAAGAGTAGAAGCAAAAACACGTTTTGTTCCCCGTTGTAGTGTGACTTTGGTGCCGAAGTCTTGAAGTGGATTATCTGTCCAATCATGGTTATGTCAGCTTTTCCTGTACCTCCCTTTGCCTGTTTCCCTCTCTGTTTGTGAAGGGAATGGAAAATGAGCTCAGAGCTCAGAGCTGTGGTGGGGTAGAAGAGTCACAGCACTGGCATAGAGATGCAGAGTTGTGAGATAGCTTGTAGCCTGACTGGTCAATGTGTGGATGAGTTTGGCTGTTTACATTCAAAATACAGTATGTCTTCGAAATACTTAATCTAGCCTCATCTAATTTAGATTCTGACACATCCTGACAAGTGTCTTCATAATGACAGACAATTTGGCAATGTGACTTGATGTAGTTCCTCTTTCCACAGTCACTATAGTTACTGTTGACTTAGTTGAATGGGCATGCAGGGTTTGTTTGGCCAGGCCTCCATGTTTCTGGGGCCTTGCTGAAGCACTCCCCACCCGCTGTTTACACAAGGCCAGTCAAGATGAGTTGGTTGGTGCATAGGAACCAGCGCACTGCTTTGTACTGTGTGTGCTACAAGCTGTCATTCGTGCATTATAGCCTCGCCTGTTAACAGTCTGTGTGCACAACAACAGAAGGGTTCCACCTCAGTGGTCATTCCAAGGAAAAGAGCAGATAAGGCCTACAGTTTGCCACAATCTCTCTCCTTTGAAGTTAATCGCATGGTTCTCATGGTGGTTATTATGATGATTGGTTATTGCCAATGTGGGGCAGAAGTTTCCGGACATGCCTGGTCACAACCAGCTTGGTTCTTTGGAAATGTGACAGCATTGAGGGTGTGCAGAAACCTCATCATCCATCCATCACCGTTCATCATTGTACCTCCTGTGTAGACCTACTTTCAACACTTAACCCAATCAATAATAATCAACACAATACTTAGCAGCATTCTGTTCAGTTGTATTCCAGTGTCCAGTAAAGATGTCTGGTGTTTCATTCTGATGGTGTTTTGCGTTGCACTGTGCACCTGGCCAAGGATATGTGTAGGGCATGATCTCTGCCAGGCCTTTGCCCTCGCCACTCTGATTCAATGGCAGACTGTTTGTCTGGACAGCCCAAATGGCCTTGTGATATTTATGACAAAGACATTTGTTTTTTTTTAGCTTTACAAGTTTGTTTCTCCTATCTACTGCTTTTATTTAGGTTTTCCCCCGGTGTTGCTAGGGGCTGCAGAATGGTGTTTAGTGTAAACACTTCTCTTCTCATGGACAGAGTCTGGTGTGCTCTGATGATTCCAGTCTTTGTATCCAGTGAGCACAGACTTAAACTTAGTTATCGTTGTAACAGTTGGACCAGACTTAAATCAATCAGCACAAATCAATATGGACATCTTGACCAGGTCACCACTAACTGATAATACTATCTATCTTTCTACTATCTATCTAGCTTTCCCCCAACCCCCATCACCAGTAAGAAATCAATGACAATGTAAACTTAATGTACTGTACGCAGTGTTGGGGAGGTTACTTTAGAAATGTAATGTTACAGTTACAAGTTACCCTATCTAAAATGTAATCGTGTAACTTTTTCAATTACTTTAGCAAAGTAATGTAACTAATTACTTTTTGATTACTTTACATTTCAAATGAATTTTCTCTACTGTCAACCAGGAAAAAAAGGCTATGGAGTCAATCAGCCCATATCCCTATTCTTTGAGGCTGCCGAATACTGCTAACAGCCAGTGTTGGGGAGTAACGAGTTACATGTAACGAAATTACGTAATTTAATTACAAAATAAATGTAACAGTAATTAGT
>JASCQY010000071.1:18498974-18518060 GCA_030264315.1 Sardinella tawilis | reverse complement strand
TATAATGTGTAACCCCTTTTTCGACTGTCAACCAATGTGTCTTCATGATCCATCAACTCAACACTCTGAGCAGTTTACTTTACACAGCCTGTCTAATAGACTGAAACAAAACACACATTTCTTGGGTAGACCCAAAAGGGAGGGTGAGCTTCCTCTATTGTCAGATTGTTTTGATCTGTGCTTTGAATATAATGTAAATAGTATTGGATAAAAGCCTCTTGTAAGAAGCATAAATAAACAAAAAATTGTTTACCCTGCCTGTAACAGTAATAATCATATTAAATTGGATAGAATATCTGTAAAGACAGATCAGATTTTGTACCACCACACACACAGGTCACATTGTAAAGATGAGAGGTCCAAAATCAAAATGTAACATTAATATGCTAAAATAACATTGGAAAAACTCAAAATAAATTTAATAAAATATTTGATTGATTTCGCCAACTTAAACCTAATTTTTGGTGACACTGGGAGAAAAGGGATCATTTTTATGTTGTGCATATCCTGATCTTGCCATTGTCAATTCATGCCTGGTTGTTTCTCCCATTACAGAATGAAGTTCATGACCTGAGACACAATTCCTCTGATACAACCGCCTCCCCACACCCCAGGGTTTATGGTGAAGGATACAGCGCTGAGACCCTGCAAGAGTCTTTTCCAGCCGCGCAAACATTCCATGGTGCCCCTCTCACTGGTAAATGTTGTTTTTGGTGTTGGAGTTGACATTGATTTTGTTGCAAGGAATTGAGAAACCATGCTAGTGTGTTTTATACAGTTGATGCTCATTTTGATTGGTGTTAGAATAATCAGTGTATCTCTAATGGCAAAAATACTAACACTAAGCACTTCATATGCGGCAACATCCATGAGCACTGCAACTCAACGAGTTCTGATGCTTGCCAGCTATATTTCACAGACTAGACGAGTACAGGGCCAAAACCTTGTACAGTACCTTGCAGCCAAGGCTAGGGAAATCAACAATGCATCGCCCATGTTTCTAAGTGCTGTAAATGCCATTACATTATACACATCGGAAGGGCAATAAAACACCTTGTGTGTGTCGGCTACATATATAAATGCGGCTCACATAAAATCGTGCCCCTGCAAAATTACTGACGGGTAGCTTTTCATAACAGAAGTAGCCTAGGTGTTCAAGGAAGATGTACAAGGAAGAGACGCAGCCTGAGAGCTGAATGTCATGCGGGAGCTAGCCTTTAGGGGTCTGTAAAGGAGCATGCAGCGACTCGCCATTCTATCCAAATGATTTTTATTCATTCATTCATTCATTCATTCATTCGTTCATTCGTTCATTCGTTTTTTGATGACTGATTACCGTAGATGCGGATTGGGAACGAGTCGCACAAGTTGCCAATACAGAGACTTGAGACTTGACTCGAGACTCTTAAAGAATAGGTGCCGTTTTCACAATTTGAAACTTAACAAAATAACGTTACTTACTCAGCCGCTTCACTTTCCAGTGATGTTGCGTCTTTCCAGAGTTATTGGAATCGCCCGTATCCATGTAACGGAGTGGTCGGGGCACCAAAATGCAGCCAGTAAACGCGTTCATTTCTCAGATGTTTGTAATGATATGGTAGTGCTATTCCCATTTCAGTTAGAAGTACTTTGCTATCACCTGTCTATTAGCTAAACAAGCCAATTGAGTGTCTGAAGTATCAGAAAATAACGTGCCTGGCAGAGCTACGTGATGACATCATCACTTGTTTGTTTCGGCCAATTTCATGAATATACAGACCCCAGATGGTGATAATAAAATGACTTCTGACTGAAATGGGAATATCACTACCGTATCATGACAAACATCTGAGAAATGAATGCATTTACTGGCTGCATTTTGATGCCCCGACCACTCCGGCTGGGTAAGTAACGTTATTTTGTTCCTGAAATAAGTTTCAAATCGTGGAAGCGGCACCTATCCTTTAAGTCTGAAAACATGGACTTGACTCGGATTTAAGATGTGGGACTTGTGAACATTTCTTATTATAACACAGAATAGGCAGAGATTGGAGACTTGGCTTGGCCCTGCTCCTCAAAGACTTGAGCCACACATGAGTATACTCTACCACCAAGATGGCTGACATTATCTAAAATTTGCTGAGATTTAAAATTTGGTTATCACCAATTACACAGCTGATGTATTGGACTCTTATAATAAGATTTTCAGTGAAACAAATTTTAATGCCTTATTGTGTTTTTCAATTTACAGTAGCCACAACAGGTCCCAATGTTTACTACAATCAGTCTCCTGCTTACAATACCCAGTTTCTTCTACGTCCTGCTGCAAATGTCACACCAACAAAGGTATGTGTCCATGGTGTCTTGGCGGGGAAAAGGTGTGTTTATTTTTTGTTTTTTAAACATGTATACATCTACATATCTGTGTGTTTTTCCCCATAGGCACCAGTGTATGGAATCAACCGTCTCCCACCTCAGCAACATATGTATGCCTACCAGCAGCCCACTCATACCCCACCACTGCAGACAACACCAGCATGTGTTTATCCTCAAGACTTTGGGGCACCACTTCGCTTCGAATCACCAGCAACAAGTTTACTATCCCCGTACAGTGAAGAATACTACAACCACAATGTTCCACCACCTACAACTAATCCACCTCTGCCAGAGCCTGGATACTTTACCAAACCGTCCGTCGTCTCTGCTTCCCAGCCTCCAAAGGCTAGTGACGGGAAAACTTTGGACTTTGGAAAGATAACCTTTGGCCAGTCTGCTGAACCATCTAAAGTGCCAGCCTTTGGAACTCCGTCAGCATCTGCAGCAGCACCATCTGCTGCCTTTAAATTCAATTCTAATTTTAAATCGAATGATGGTGACTTTACATTCTCATCTAATCAGGCGAGAAACAGCGAAAGTCTCTTGGGACTTTTGACATCTGACATGCCTAGAAATGATGGACAATCAGATTCAAAACCCACAACTCAGGACCAAAGTCAGAGTGGGGTGTTTACGTTTGGCAGTCAAAATGTGTCTGGATTTTCTTTTGCTGATACTGCACAAAACAAGGCTGGTTTATTTGGCAAACCTGAACAAACATTCAGCTTTTCAGAGCTGCCCAAGTCAATAACTGTGGAACAAGAGGATAAAGCTGTAGACAGTGATAACGATAGCACACATGTTGAAGAAGATGAAGATGGACCCCATTTTGAGCCCATTGTACCTTTACCTGACAAAGTAGATGTTAAAACTGGTGAAGAGGAAGAGGAGGAGATGTTTTGCAACAGGGCAAAGTTATTCCGATTTGACACAGAGACAAAAGAATGGAAAGAGCGGGGAATTGGGAGCATCAAAATTTTGAAACATAAGACATCAGGCAAAGTCCGTTTGCTAATGAGGAGGGAGCAGGTCCTTAAGATCTGTGCTAATCATTATATCACCGCTGACATGGTTTTAAAACCAAATGCTGGATCTGATAAGTCCTGGGTTTGGTATGCTATGGACTATGCAGATGAAATGCCAAAGACTGAACAACTAGCCATTCGATTTAAAACATCGGATGAGGCAGCTCTCTTCAAGGCAAAGTTTGAGGAGGCTCAGAAGGTCTTACCGAAGTCACCACAAAAGCAAGATCAGTTGGATGGAAACAAAGTAGCTGAAAAGGCTCAGTCTTCAGAAGCACCTGAGAAAAAGCTGGATCTCAAAGCTCAGTTTGCTAAGAAAGAGGGTGAATGGGACTGTGATGTATGCTGTGTTAGGAATGCCTCCTCTGCTAAGCTCTGTGTTGCCTGTCAGACTCCTAATCCTAATTGTTCAAAAACAGAGGAACCGTGTGAAGAACCTAAAGGATTTCCTTCAGTGACCACCTCTGGTTTTACTTTTGGCATTTCTGGAGAGGCTGCAAAAGACACTAGTTCTTTAATCAAAGGTTTCTCTTCCTTTGGATCACAGATACCAGTCTCGTTTAAATTTGGAAGCAGCTCTTTGTCTACATCAACATCCAAAAGTGATTCTGCAACATCAGGAGACCTGCCAGCTACTACATTTGCGGCTGGTTTTGGGGCTAACACAACAAACAAAACTTCAGAGGATTCCTCAGCAAAGCCTTCATTTTCGTTTGGCACCGGATTTGGAGCTCAGTTTGCTAAGAAGGAAGGAGAATGGGATTGTCCAACTTGTTGTGTAAGAAATCAGGCCTCATCAAGTAGCTGTGCTTCCTGTCAAACTCCGAATCCATCAAGTGGTGGCAAAGGGGTTGAAGGAACACAAAAGGCTTCATCATTTTCCTTCAACACTGGATTTGGAGCTCAGTTTGCGAAGAAGGAAGGGGAATGGGATTGTCCAACTTGTTGTGTCAGAAATCAGGCCTCATCCAGTAGCTGTGCGTCTTGTCAAACTCCGAACCCATCAGGTGGTGGCAAAAGTGGTGAAGGAAGCAAAGGTTGTGAAGGAGCACCAAAGGCTTCATCATTTCCCTTTGGCACCGGATTTGGAGCTCAATTTGCTAAAAAGGAAGGGGAATGGGATTGTCCAACTTGTTGTGTCAGAAATCAGCCCTCAGCCAGTAGCTGTGCGTCTTGTCAAACTCAGAATCCATCAGGTGGTGCCAAAAATGGTGAAGGAGCACAAAAACCTTCATCATTTCCCTTTGGCACTGGATTTGGAGCTCAATTTGCTAAAAAGGAAGGAGAATGGGATTGTCCAACTTGTTGTGTCAGAAATCAGGCCTCATCCAGTAGCTGTGCATCTTGTCAAACTCAGAATCCATCAGGTGGTGGCAAAGGGGCTGAAGGAAGCAAAGGTGGTGAAGGAGCACCAAAAGCCTCATCATTTTCCTTTGGGTCCAGTGTTTCAAATTTTGGCACTCAATTTGCCAAGAAGGATGGACAGTGGGACTGTGACCAGTGCCTTGTGAGAAATGAGCCAACGTCTTCAAAGTGTGTCTCTTGTCAAGCCCCTGGTCCTGTTCAGTCTCAGGGTGGATTAGCAGCTATGTTTGGGAAGAAAGATGGACAGTGGGACTGTGATGTCTGCTTGGTGAGAAATGAGGGCTCTGCCAGCCACTGTGTCTCCTGCCAGACTCCCAACCCAAGTGCAAAAAGCTCAACTACTTTTGCGCCATCAAGCTGCTCCTTTGGCTTTGGGACACAAAATAAAACCAGCCAACCAACAGGATTTGAAGCAAGCTTACCTAAATCAAGCTTCCAGTTTGGTACAGATACTAGCTCCCAAACACCTAAATTTGAACCCCCTGGCAGCGGTTTCTCTTTTTCAATTCCATCTGGCTTTAAATTTGGCACTCAGGAACCTGCTAAGGAAGCACAAGCCACAGAGAGTGAAACCACACCTGCTGGATCAGCATCAATGTTTCTGAAAAATATTGCTGAACAACACAGGGAAAAAGAGAGAGAGAGTACCACACCCTCTGTTGAAAAACACGAGCAAGAGGAAAACCCCCTCTTCCTCCCCAAGCCAGACTCGTTCAGTTTTGCAGACCTGGCCAAATCTGGGGGAGAGTTCAAGTTTGGCCAAAAAGATCCCGGTTTCAAAGGGTTTGCAGGGGCAGGGGAACAACTTTTCACTGCACCTCAGGTAAACCAGAAAGCAGACGTCTCTGTTGATCAAGATGATGAGGACATGTACAAGACCGAAGACAATGACGACATTCAGTTTGAGCCAGTGGTACAGATGCCCGAGAAAGTAGAGCTTGTCACTGGTGAGGAGGACGAAGAGGCTCTTTACTGTCAACGTGTGAAACTCTTCAGATTTGACACTGAAACGAGTCAGTGGAAAGAGAGAGGGGTTGGCAACATTAAGATTCTGAAGAACTCTGTGAATGGTAGGTTGAGGGTCCTTATGAGGAGAGAGCAAGTCTTGAAGGTGTGTGCCAATCACTGGATCACCACAACAATGAATCTGAAGCCTCTCTCTGGATCAGACCGTGCTTGGATGTGGCTTGCAAATGACTTTGCTGATGGAGATGCAAAATTGGAGCAGCTTGCTGCCAAATTCAAAACACCAGAGCTGGCAGAGGAGTTCAAGTTAAAGTTTGATGAGTGCCAAAAGCTTCTGTTGAACATTCCTCTTCAGACACCCCATAAACTAGTTGATACTGGTAGAACGGCACATTTGATTCAGAAAGCAGAAGAAATGAAATCTGGTCTTAAAGACCTCAAATCTTTCCTAACTGATGACAAAAAGATCAAAGATGAGAGTAAAGACATTTCATCAACTAGTAACACATCTGGCTTGATCATCAAACCTCATGCTGAAAGTACTGGTCCAACTTTGGAATGGGATAATTACGATTTACGAGAGGAAGCCCTTGATAACAGTGCAGATACCTCTGTTTATGCCTCCCCAATAGCAAGCAGTCCTATTCGTAAGAATTTGTTTAGATTTGGGGAATCCACTGGTGGTTTTAGTTTCAGTTTCCAGCCTGTTCTTAGCCCTGCGAAGTCACCAGCCAAATTAAATCAAAGCGGAGTATCTGTTGGGACAGATGATGAACAAGACACGACTCAAGAGGAAGAACGTGACGGGCAGTACTTTGAGCCTGTTGTGCCATTACCTGACCTTGTGGAGACATCAACTGGAGAAGAAAATGAGCTCGTGATTTTCAGCCACAGGGCTAAGTTATACCGCTATGACAAAGACCTGAACCAGTGGAAAGAGCGTGGTATTGGAGACCTTAAAATCCTGCAAAATTATGACACCAAACGAGTTAGGCTTATTATGAGACGGGATCAGGTTCTCAAGCTGTGTGCAAACCATTGGATAGCTAGCTCAATGAACCTTGAGCCAATGAAGGGTGCAGAAAAGGCTTGGGTCTGGAGTGCATTAGACTTTGCAGAAGGAGAAGGCAAAGTGGAGCAGTTGGCAGTCCGTTTCAAGCTACAAGAAACTGCCAAAACTTTCAAAGAAATGTTTGATGAAGCAAAGGATGCTCAAGATAAAGAAACACTTGTCGCATCAGTATCGTCAACGGAATGCCCAATCCAAGAGACTACATGTGGTAAAGCTGCAATAGCTGTTCTTGAAGAGACCACACGTGAACGCACTGACTTGTCTCCTGAGACATTCCATACACCAGAAAACAAACCTGCCCCTGCACACAGTCCTCAGGCTTCTTCCAAAACAACTGTGGTTTCTCCCCCTAAGTTTGTGTTTGGCTCAG
Organism: Sardinella tawilis; assembly: GCA_030264315.1. Lineage (NCBI taxonomy): Eukaryota > Metazoa > Chordata > Actinopteri > Clupeiformes > Clupeidae > Sardinella > Sardinella tawilis. The sequence continues at coordinate 18,510,907 of JASCQY010000071.1, read as the reverse complement.
ATTCAGTCCAGAAAATATTTGGGAGCCCCTCTGCTCAAGATGCTCAAGTCAAACCCACTCCCTCCAAAGAAAAAGTACCAAGCACAGCCTCCACCCAGCCAGCCATACCTGCATTCAAGGTTCCTGAGGGAGGTAAGAATCTCTGGATTTGTGACTTGTTAATGTTTTAAAATGTCTTGCAAAACACTACCATATTTTACCCTTGAGCTGTTTTGAAAAATGTCGGTATTAACCTAGGGCTTTGAGAGATTGTCTACACTTCTTCACACATCCATTGCAGAGAGATTGCATTTTTTTGCATATTTTCATTTTTTTTTTTCATTCTTTTAAGCAGTTCAGAAAGTTGCACTTGGATGGGATTTGATATTCAAAATCCTGTATATGCATAGTGCTTCTTGGGGGAAACTACATGGTGAACAGCATTGAAATAAATGAATTAAATGAGCATTAAACTGAATGCTCACATAAACATGTAATGTGGTCAACCATAATTTTCCCAAAAACAACTAACACTTCGATTAATTTAATCTAATAGTCACACAAGGCCTAGTTTTTTTTCACCCAACCACCATTATTTTCTAGGATTGGATTTTAGGCTTTTCAAAGATAACCCTATGGCTTTTTGGACCAGCACATCATCCACCCAGTTTGAACCCCAAGGTATTCTGTCACTGCACTGTTGTGTGTGCCGTGACTCATCACCCAATGAGCAGTCACCCTCTGGCCACTGCTGCCAGTTAACCCAGTTGTATGGTGTGGAAACATGCATTTTTGCAAGGATTGAATCTAACCTGCTGCATGTCCATTGTTTCAAAATCTGGTAGCCTACTAGGCATGCATCATGAGATTTTATTTCGTTTTTCTAGCTGCAGTAATTGGTGTTGGTGTCACACATCAAATTGTTACTCTGAAAAGATTATGCCCTGGAAGTGGGGGCTAGATGTTATTCATGCCAAGCAATTTTCCCGCTGTTGAAATTGTACACCAACAGGTTCCATGGCAGGAATCTGCTGCGCACAGAACCATAAGGTCAGGCACATATTTAGTACAGGATGTCTAGCAACAGCAGTGTGACGTAGCATACTGCACATGCGAACTGGGTATGAAACATTTACAAAATGTGAAGTAGATGTACATTTACAACATCTTGCATGACTAAACTTCTACACATGAAATTGTCCCAAACTTGTCCCAGTCTCAGAAGTATCCTTTCTGCCCTCAGCAGTTGTAGGTTGAAATATACATATTTTACATTTACATGTACAGAGAAAGCCTTACTGCTCTTTGAAGTGAAATGCATGTAATTTTTGAAGCATTTGCATGCCTCAATATTTGTGTGAAGCTAACCTTTACCCAACACAGTACAATCTGTACAGTGTGATTTGGCCCTTGAATAAAAGCTTAGAGCAAGCAGTCTCTGGAGGATGATGTAAAACTTTTTTTCAGAATTTCATAATGCTACACTTTTGAGAGTGAGTAATAAAGAATTACACTATTGTGGGGATTATTTTGGAATTATTTAAAATGTTTATAGGAATGGTCTAAGTAGCACTGAAAGGTTGTTGTAAGCTGCTGTTTGTGGCTTTGCATCGTGTATGCATTGCGCATAGCAACTACACTTTTGACATCTGAGACGGTGTCACTCTCTACAAAATCCTCCGTAAAGCTTTATATTTGCCTTACAGATAAGCTTTTAGCCTGGTGAAGAGTTTGACTAGTTGTAGGATTTGCTCTCCTGCACAAAAGAAAAGGCATGGAAGTGGAATGAGTGCAGAATGCACAGACCTCTAGAATAGTGTGACTGGTCCTGTAATTGGTCCTAATAAAAATTCTGGATTGTCTGGTCTGGTCTAGATGACACAATTGTTGCTGTATTGCACAAGAACTTTTTAGAACACGAATGCTACACCATAATGACTGTTTCTTTATCCTCACTCTGTGGTTTATTCTGAAATTCTGTCAAATAGGCATCATTCCCTCGCACATTTGTTTTAGTTTTTCATGCATCTGGTCATGTAATCTTTTACTTATTGTTTTTACCTGTGTCATTTTATTCACACAATTGCTACAACAGTTTATAAATTTGTTTTGTGTTTTATTTCAATTGCTGGTATGGTGGCTGAAGCAGCAGACTCTGACGAGGTTGAGATTGTTTATGTGCGTGAGCCCACAAAGGAGCAGGAAGAGCTGGCACGACAACTGATGCTTCCCCTCACATTCTTCTGCTATAAGAATGAACCAGGCTATGTCAGTGATGACGATGAGGATGGTACGCAACATTCTCCTGTTTCATTACACCATTTGCCTTTCAGAGAAATTGAATGTTTTTTCTTACCGGTTATCCATTTTGCAGATGAAGACTTTGAGACTGCTGTAAAAAATCTCAATGGAAAGTTGTATCCAGATCTCCTGGAGGGCCAGTCTGGTGTTACAAGCAGTGGTAGGTTGAATGCTTAAATCATTACACTCTGCCGCCATGAATTCTTCTGTAGATTATTCAGGTTTTTAGTTTGCGGAAGTGATCATTTTTGCCTAATAATATGCTATTTTATTAGATGGCGCATCTAGGGATGTGAAGGAACCAGAGGTTACAATCGTCTGGGAGAAAAAACCAACCCCAGAGGAGGAGAGAAAAGCCAAGAGCTTACAGCTTCCTCCAACCTTCTTCTGTGGAGTCAGCACCGATTCCGACACTGAGAAGGATAAGGCCGAGGACTTTGAAGCAGAGGTCCAGAAAGTGCAAGAAGCTATGGTGGGTTTAACAGAAACTGAGGTGCTAACCACCCCACAACATTTATCAATGGATACGTTTAGACAGTCCAGATTATAGAGCCGTACAGAAAGAGAGTTTGGCCAACTAGGTTTAAACGGTTCTGCCCTCTGATTGGTCCTCCTTTTTGTAGTAATGCGTTACTTTACTATTCAGAGAGCAGTTGTAGTGTCTGCAGCTGCCACAGCAAGATGGTTCAGTCACTGAGCCTCAACCTTAACTAACAGAACCACTCACCATGCACTTTTGGGGCACATTGAGGGTTACTCCACAAATGAATATGAATGAAACCATTATCACCATGTCATTCATGTACTGTATTCCAAGTCAATGCAAAGTTCCCTTTCTAGGATTAGGCCGTTGTGTGGTAATGCGTGTTGCCATAACGTCCCCACAAGGACGAAATAACGTTGAAATATGGTCTGGCTGAGCAAAAAGTAATTTTATGTCATTATATTTCTTTCGAGGAAACAGTTGCAAATTTATTTTTAAGGAGTTGTTTTCATGTTTTCCCAAATCATAATTGCATTAATTGGTCTATGAGAGATGGAAATATTTATTTTTTATTTTTTTTACAGTCATCCCACATTATTGAAGTCATGTCGAAGGGTTTGAGTTGGCCAAACTCTTTGTCAGATTAATGGTTGCAGCACCATCTGTTGTTTCAATTTGTGTATTGCAGTCATGAATCTGGAGAGCTGTGTAAGATGAGGGTCAGATTGAAGAAATAGACAGTTATGTATAGATTTGGGCACCTTCAAGACTTTGAAGTTGTAGTTGTTTTTGTTTTTTAACAAATACTCTTAAAGGTAAGTCCCAGTTGAGTGCAGGCACTTTCTCTGGCCAGGGGCATCGTTTAGAAATGCCATGTCAGAAGAAAAGAGTGCTAAGGGCCAGGAGCTAATTGTTTGTGCTGAAATTACAAATGCCATTCAGTAGCAAATTACACATGCAACTTAATAGTTGCATTATGCAAGAGGCTGTGATCTTCCGGCGCTGACTAGTCACTCACCTACGGTCTTTCCACGCATGGGCTACTGTTTACTCTTATTAGACTGTAAAAGAGGCAATACGGATTTAGATTAGTATGTGTCACACTGTACCAGCCAAATGTTTGCCACCGGTACAGAACTTTTACAGAATTATTTCACATAGTATCTTCTCATGTACTTCCAACTTTAGACCTTCTTGATTTGACTATAACTTTCCACGGGATAATGGTTGACCGGAAACATTAAATAAAGACAGTAAATCAAGAAAGTCTGAAGTTGAAGTTTACACCTTCTTGATTTACCGTAGAAGTAGAACTCTCTTTTTCTCATTTCAACAATCACGTGATGTGATTTATTTTTTATTAATAAGCCATATTTGTTCCCTAGAGTGAGCAGAAAACTGGAGCTGTGGAGTCCTCTGAGACTGCACGGTCAAGCACAGGTGTGGTCCAGACTCCTGAGACAGTAGTACCACCACCCTCATCTGAAGAACCAGCTCAGGAAACAGTGCCACAACACTCATCTGAAGAACCAGCTGTTGGCACCAGCAGTGGCAGCTTCCCCATTGACCTTTCTACAAAAAAGAACACGGAATCAACTTCTAGTGCTGGTCAAGGTAATGTTATGGGAATAAAAAAGATGCTACTTTCAATTGATGCTTCATTTAAGAATGTCATACAGGAGACTAATCACTATATTCTTGAAACTTGACTTCTCTGTCATATTCCAATGCAGATCCTGCACCGATGTTTGGATTTGCTTCTTCGGGAGGATTCTCATTTGCAGATTTGGCCAAGGGCTCCAGTGACTTTACTTTTGGCTCCAAAGGTTTGTTGCTCTGCATAAAATCAGTGACTATGGTTACATGCAGGGTATGTCCGATTCTAAATGGAATACTGGCAATATTCAGTTTGCGTGCGAGTCATGTGAACTCCACATTCTGATGGGTTTCTAAATAAACTTCCTGGTATATGCCTAAACGGAATTCAGGGTCATGTATACACCTTAATCGAAAAATGCTCCATACGGAACAGTTTTTGGCATGTGTGGATGTTCAGTTGACATGATGCAGTAAACTTGGTTGGGAATGTCGGTGACCGGAATATAGCGACTGATATGTAAATGAAAATATTCCTGTAGCACACCACTCTTCCACACATGCAAACGGATCATTCAGGATCTTGCTCTAACTAGTATATTGACTCTATTCAGAACTCGCTGTGCATGTAACCGTAGCCTTTGACTTACTTGTGGCTCCTTGCATATTTGCTGACATGGTGGACATTTGCGTGACTTGACTACTATTTCTGGCTTCCAACAGATTCAACGTTCTCATGGGCAAATGCTGGAGCCACAGTGTTTGGTGCAGCCCCAGAGCCCAAGAATGATGAAGGGGAGGGAAGTGAGGATGAGGATGAGGTCACAAACAATGACGACTTAGACTTTGAGCCAATCGTGTCACTGCCAGAGGTATCATTCCTCCTTCACTTTTTAGCCCTTCAAAGATCTCGTCATGAAGTTTTGTATAGTTTGTGTATGCAGTGAACGGCTGCATTGTATTTGTGTAGTAGTGTGGAAGAATGCTAAACTGTTGGTCTTCAGGTTGAAGTCAAGTCTGGTGAGGAGGACGAGGAGATCTTGTTTAAGGAGCGCACCAAACTGTACCGCTGGGATCGCGACCTGAACCAGTGGAAGGAACGAGGGGTGGGCGACATAAAAATCCTCTTCCACCCTGTGAAGAAGTACTACCGTGTGCTGATGAGACGAGAGCAGGTACTAAAGGTGTGTGCCAACCACACCATCACCCCAGCCATTGAGCTGAAGCCTATGAACACCTCCCCCAACGCCTTGGTTTGGACGGCCACAGACCATGCAGGTATGCCACATGTCCAGTGCTCGTCACCAGCAAGATTTCACTTTTGTGTGCGACTAATCCTCCCTCATTTGCTTTGCAGAGGGAGAGCCTAAAGTTGAGCAACTTGCTGCCAAGTTCAAAACCGCAGAGCTCGCCGAATCTTTCAAGAAAACCTTCACAGATTGTCAGGCTCGCATGTCTACAGACGATGAATCCTCTGTCCAGCTGTCGAGAGCACAGGAGCACTCCAAAGAGGGCAATCCACTGGTGTACTTCACAGTTGCTGTTGACGACCAGCCCCTTGGAAAGATCACCATGGAGCTGTTCTCTCACATTGTACCGAAGACGGCAGAGAACTTCAGGGCCCTGTGCACAGGAGAGAAAGGCTTTGGATTCCGCAACTCAATTTTCCACAGGGTCATCCCGGACTTTATGTGTCAGGTGAGTACCGCTATTTGTGTGCGCATACCAGGCCAACTTCAGAGTGCTGGCCGAATGCAGTGACCCCTCCACTGCCATTGAGCTGGCAGAAGTGCGCGGCTAACAGCGGAGCTGTGAATAGCACTCAGACCTGGGCAACAGGCCCTCCTCTACAGACAGTTATCTTTAACTTGTATGGCCACCTTCAGCGCTCTGAATAAATATCTAGACTGTTGTTGTGTGTATGTGTATATAATATACATTATTATTTTTTGTCATATAGGGTGGCGATATCACCAATCAGGATGGCACTGGAGGAAAATCCATTTATGGAGGGAAGTTTGAGGATGAGAACTTTGATGTCAGGCACACAGGGCCAGGCCTTTTATCCATGGCAAATCGAGGGAGGGACACCAACAATTCCCAATTTTTCATCACGCTGAAGAAGGCAGAGCACTTGGATTTCAAGCATGTAGCTTTTGGCTTTGTAAAAGATGGTATGGACATTGTGAAACAGATGGGTGAACTTGGCACGAAGACAGGGAAGCCCAGTAAAAATATTGTCATTTCTGATTGTGGACAACTGTAGTTATGTTCCTTTTAAGGGTTGTTGCACTTGCTATTTTTCTGAATTTTCCAGAGGGCTTCCCTCTGTAATTCCTGATCTGCATATTTGTGTGTATAATATACATGTTGTTAACCTTTTTTAATAAATAGGGTTTTGCATGTCCTAATAAAGTTAAAAGCACTGGCAGTATAGAAAACTGTCAAAATGTTTTGTATAATTATGTCTTAAGTTCTTTTCATTTATTAAAGAATGAGTGGTTGATCCTTAAAATTGTGTTGTTTTCAGTCATAATGTTGCATGCAATCTTTTATTTCCAAATGCTAAAAAAAATTTGATTTGAAATGAAAGGAGGGGCAAAAACTACTCTGGCAACATTTAAAACGATTAAAAACCATAGACAGTAAAGTTAAAAACACTGCTTCGGATTCGACCTGACTGATTTCGGGTTCGTGACCTGGAAGTTTTAAAGCGCACATCCGGTTCAAGTAAGCGGCTGTTTTGAAAACTTAAGCATCTCCTAATGTAAACAAAGTTAGTCAGTCAATAATGAACCAGTCAACAGACACCGACATTGATGCCAAAGTGGAGAGATTGAAGGAGAAGTACTTGGGAAAACGTCAGCTGGTAACTACCATCTGAAACACGTTTTTGTTGGCGATATCATTGGTAGATTTATTTACTCGCCATTTGGCTATGATGGCAAAGTTGCTGAAATATGCAGCTGTATGAAACCATTCCATGGATAGCCTGGGACTTAGTAATAGGATAACCTTCCATAAGTAACGGAAAATAAATAAAAGACTGGTGAGCTTTTCCTTTGTTGACATATGTTTTGGTAATGTTAGACTGCTGCTGCTGCAACCTGCGACAGCAAATCAACACATGATGACGTTAACGTAACCGAAAAAAACGCGACTACAGGTGAGTTGACAAAACTTCATTTCAGTAACAACTGAATCAATTTATCCCGATTGATTAGGATAGTGTATGAAGGTGCTTATTTATTACTAAATTATATTTCTGTACGTGCTTTACAACATTTTAATCTATGTTACGTTCCCTGAAAGCGTTGAAGTCTCCAACAAGTCGTTGCTACTACCGCGAGATCAAAGCTCACAATAAAAATTTGCAAGGGCTTTTCAGAGCTGTCACAAATCTCCCACTGCGGTCAGTATGCAGGTCTAATCAAACATAGTTTATGCTATGTAAAATCTATATCATTTCGAAGAGCTTCTTTTAACAACCATGCAACTCCTCATTCTCAGGCTCGACCCTAAAGACATTTCCGATGAGAGTGATGGTGACATTGAATACACCGACTCGGTATTAGAGCCCAACATCACGGAGACTGGTATGCAGCTTGATTTAACCAGAACATTATTCTTTTACATTTGATATCTTCTGTTCTCCATGATGAAAATTCACCAAGTCATCTCTCCTCAGATGTTACCCTACCTTCCATCTTGGGACCCTTGTCAAGCCCTTCTGAGACGCAGCATGTAGAGACAGGACCTACAAATCAAAAGCTGTCTAGTCCACATTCTTCGTCAGCATCCGGTCTGGGACATGTCTATCAGGAGTTACTGGAGATCTATAAAAAGTTGCAAGTAAAGTACACCCCCTGGCTGGCCTATATGTGTTTGCATTTCAGCTGTAGTTGCTGACACCATGGCTGAACACTGCAGGTTTGTGGAATTGCAGCCGACAGCAAGGAACAGAGATCTGTGTGTGTGTGTGTGTATAGGTGGAGCGCCTCAGTCAGCAGGAGTGGGCTGCCAGGCTTCTGCAGCAGGAGCAGAGGCTGGAGCAGCGGGAGCAGCTGTTGCTGCAGCACCAAGACACCCTACACAAGGTGTGCGGCGTCCAGGGAGAGGTGCATGGCCGCATACGGGCACTACAGCAGGTGGGGCTGTGTTGTGTTGATGTTCTAAAGTACAGTGGCCCTGGGAATGTTGAAATCAGCATTAAACAAAATCTTGTATATTCCCTCTATTTGAGTAACACAAGAAATACAGACACATACAGACAGTAGTTTTGCTCAGAGGGTACTCACAAATCATTTGGGTACTGTAGGTCCAACATTGGTCTTACTCAGACTTGGTAACACCAATCAGAGAGTCATTGGGCAGCCTTAACACATTATCGACAGGGCTGTGACGGTGCAAATCAAGTAAGTGGCCAAGGAATAGTGCTTGTTTAAGTTGGCTTTGGCATTGATTTTGGCAGAGTTAGACTTGATTTTTTTATGTTGAGCAGAAAGAGGTGCTCAAGTCAGTAGGTAGTCCAGTAGTGCTGGTGAGTAATGCAAGGTGATTCACAGTGTAGTTATGTTCTGTTCGATACAAATACAAGATGTGCAAAGATGCCATTGCAGCCAGCAAATATAGACATTTTAACTCAGGGGTGGTCCTCTGACCTCTTTCATGTGGCCCATGAACTGCTACCTTACTGCTGCAGTCTCAAACGTGATTTTGAGTGTGTTCAAGTGCCATTAATGTGTCATATCAGTTAGAGAACAGTAGCCTGAATATGCGTTTATCTGTGAACACCACTATGATAATCTCATGGAAAGACAGCATATGAAGTTGTTGCAAGCTGGATTTTTTCAATAGTTTGCCACCCTATACTTAAAGCTTATGTAACTTGTCTTTTGTTCTCTAAATTTGGAAAAAATAAGAATATGTATACCGTAAGTGGTTGACTTGGGTATGGTGGTATAGGTTTGAACTTGTAATGGGATAGACATGAGAGAATACCTATTCTAACTTGATTTTTAAAAAAAATTGGACATAATGTCAAGAGTATAGTTTGAATATCAGTAGAACTCTGAAGAATTTTCAAAGAGGGCACCAAAGAGAAAAATGATTGTAATTGTAATTAAAGATTAAGAGTCAGTTTAGGCCTCTGAAAGGCATTCATCCAAATTTTAATCTTAACCATCAGAAAAAAAGAACCTGTAAAAAGTTTCTAGCATGAGCAGCTACAGGGTGAATGGGAACCACAAAATTATGACATATTTTGTTTCGGGGGAAAAGACAAAGGTGCAAATGTAGCAACTATTTGTATATTGTAGGTCATGGATTGTGTGGGATCATGTCAGGTTGTGGGTTAGAAATGCTTCTTGGAAGAGGTGTAAACGTCTAATACTTGCATGTCTGTCGGCAGGGAGGTAGATTGTTGCAGTAAATACAAAACTTAGGCAGGGCCCTCAGACTGCTGTCCTTGAATGGTACTGATCCACTGGCTCCGTCAGATTTTTCTAGCAAACGCGTAGCCTCCTGTGTTTTGGAAGAAGGCGTGTCGTCATGCCCTTCTCTGCTCCTGACCGGTTGATTCCTACTGCACAAGCACAACACTCATCTCTCATTGGTTAAGGAAGGAGCTACGCACCACCTTCCCACGATGCTTTACGAAGGAATTCAGACGCGCTCCATAGAAAATGAACTGACGATTGTGAAGCGTGTAGACTTGATTTCAACAGTGGATCAGTACCTACAGTAAGGGCCATAAAGATGAGTGGGTTTAATGGTGAGACATTCCTCAGGCCATCATCATTTAAGGGCTGTTAGTTAAATGACATAAATGTGAGTTACAGATGAATGGAAAGCATTTGTCCATCCATTTGCTTAGTTGTATTTTGTACTCAAGCTGTGTGCTTCTCTATTTGCCTTTGTTTCTCTGTTCAGCAACATCAACTAGAACTTGAGCAGTTGAGTGTTGCTCTCAAAGAGAAGACAAAAGAGAGCAGGAGGATCAAGTCAGGCTTTGACACCATCAAAGAGTCAAATGAGTCCATGAAGAAACAGGTAACTTTGAAGGTTGAGATTCTTTGGGATCTTTTGAACTGCCGTGACTCATCGCTTTGTGGACTTGAATATGTTTCCCTTCTACAATTCTGTGCTCGCAGTTAACAGATCTTGGTGAACAGAAAAAGAAGTTGGAGGACCAGTTGAAGAAAGTGCAAGCTCGCTTGGAGAACCTCCAGGTTAGTGCTAAAAAGATGTCCCTGAGTGTGTCGACAGAGAGTGAGGCAGACACACACAGATTTCCCTCTCTTTTGTTTTTTAATAGAGGAAGTATGACTACGCAGCGGCCCATAAAGGACGGGAAAATGTGTGCCCTAAAATGGAGCTGAAGCCCTCCAGACCCGATAAGGCTGTGCCCATGGGGAGACCTTCAAAGGTAAGCGCTTTTAGCACAGCCATGGTTACCCTTGCATTCGGATATACAGAATACTGGAGCTTTGACCAGTACAGGCGATTAGCAAAACAAGCCTATATGCTTCCTATGTAAAATGTTTTCATTTGATTGCAACGAATTAGCCTGAAATCCAATAGGAGGCAATGATAACTGATTACATGTGAGGATAATTATCGCAATCAGCAGCGTTTGCTCTAATTATGATCTATTGCATCAGTCAGTCAAATTGTTTTCCCTCGTCGGAACAGCACACCCCATCAAGCCGGAGCAAGGCATGGCGTGGCAGAAACCGCATGTTCAAATCTCCTCTAATTAACTGACCACCAATGACAACAACACTTGTGAGCCGTTCTCAATTGCACTTCCTGCAGATGCCAGGGAGCTGCACCTCTGGAAAGCTTCTGGCCCTCCTCCTGGACTGGGTCTTGGACAGCCAACTGCTCCACACTGCTGGGGGGGATGGCCAGGGCAGCCCCCTGCTGATGGAGGGGCCTCCCTCGCCCCCGGCCCTCCCCGAGAGATGCGCAAAGGTTGGTCTCGGGGATTGGCAGCATCGGTCTCACCTGATGCAGGGCATGCACAGCTTCTTGGCATGGCATGCTGCGGTCATAGATGGCCATTGTTTTCAGCCAGCAGAGACAACAGAGCATTGGCTTTATTCTGCTTATCCATGTGGATGGGCCAGTGAGTTCCTGCATGGTGGTGATTTAGATTGATTATCCAGACCACATAGCGGCAGCCATCTTTTAAATGTAACCCTTCTGTTCTGGTCCTCCTCACAGGCTTTGCCAGTGCTTACAGAACAACTCCAGCAGGCCACAGAGATCAACTCCTCTTTACATCTGCCGCTTCTCAAAGTCAGCTACTGGTCTATAAGGCAGTTGGATCAGAGCTCCCAGGTGCTGACATCCTGTTGAGACTCAAAAGTGGGAGTTGAAAATGTTATGCATTATCAACAACAATGTTAAAGAATCCTTCTGGTGATGGCCGAGTGTGTGTGAGAGCTGTCCGATAAGCTGGTGGTAGTCAGTGGTAGTCTGTGGTATGTACACAGGGTTCCCACGGGTCATGGAATTTCTGGAATATCATGGAATTTCAGCAAAGGTTTTTCCAGTCATGGAAAATCAT
>JASCQY010000071.1:18485254-18495961 GCA_030264315.1 Sardinella tawilis | reverse complement strand
CCCCCCCCCCCCCCCCCCCCCCCCCCCCCCCCCCCCCCCCCCCCCCCCCCGACGGCGGACGAGGCTGGGCCAAGTAAAGAGCTTTGTGGAGGGAGTGATTAGGGGTCTCCGGGGGGAAAGGCAGTTGAAGCAGAGCGGCGGTGACTTGTGCAGGGGGGAGTTCACACCTGAAGGTCACTTTGGCGGGGCACGGCTGTCGGACGCGGTCCCTGCACAGCGTCTGGCGTCTGCGGCGCTGGGGCGCCCTCAGTGACTCTCCCGCTGCACATAATCCACTCCATGTGTCACAGGGGCCCGCCGAGGGGAGCCGCTCCGCGAGGCAGAGGCCCTTAAATCAACACGGACAAAGTGCACTCAGCAAACGGATGGACAGCTTTTGAAGTTCCCAGCCCTCCCCGGTACCCCCCTCAAGCCAGCCTCCTCGGAGACTTACCTGGGAAGATGTGAGGGAAACATGTGCGAGGAGGACCACATGCGTGTCCGAGGGGAGCGGAGCGGAGTGGAGGGATGGGATGGGGAGGGGATGGGAGCACATGTTCAGAGAACAGGCATCCACGCTGGCCTCCAGACCACAGCACCGGAGATTGCAGGCGGCGGAGAGGAGAGGAGGGGAGGGGAGGGAAGGGAAGGCGACGCGAGGCGGCTGGGGCTGCGGAGTGTCAGTGGTGTGTGTGTTTGTGTGTGTGTGTGTGTGCAGCAGGAGGCTGTGGGCCGAGGAGAGAGACAGCCAGCCAGCCTCCCAGGGCCCCCCGCTCTTAAAAAGCTTCTAGGAGCTGTCCTGGAGGAGGTTCTCGGTTGCATGCTCAATTAAGCTCTAATTTATTGAATTGGTTAGTGCGCGGCCATAGATACTTGGCACGTTTGGTCTTTGAGGTTGGCAGGTTGGGGAAATCTGTGTGCACAGAAACTCTTTGCGCAGAAGGACCACATTATTGGCTCGCCTCAACCTCTTGGCTTTTCCGTCACTCGGTGGAGTCAGACAAGATGGAGCCCTGCTGTACGGAGCGCTAGTCGGACTAAGCCATAGCATGAGCTCTCGTTTGAATTGGGTCATTGTTTATTTATTTTTGGCCTCAGAGCGGAGCTGATCAACATCTGTTTTCTTGTTGAACTCAGCTACCCTGAGATTAAAGCTCCCTGTCTATCTGTCCAAATAAGAAGCAGCTTTTTTCTATGGCAGGAAAGTTTGGTGAATATGCCAACCATGCATTAAGCGGATGTCTGTGGAGCTTTACTTGGTCATATCGGCAAGCCTGTAGAGTAGATTGTTCTCCACCGTAGGCATTGATTGGAACTGACTTGGACTTAACGGCACATGCCACTAGTTAGGCACACTGGCCTATTGGACATCTAGGACATCTGCCCTAGAGTTAGACAGTTGGGTAATCACCCCTCCCTTTCCAGGCAGCCACTACCCCAGTCGGACAATAATGCTCTTTAGCTGAACTTAGCACAGTTCCTTGAATATTTGGGATCAGTCACCACGGCTTCCAAAAGTGACCACAGAACTCTGTTATTGTTTTCTGCTCTTGTGTAGTTACCATGTGTTGGAAGACCAACGGAAAATTGAATGTGGCGAATATGACTTGGAACTAAAGTATGCTCTCACGCTACCGTAATATCAGGGATCTTTGCTGCTACTGGCGTACCTTGGCGCCAGTGATACACGGGTGCGTTTAGAAACGACCTGCAATCATCAGACACTTTCAACCAACCGGACTGCAGCCTGACTTTCAAAAACTGCCTCATGACCCACTTTTTTTCCCTTGAAAAAAGTAAAAAGTTCAAAAGCTCTCGATTAGTCATTGCCATATAATATTAAAGGTGCCCTGAGATCTTACATGGTTTTTAGCGCGGTTTTATTTTTGTCTCAAATCATAGGCATCTGCCCTTGATCAGCTTGCTACATGCCCCCTGAATCCATTGTAAAAAAAGTCTGGTCTCGGGAGACAACACAGAGGCTGTAAATGGCAAACAAATACTAGGGGCACAGGCTGTGCACCAAAACAGAACAGACCACATTTTAGCCAAACAAGATGGTCAGGTGAGGGTTAGGGGTTAGTAAGGGTGTACTATGGATGGGGAGAAATGAGCAAAGTTAATTTAGAAACATGAATTTATGAGTAGTGCTTTGTTTTATATTTTAGTGTTTATGTTGAAAGTTAACAGAAGTGACATCATGCAGGATCCCATAGGGCGCCTTTAACAGCAAACCCAAAGTACTGAAATGATATGGTGTCATTTAACATGGGCTCCCGTTGTCCTGAGTTTTAGTCTTGGGCTGGATGTTGGCCTATTGGGATGTGAAGGCATTTGTGCTGAGCCATGTTGGTGTGCCTGTTTTGTGGTTGTCGTACTCTGTATCACAGTGAGAGGGCTACATAATGCGTCCCCAAATGAGCTTTTTTAATGTTTTTTTCCAATTCCACTTTCTCCTGACCGTCTCCATCTCCCTCATGTCATGCACGCATGCACCATGTGTGGAAGGTTACAGCACTGCGCTCAACCAATAATCTATTTGAGCATACAGTATATGATAGCCTTTTGTATTTTGCAGGCTTGAAATATTTGTTTTAACAGGTCAATAAATATTTTAACCGTCTCAACCAAACCTGACCCGAAATCATTCAATTAATTTTTGTACGATTTGAAACCGCGGCTGATTGCAGATAACCGCGGTGGATCGCTCAATTCGGATCAATCTGTGCATCACTACCAGGTGGCGATCCTTGCTTTCACTTTCCAAGACTCCTTTTTCTCCGTGTTGTGGTTCAAATAGATATGGACACATCTGACCTGCATCTGCTCCAAAGCACACACTGTAACACTGAACAGTCTCTCACAAATGACTCTGAGTTTCCCTGTAAAGCCGTCGGCTAGTGCTCCTTTCACTCAACTAGGGTTTCCAAAGCCTCGTTTCCAAGATACCTTTGCTCATTGAGTTTGCTGAATGAGCAGAGTATTTTTAGCCTTCATTACAAACACTTCATTTACTTGCCTTTTCTTTTCAGAGTCTTTTAGCTTTTCTTTTAGCATTTGCTTTTCTGCCCGCGCGCGCGTGTGTGTGTGTGTGTGTGTGTGTGTATAGAGTTTTAGAATACTCGATTATTGAGAATACTTTAAAAAAATGTAAACAAAAGGCAGATGATAATTTGACACGTTTGCTTACATTTTTCCTCTCCAAGAATGTGTGCTCAATGCATAGAGGAATGCGTGCAGTAAACATGCACACCTCGTAGCGTGGACTGGAGTGCATGTATGGCAGATGTGTGGTACTGGGCCCCCCTCACCAGCTCCCTCTTGCCTGGCTCAGGGGTGCAGACGGCGTTCCTGGAGGCCTGCAGCACGGAGGAGTTCTTCGGCACGGTGCTGCTGCTGCTGCGCGGCCCTCGGCTGGAGCTGGAGCTGCCGCTGCTGGAGAAGGTGGCCATGCTGCTGCAGAGGCTCTCGGCCATCAGGTCAGTCCCCCCCCCCAACTCTCCCCCGTCCCCTCCTCTTCCACGGCCTCCCAAAGCACCAGCCAGTGGGACACTACATCCATTATGGGGCCAATGCCTTCCCCCAAACAGCCAAATTCCTCTGGGGCCAAATGGAGTTCTTGTCATAGCAGATTTGGTCCAAGGAGACTGGCTGATGCATTAGCCGTGCTGTGCTCAGACCCTTTGGTAGCCGTCATTGGGAGAGATCACAGCATCAGCACTAACTCCAAGTGAGAGGGGAGGAGGAGGAGGAAAGCCTCCACTACAGTGTGCTTCCTCTCTGTCCATCTGGAGGCTTGTTCTGCTCCAGCGCCGTCTTGTGTTTCATCCCAGGGATAAAGCCCAAGTCATGCGCCAGTGGACCATAATGCATGCCATCAGCTCCAAGGAATGGGACCAATTGTTTCATTTGTTTATTTATTTTTCTCTTTTTTTAAGTGGTATGTAATTGTGCATTTGTGCAGTACAGCGGCACAGAGAGAGAGACAAGTCCTCTCCTTTTATTTCCTTTCTTTATTTGTGTATTTATTTATTTGTTTATCCAGGAAAACCAAGCGTCTGTTCGAGGCCTTCTCGCTGCACCTCATGCTGAAGGAGAAGCACCGGACAGTGGACCCGTCACAAACCTTCCTCAGCATCAACCTCAGCTCCATCCTCTTCAACCTGGGCATGACTCACACACACACATAGACACATGCTGTCTGTTTCCCCTCAGTCACATGGCTCAGCCATTGCTTTTGAACTTCATGAAAAAATCTGACATTAATTTATGCTTGCACATTTTTTTAAACAATATTAGCTACATTTCTTTGAGCTTCTCCCACAGCGTAGGTGTGATCCCTACAAGTTGAAAAGTCATGTGGTCCAATCATGTGTTTATATATGTGTGTGTGTGTGTATGTGTTTTGTATTTGTTTTTTATAGGCCCTGTGCTAATTAAAGCCTTCAAGAGAATCTTGAGTCTTTTTTCCACGTCAAGTTTATATTTCCATAAATCTTGAATGTTTGGACACAGACCGAGAGAGTGCCAAACATCACAGGCAACAGATTTATTTTCAGCTTCAAATGTTCGACCTTACCGCAGCTCAACTTACTTTTGCTTTGAATTAATTTAGTTTTGACCTTAAATGAGATGCAGACAATTGTCCCTATCTCTCCTGCAATCTCCTGTTTACTGGAAAGCAACATCTGTCCATGCATGTCCTTGGTTTGAAGTGCCGTGTGTGTGTGTGTGTGTGTGTGTGAGAGAGAGAAAGACCATATAAGGGAATCTTGGGTAGGAGCATGTGGTATTCACACACTTGACCATAGGCATACTGGAGGCAGGACACAAGATGGATTGCAGCTCATGGTCATTTTTCACTGCCTTCACAGCTCTGCCATTTCAGCCACTCACTTCCCAACGTGATGAATGCCTGACAAGGCCAACAGATTACAGGTGTTGAGCTGTGCGCTTGTGTTGAATCATTCTCATTAAAGCATACAGAGGTGTGCACACATGCACACACACTCACACACTCCCAGACGTGTCCTGGACGGATGGAGTGCAGTTTCACACCTAGATGTGTGCATATGTGCATCTGCTTTAGGTCAGGTTGTAGCCCTTTCTATTGTAGCCCATCTCCCCATGGCCAATGCTGAGCCCCGCCGAAAGAGGCACTACAGTCAGTCAGTGCATTTCCGTGCAGCCAATGAACGGCTTTGAATCAGTTATTGGCCAAATTCTGTTTGTCAATAAACCGTTAAACCTGTTTACAAGCAAGTAGAATGTCACTGATCCAAAGCTGTTCATTGGCTGCATGGAAATCCACTGCCTGATGTTTTCTGTTGGAGCTGCACATCATCTGACGGGGTGGAGATGAACATCGGTGTTGCTGCTGTGACGACGCCGCAGGTCAGGTTTTATCTCAGTAGTTTAATGACTTTTCAGTGTAATGAAGTTCTCCTTTTAGCCAGCCTTTGTTTTCATTCTTGAACTCGTCATGTATGAAGAGTCTGTAACAAGGCATCAGTCAGAAGGGTTTGACGGTGTGAAAAAAATGTTCTGCCTCAAGAGACACGGAGGCCTTAAAATGAAGTGTTGACAGCTCTTTTTGCCCAAACACAAGACTTGTTCCCTTAAGCATTTAGTGCAAATTTAATGAAAATATTTGAGTTTCAGTGAAGTTTGCTAATTTTCCACACACTGGGTCTGAGTTGCCTGGGGATCTTTCTTCTCCTCCTAAGTGTGTGTCCATCCCTCTAATGCACCATTTACGGCACCCCCCTGGCTGGGTGGCATCATAGGCCTACAGACCATGTGTGGCATGTTGGGGTACCGGCCTGAAGCCGAGGGTTGGAGCCCTCCTCTCCCCCCCCCCCCCCCTCCCCACCCCCACCTCCACTCTGCATTTCATCCGCTCCTCTCATCATGGCACAGACATTTATTTTACTATGCCCACCCCAAGGTCCCAAGTGCCTGTGAATTTTCCAGTAAACTGTCAGCGCTTGATTTATTTATTTTCATTACTTGAAGCACTTTAAAGTTTGAAAATATATATCTGTTCTGTTTCTAGCACATTTATATACTGTAAGGCATCAGAAAGGGGCTGTGGTTTTGGTAATTTATGCCTGGGTATTTTCAGTTGACCTTAATCTCAGTGGAAACAATTTAACGTCCCCCTGGTCCTATTTCTCTGACTAGTGGTCATTAAAATTTTATTTACATTTCAAGGAGACTGTGTGGAAGTGGTTATGCACTGGCAGACAATATGAAGTTGTACTTTCAACTAAAAGCGTATATGTATAAATATTTGTCTTCATAAGTCTTTTATGGTGTTAAACGTAAAAAAAAGAAAAATCCCTGTATTTTGAAACAGGAAAATCCATATATAAGTTTCTTTCAGAATGTTCTATTGAGAGAGTTATCAATTTGCCTTACTACAAAATGTTGCTTGTACCTGGGGCATGCATGTACTGTATCATGCAGCCAGATGCACTGGTCTATTAGTAGGAGATGAACCATTAGAGCCTGCCTTTCATCTCTGCCTCCTGCAGGCTCTGATAGATAACACAGACGACTCCCCTCTTGGCCACACACACACACACACACACACAGGGCACCTGCACTAGATGGATTTGGGATCGGTAAGCAGTTCCAAGTACCCGTGACTTAATGTCATGTGCCGTTCTAACACTAACAAGCATCTCCAGCCATTGTTTTCACTCTGTGCTTAAATGATGCTGCATACCTTGGCTGAGGAAATGTAAACTGTTTCCCATATTTGCCTGAATGTGATTGATGATATCCACAGCAGGGAACACGTTTGAACATGTTTTATCTCTTAGTATTTTTAACATCATTTCCAGAACTTTGATTCCCTCCCCAGCAGCACAAGAAGTTGCAGTTGCGCTTTAAATGGCTCCTGCATATTAGATACTTAGCACCAAACAATTGTGTTCTTTGTAAAGATTTTGAAGTGTGCAATATGAGGCATGAATGACTAGAAGCTGTCAAAACAGTATGTGAGACATTACATTTCTCAATACAGCACTGACGCCATAACAGCATGACGACAAGCCTGGGCAAGCTTTATTTAAGATGCTGCCTAGATGAGTTTCTCTGGCCCCATGCTTCTCTTCTCCCCATGCAGCACACCTCAGCACCAGGGCCTCTGCTGGGCCATGGGCTCCATGTCTAGAGCTGCTGGACAAGTATGAAAGGGCTGGCACTGAAGGGGGTATCTGGGAGCAACTGCACTGCTGCCATCTTGACACACACACACACACACACACACACACACACACACACACACACACTGACAGGAGAATAGGAACTCCCTGCCCTGGGGTGTCCCAGTCTGTAGTCAATGCAAATGCCAAGCCTTAATCACAAGCTCCCGCAATGAGCCCTCAGGTGCCTGTCATCCCACGGTGCCTTTAAAGTCCAGGATTAGCTTCGGAGAAAAAAAAAAAAAAAGAAAAAGAAAAGAACCTGCAGCGTTTGAAATTTGAAGAAAGCCTGCAGTGCCCAGCACTATCAGGTTTGACTCTTTTCTTGAACACCAGGGAAGATCACAGGCTGGGCTTCACTGATGGATTTCATTCTTTATTCAAGGCCCTTCTCCTGACCTGGCAGAGGCCATTCACAGGCGCGGAGGGAGCATAATAGATCTGATGTAGCCATGGGATGGCTGGAAATGATATGCAGTGAGAAAACTCTCTCCTGAAGCCCAAATTGTAAGTGTGGAGGCAGTAGCTGGACTATGGCAGTAGCTCATCAGCACAGAGTTGTCTGTGGAGAGGACAGGCCATCTTGCGCTGCTGGTGTCTCTGCTGAGGGTCTGCTTGTAATGAGCCTGCCGAGTGCTGAGGACTGGCCCTCCATTATCAGAGCTGTGGGGAGGCAGCGCAGCGCAGGCTCTTTGAAGCCTCTCAAGAACACTCTTTTCCCCTTTGAAACGGCTCTCCGAATAGTTCTCCTCTCATGAATACATTAATGACAGATATAATCAAGTTGTCATTTGCTCTGTGTGCAAATGTGTGTGTGTGTGTTTGTGTGTGCGTGAGCATGTGTGTCTGCATATGTGTTTGTGTGCTTCATGT
Organism: Sardinella tawilis; assembly: GCA_030264315.1. NCBI lineage: Eukaryota > Metazoa > Chordata > Actinopteri > Clupeiformes > Clupeidae > Sardinella > Sardinella tawilis. Next base: position 18,487,898 of record JASCQY010000071.1, on the reverse strand, counting down.
GCTGCAAAGTATCCGACCTGTCATCAGAAATCAGTAAATATCTCTCCCTCTATTAAACATCACTTCCAGTCAAAATGGCTGGAGACCTCCCGTGATTTTCAATAAGAGCCACCCAAACACAGAGCACTCTGTGTTTCTTTGGGTCGAAAAGATCCTGTCATCTGAAAGCATTCAAGTAACTGTAAAACAAAGCTCAAATGCCTGAGCGCTGACGGACAGACGCTGGAGGAGCTGCCTGATGCCTGATGGGCATGGGAGACGAGATGAGATGAGACGAGACGAGACGAGTCGTAGAGGGGGGGAGCAGAACCAGGCCTGTGCACAACAGGGTGGGATTCCTTCTCCTGTCCCTGTGCTGGAAGTTACGTGAGGGATTGTATTCAGCCCAGCACCACACACATGCAAACAGACTGAGCCCAATCTGGGCCCTATTACTCCAGCACTGGGGTGACTGCATTACCTACAGGAACAGTGTGCTGTGTTGTCTGTCATCAACGGCCCCAGCCCAGCACCAAAGCCCACACTACTTGGGCAGGGGGCACCGCATGGCACGCTATCATATGCTAGGCCCACTGTGCGCTGTGCTTATGAAGGTGGAGGGATTTGGGAAGGAATTGGGGGATTTATTTTTGATCTTTTTGTAAAAACAACTTCATTTTTTCCATTGTGACCAGATTAAAGAAAAAAAAATAATGAAGTCAAACTGCTCCATGAAACTCTCACCAGACCAGGTGCATCAGACACACCTTTCTTATAAAACATACAACATAAACATATTTAAAACAACAAACTTCTGTGTTGTTTACTCAGTTTGAAGGAAAATACACATCCATATGGTTTAATGCTGACAACATAATTGCTTGTGCTAAATGCACTGTTCAGACTGTTACAATGTTTAAAACCAGTTAAGGGGTTGTGGTTCCTGGGTTTTATTTTTGGTGTTTTGAAAATGGGTCGCAATGGACTCTCTGCAGGGCAAATTAAAAATTGCTAGCAGGTTTGCCTGGGTTCACCCAGGCGACATAATATTTATCATGTGTGTTCTGTGATATAGAAAAGATTTCAGCAAACTTGGAAAAAAAAATCCTTTGTTACTAATACTTCTTTATTGTGATGCATATGTACAGTAATAAGTTATATATACACTTACATTTTGTATTGAACATCTGGTATTGGTTTGCTTCTGGATTTCTTTCAAATCTACTCTGAAAAATATGTTGAGGTAAGTGAACCTGTTATGTACACATGAGCCACGCACAACCAGAGTCCTGTCATGCACTGATAGCTGTTCAATCCTCTTACATGGTGGAACAAGAAATATTTGGCAGTGAATACAAGTTAAAAGCTACAGAAGATTGTACATGCAGATCAGTTCCTTAACACCACCGGAGTCCTGCTCCTGTTCAAAGAATCGCTTTGGTAACACCTGAAAACTTGGTCTTAACTGTGTAAACACAGTAGCCAACTGCAAGACTAAGGCACATTTTCACACAGTTTTTTTTTTTTTTTTTTCAATGTAGAGGGTCTGTTACAGTTCCGTGTAACAACCTATAGCGATAGGACCACTTTCTAAATTGTGCATCAGAATTATATTCATAGAATTATAATTATAAGTCTAGCATTATAATGTTACCATTATGGATACAAAGTAAGAGATTTCCGTCTCAGCTGAATGTGACAAATCAAAGTTCTGTCTGGTTATGAAGGGAGAATCGGAGCATTGGAAAATTGGAGCAAACAATAAAACAATAATCCCAAAAATGAGATAGTTAGCAGCTAGGGCTGCACTATAGGTTCCAACATGGCATCAACTACGGAGCCGTTGGCGTTCCCAGCTTATTTGGATTAGCCTGCCTTGAGCGGGTGAAAAGTGAGCCAGTCCACGGGTCATCGGGCAGGCTGCTGCTTGGCCCATTTCCCCCCCACCTTTGCCACTTAAGTGCTTCAGCAGCTGCCTGGCTCTTATATTGCCCACTTTTATGGCTTTTCCATTTGGGCTTATTAGTTCATTGGGTGCTGGAAATCACAGGCACTTTGTAAACCACCAATTTTGGCCAATTCTGAGCAGCAGCAGCAACTAACCACAGGAGGCGAAGGCACAGACTTAGGAGGCCCTCTGCTGTTCCAGATCGCCCCCTCTTCCTCCTCCTCCTCCTCCTCCCCACCCTCAGACAAGCCCTTTGTGACGAGGCCCTGAAGCCAGCAATGGCCGTAGACAAGCACATGGCTGAGCAGGACTGAGGAGCTGAACTGGACTGTACTGTCTAAGCACTGACATGTGTTAGCGTTGGCTGGAGCTAAGGCTGCCCAGCTAGCAGAGCTGCGGCTAAAGGCACTGGCTCTGTGTGAGGCTGATACAGGTAGACCTTCATGGGAAGCTAACGGAGCTGCGAGAGTAAAGCTTATGGGAGAGTCGCTGTTCCACTGGCTGGGACTGGACAGGGTGGTCTGAGCTGGAGCAGAGAAACCTCCATTTATATGCATTTGCCACTTCCAGAGGGGGAGAAGAGCTGCTCTTCGAGCCCTCTCTCTCTCTCTCTCTCTCTCTCTCTCTCTCTTTCTCTCTTTCTCTCTCTCTCTCTCTCTCTCTCTCTCTCTTTCTCTCTCTCTCTCTCTCTCTCTCTCTTTCTCTCTCTCTCTCTTT
>JASCQY010000071.1:18452131-18469942 GCA_030264315.1 Sardinella tawilis | reverse complement strand
CACAGCACAGCACAGCACAGCACAGCACAGCACAGCACAGCACAGCACAGCACAGCACACTAGCCTATGCATATAAATGTGAGGCCCTCCTTTGTTTTGATTCAAAATCCCTTTTTCCGATGACATTTTGTGCTCCAGAATTTCCCCCATTGACAGTGATATTTGACAGTTCAGCATTTTAGTTTTAACATTTGCAAAGCTCTCCACCTACACAGCCTTGCTAAGCAGCAGTCTGGGAGGTGTGTATCATGTGGTGAGTTTAGTGGAGTGGTCTGGTGTGGTGTGGTGTGGTTGCCTGTGGTGCTGAGCAGCAGCCTAGGAGGTGTGTAATGTGCCGTAGTGGAGTAGTGTGGTGTGGTGTGTGATGTGGTGTGATGTGGTGTGGTGTAGATCTTGGCTGGTGGTGGTGAGAGCTGTGTAATGTGGCGTAGCATAGCAGAGTGGTGTGGTGTTGATCGGTGTGTCTTGGCTGCTAACCCCGGTAGGCAGGGCCCGCACTCGGCATCGCTCTCTGGAGTTCCAGGGGTCAGCACTGTGGCCCGATAGAGAGCGTCACAGTCCTTGTGCCTCCGGCAGATCTCGTACTTGCCCCTCGAGAACTTCCCCATTGGACACGGAACACAGTCATAATCCTCATCCTTGATGCCGTAACCGCAGTTCTGCAAGGACAACACACACACACACACACACACACACACGTCAGGAAAACAGCCCTTTCATGTAAGTCAGTTTAAAATACAGGCTACAAAAGGGTGAAGCTGATTTATAAACAAACTGTTCCGTTGTTGGACTATTTTCTTTTCAACGGTGGTTATCGCTACTAACAGCTGATTCCATTGTAGCTGCCTGGCAAGTTCAGCTGGCGTTTACTATCGTTGGCATGGTTACTATTCAAAAGAGCATTGATATAGAATGGTAATTAAACTTTTTCACCAGATCTACTTCATAGGTGTGCGTTATGAAGACTTAATGCACACCCTGCTAGCCAATCAGAATTCAGTATTCCATTTCACCATGTGATAATCTTTTGTACTTTACAATTCATCATGGAAGCCTCTAACATTTTTGTTTAAAGGGATACACCACTGTTTTATATATTTACATATTTGCATTATGCCCTGGTATTATCAAAACCAACAAACAAACAAAAAAATGCATTACTTCTTAGTGTGTTTAGTAGCCTACTTGACATTATTAGCCAAGCTTAGCACAATCACTGGAAGTAAATGATTCCATTAGCTTCAGGCTTCAAGTGTCCACTTGAGGGAATTAAATACCAATTTAGCACCTTGGTGAATTGTAGGTTCATTCTTAAGTGCCTTATAATTAAATTTGCTAATGTTTTAACTGGCACCATAGATTCCCATTACAATGTTAAATGAAGCTGTCAAACTAGGCATTGCAAACACATACATATGTAGAATAGAATGATATGCATTTCCATGTCTGTCTAACTAGGGGTGACTACAAACAAGCAAATTCCCAAATGAAGGTGGTGTATCCCTTTAGCTTGGTTAAGTCTATGTCTAAATGAGCCAAAGACGGTCAAAAGCACAAACTACCAATATGGTTCATTAGTCTTCTTCTACTCCATATGAGTGCTAGTGTCACTAATTGAAAGCTCCCTGTTCCCCAGCTGCTAATGAGTGGAGAATGCCAGTGCATGGCCACAGAGTGATACATTGCACCCCACCCCCCCCTCGACCAGCGCCTCCATTCCTTATTGACAGCTCACACAGGCACCGCCGCTGTGCCTCTGCCTCTGCCGATTGGATCCAGACTGCTGACTCATACCATAATTACCCCCAAAGCTCGTTGGGCTCTTAATAAATTAGTCTCCAGAAAGAGAAACACGATTTTCCTTTTTTTTCAGTTCCTAAAACACAACTCAAGTACAGCTTACCACCAGACTTTTATGGAGTAAGCCTGCTACTCTTCTACCATTCTCTCATTTCATTTTCATTGAGTTTAGAGGGGATAAAATGATGTAATGTATTTTTAGATCACTGACAGCAGCTTTAAGCCTGATGGCTTTCAAGTATTTTTGTCTTTTTAGTCATTAATAAAAATCCTGTCGTTATTATCTTTAGTATTTACTTGTATTGTTTTGCCCTTAATAAACAAGCAAGAGTGCAATCCATCTGATGTTCTCATACTGAGGATTTTGAAATGAAAAATGATTGGCCACAGCCGTCGCGTTTTGAGCCCAAGCATCGGAGGCTCTTGTGCCGGTCTCCATATGGCTCTGTTTAAGATAACTCCTCTTCATTTTGTCTCAAAGCCCTTTGACTCCAACCCCCAACATCAATTTCCTCCAACTCATGGATGCAGGGAGTCCCGCGATGTACAACAAGCTGGGAGTTTGGACAACAAAACATATTCAGAAGGAGACAGGGCTTTTATCTGGCTTTATTAAAACAAGACTATCCCCTCTCTGATGCACTGCCTGCCTCTCAAGCATTATTGAATTGTACAAAAATGCCATATGCCAGGGACCTCAGCCTCCCTCTTTTCTCTGCCTCGCTTGCATTCCCATTTTCTTTTACAAAAGAAACGGCACAAGTTTGAAAGTGTAATTCAGTTAGTTGTGAGGAGCTGGGGGTTGTGGACCTGTTGATAATATTTGTGATAATACTCATAATATAATTATACTGATATCCTAATACTGATAACACTCATGGAATGTGTCTTTTATTTTTTTTATTATAGTCCATCTGAATGACATTATTCTATTTTTGTCCTTTCTTCTCTGTCAGAGGCACATACGTACATGCAACTATGGACAGAACTGGCTGTGCTGTTGTCCTGCTCGAGCGGTGGCCCTCCCGGGGAAGGCTGTGTGGCTGACGGGGCTGCGTCTCCTTGAACATGCTGTCCTCTCCAGCAGAGGGAGGGCAATGGCTCCTCAGTCAAGACGGACGTGCAGCTCAGACATGGAATGGCAATCTCTCTTCACCACTAGGTGGATATGCACTCTGACTGTCAACCATCTTTCATTCCAAGGCACTCTTTGATGTTGCTACCGTGTTTGATTTGTTTTCACCTTTCAAACCTGAAGCAGACTGCTTCTGGCCTGCCGCTACGGACGGCCTGCCTGACTTTTCAGATCAAGTGTCTTGTTTGATGTGTGCTGTAGCCTACGTGCCTCACCAGGGACACTTGCAGCTCAGGCTTGGAGCTGAGACGAGCAGATCACACATTAGTTCAATTACAGGTCAGACACACTGCAATTACTGCAATGGTAGAGATACAATATTGCTCTGGAGGAATCTGTTTTTATGGTCGACTGACGTTCAAATAAGTCACATATTCAGACTTAATTCTTTGCTTCCATTTTTCTCAAATAAGTTTTGTTGTTAACTCTTTTTAGATTTATGCTTCATGCATCTGCCCCACAGAAGCGCCCAGTCCGTCCCGTGACGCCTTATTAAACTCTCTTGTTGATGAGACGGAGTGCAGCTTCAGTAAAAGTGTCAAGAGCAGGAGAGTGGTGCTCCGAGTGATTTAGGGGGAGAAATGCATTTGGTGTGTTTGCTTTGGCCACATGGAGAGCGCTGTGGTGAGCCTCACTGTTTGAGGTGTGTGTGCCATGCTCTTAAGGCCAGCACACACACTTCATGGGAGCTGCCAGGAGTCGTTACAGCGCTGTAAATGCCATAATGAGGTCCTGCAATGATCCCAGAACAGTTTTCACTGCATTTGCTTGGTCACTTGGAATGTGCTGTTCTGTTATAATGTTAGAAGACTTGAAGTGTTTTCTAAACCCATTTTGTTTCATACCATCATTCTACAATGCATGGCTGCAGCAGGTAAACAGTCTGGGTGGTCCACAGGAGAGAGGGAGCGCGCGCGAGAGAGAGAGAGAGAGAGAGAGAGAGAGAGAGAGAGAGAGAGAGAGAGAGAAGGCCTCGGGTGCAGGTCAGCTCATTCATTCTCATTCTCACTGTATAATTTCCATCACTTGTAGACATGCAAACTTCATTCCCACACAAACACACGTCATGCAGTTTAGCACTTCCAAGTCACGCCTGGATGAAGGCCTTGAGTGAGGAGCATAAATGACCCTCCTTCGGCATTCCCTCACCTGGGCTGACTAATGTGTGTGTGTGTGTGTGTGTGTGTGTGTGTGTGGTGGAAACACTCACCATGTAGGGCTCCTGACCAGGCTGGCATGGAGGGCAAGGCTGGCAGCTGGTCTGGTTGAAGAACTCATTCTCCCCACAGTTGGCGTGCTCAGCACCGAGCACAGGGAGGGTGGACACCTGCACAGGGACATACAGCAGGGACAGCATTAACATGACACACACACACACACACACACACACACACACACACACACACACACACACCAGAGGACATGTACCTGACAGACATATTAGACACAAGCAATTAAAGGCTCCATCAATCAGCTGACAGCAGGGCTGGGAAGCACAAAGGCTGCCTGGAGCTGCAGTGAATGCTGCTGTGAGTGCTGTTGCAACAGCACCGGCCCAATGAGCACAATAAGGGCCATCGGCAGTCGGTGTACGCAGGCAGACGGCGGATTAAACGCTTTAAGGGGTTCGCCAGTGATTTAGGGCGAGCCCGCTGGTTTGTGTGGAGCCTGCGCTGCCTGGTGGGGCTGGAGCTAACCCACAGCAGCTGGGCTGGGCTGGCCGGCCCTAGGGAGCCGGCGGAGGAGGGGGGGGGGGGGGGCCAGGCCTCCCACGCCCCCGCCCCCACAGGCCTCCCAGGCCACGGCCCTCACCGAGGGGAGGTCTCACAGACAGCACAGTCACACAGGGCGCCAGGAAGCCACACACCACAGCTTCAAAAAACACTCACTTGCCCTTAACCCCATCCCCCCCAACCCCAAACCCACCACCCACACACTCTCACACACACACACACACACACAGACACACACACACACACACACACACACACACAGAGAGACACAAATGCATGACATGTTCCGGATGGTGAGGGATGGCCATGCCAAGAGCCAGGGGAAAACAATTAAAAGCCTTGAGGGTTCGCCAGTGCAGATCCAGCGCTAGTTTCCTTGCGCTGCAAAGCATCCCTTCCTCACACTGGGTTAGCAGTGCCGTGTACAGAGAGGAGGACACATGACTCACCTACTCATCTGGACATCAAATGCTGTTCCTTTTTGCCTCGTGCTAATTTACAGCTCCCAAGCATGGCTAACAAAATCAGCACGTGTGTGTGTGTGCCTGTGTGCCTGTTTCTGAGGGGAGATGGTGAAATAGCCAAATCCGCAAATAACAAACTCAATTCGCCTCAACTCACGCTTGGTTAGCTTGCTCCATAAACACAACAATTTACGTCCAGATAGATAAATCACACAATATCTGTTAGAACAAAGGACAATAAATTGCGTTTGCGTTTCTCTGAAAGATAAACAAAAAGCAAGAGAAGACACCAAAACAGCTGTGCAAAACAAATACAGCGGATGAAAGAGAGAAGAGAAAGAGAGCAAAAACAGAGAGCAAGAAATGAACTGGCTGCATCAGCACTGAGAAGCTGAACTGAACTTAGACACTGAACATAGGCTCTCTCATAGACTGGGAGACTTGAGGCGTGACTTGAGCTCTCCTGACTCGACTCTTAGTGGACTGTAGAAAGTGTTTCTCATGTGAATGAGTGACTGAATAATAGCCCAATTCAATTTGGCTGATCAACAGCAGCCTCCTCCACACCTAACCTCCAGTAATCCCTGTGCTTTGGGGGAGGGAATTCGAAGGCTATCATTAAGACGGCCCCAGTCAAATTAACTCCTGGGAGCGGAGCCAAGAGCGCTTGTGCAAGTCGCCATGCAGACAAGGTGAGGGGAGCTGAAGAGACGGATTAAACAGCTCACTTATGGCAGCATTAAGAGAGGCTTTGTTGTTGGGGGGCTTTGGTAACCCCCCTCCTAAGGCCCTCATTCACCGCGCCGACGCTCACGCGGGCAGACGGACGAGGCCACTGATGGCAGGTTTGGGAAGAGGGGAGGTTTACTCCAAAACTTACCAACAACAGGGACAGCAGATACGACTCCGTTTGTCCTCCTTTCTGGACCATTTTGCCTAGCTCCTGGGAAAAGAGAGACAGAGATGGAGACAGAGAGAAAGAAAGAAAGAGAGAGACAGAAGGAGAGAGAGAGAGAGAGAGAGAGAACGTGATTAAGGCTGATTGCTTTGCCTTGCTATGACTGGCAGTGGCTCATGTGTGTACACGTTCTGTCTCCACCTCATGCCCAAGAGTAGCAGTGGCTTACTCACACACACACACACACACACACACACACAGTGTCAGTGAAATATTCTGACCCTCAGCCAGGACTCCACTGTGCAAGCCTGCTCAATTGAGCATCCCCAGGTAGACATGTCTCCAGTGTTTCTCACTCGGAGGAGTACTATATCACTCCACCTCTCAGCACTTACAAGCGCTCTCACTCGTAGCCAGGAGGGAAAAGCCTCGTGTCTGTCTGTTCCTGTGCAGCCAATCCTCCAACACTTGCACCTTAGGCAGCCCATAATTAGTCACCGCTAATGCTGCTTCTGTACATTGCCCGCTCACGAGGCCCCAAAAAGACAGTAACTAAAGGTTCCTCTCCTCCGAAACGTGTTTGCTTTCAGGCCGTCCAACAGACAGTGCAGACAAAAACAAATAGGGGATCAGCTGATCATTCCCGTTTTCCCTTCGTCTCACCCCTGCCTGTAGCGTGTGATTTATCCCCGCCGTGTGCACTCTTGCCGTATTTATGGGAACACTGTAAATGGGAAGGAGTTAATAGATTTAATGATGTTGACGACAGCGCAGTGTGACAGTAGTGAGCGTGTCGGCAGGTCCTAGCTCCGTCTGACTCCGCCCCCCCCCCCCCCAGCTCTCCTTACCTACATGAGACTGGCTTTTCTTGGCTTCCTCCCAGAGCTGTAATAACACACCACTCATATTTCTTTCATTACAGTATAAATAATGTCGTCACCTTAATTGAAAAGAGATGGCTGGATGAAAATGAACTGGCTTTTTTTTTTTTTTGGGGGGGGGGGGTGCAAAAGATCTATTTTTCATTTTAATCTTCTCACGTCAACCATTTCTTCTATTAAAAAAACAAAACAAAACAAAACAAAACAAAAACAAAACCCAATTTTGCATGCAACATAACCAGTGCAAAGAGCAGGTGGTATGGCTTTCAAATCCACTGAGCCTGCCTGTGGCCAAAATTGAATACAAATGCTGATCGTTGCCACCCTTAGTAGTGCATCTGTGTATGGCCACGCACCCACAGTCCCGCTGGGCCATCCACAGTGCCTGACCCTCCTCCACTCGCAGAGGGAACTTGTTGCTGGTGCTAAGTGAGCTGTTTGACGTAAGTAAGGCCAGAGTTTTACAAGAGCATAATTACCCACATATTTCCCCAGAGGGGTGCTGGGAGACGGAGACGGGGACCCCCCCCCCCCCCATGCCCCATGCCCATGCAGCAATCCCCATAACTAGTGGAGGCTGGGGCCAGGGCTGGGGCTGGGGTAGTGTTGGCATGCACTGGCACAGCGCGAGCGAGCGAGAGAGAGAGTGAGCGCGGGCTGTAACTAGGGCAATAAATTACGCTGGATCTGGATCTCTCCGCAGGCACGCCGAGGCCCTTGCAGCCTTGTTTTGCTGCTGTGTTTACACGGCTGACAGCTGATAGGTGAGACCTGGAGCTCAGCTCGTGCTCAACGTGTTGGGCCACACAGCCAGGCTGACTGCTCTGGGCGGGAGGATAATACACACAGGGCCTCAGGCCACCACCGCATAGAGTAGACTATGGCTCTTTTACCATCTACTGGCTTTATGGAACCTGTACATTGCCACAGGATGTCTCATTACGGCTGAGTCAGAAAATGTCAGAAGAATCAGAAAATGTGGTGCAGAATTGCCTATGAAAAAAGGGAAGAGAGCACAATCAAGATACAATCTACCACTAGCCAGGCAATGTGGAAAGCATTACAGAATAGCAGTGGTTTGTCTAACAACAGAATGTCTACAATTTAGCCAAGAACACACAGCTAAAACCTCCCTGGTCTGGGCATAAACAAGTGTCTGTAAATAGCCTGTGTGTAGCCAGGTGAGGAGAGAGCCTGTTGGCATATTAAAGCGCAAATGAACTGATTCTCATTTGATGTCTCTGGCTGCTTTGATGCTTTGAGGCTCGGCATCCCCCAGGTGGAGAGTGTGCATCCAAGAGTCATTTAGCGGCTCTTCTCCACTCCACCCATGCATGTAGACTAGACTGGAGGGCTGGATCTGTCAGTGGTGTCTCAGTGCCTGACACCCTGCGCCTCTGCTCCAGCTCCGGGTCAGCCAGCCCAGCCTATGGGCCTCCCACACAGGCTGCCCACACCACACCCAGCCTGCACATAAAGCACTGTTAGGGCTTGATGGGTTTACACCTGGTCTTGTTGTTGTTCTAGTGCTTCGTGCCCACTGAATGTATAGGCCTACTACTGCATGGCTCTGTTGTATGTTTAGAGAGCTAACACCTACCAAAGTTAAAGGGGACACAGAATGGAGTATTGTAAATTGTTGTCTGATGATAAAATAGAAGACATTCAACTTTAATTTATCAAAAACATCAAATGCTATTCTACAAGCCTGTTTAAAACCTTAAATTAAGGCTGTGTTTTGAAATGGTCTGTTTCGGCTAAATGGCGCCTTCTCTGGCAACCACAGTTGAACGGCAATGGCTGTGTGCTATTTGACATCACATGTAGCCTTTGCTCTAATTGGTTCATGTTTTAGTGGCTATTTTTCAAATCAAGATTTCCATATGAAGGTGAGCACAACCATGCCTCATGTTCATGGTAGCTCTCTGGCCATGCAGAAGCTCTCCTAATTCATAAAAGCCAAGGCAAAAATGATTTTCCATTCTAGGTCTCCTTTAAATTCTTGTATATGCAAGTATACTTGGATAATAAAACCAGATTTTGATTCTGATGTTGTCCTGTATGGTGATGTTATGTCCAAGAAAAGGGCCTGAGCACCAGCCACACTGAGTGTGTGAGAGGCTGTTGTGTTTCACAGGTCCAACACAAGTAGTAGATGTGCTGCTAAACGAGAGGAGGAGCATAATTGCCTGTGTGCTCATATATAGGGAGCACCTTTCCATGGCTGGAGAGAGTCTCTCAGGCGAGTGCAGATTAAATCCCAGGATGTGGCTGCACTGTGAGGGTGGAGGGGCTGATCCCTGGGTGTGGGGAACGGGAGAGGCGTTAGAATAAAGGTGAGACGCTCCTCCATGGGTGGCGCCCATCTGATAGATACAGTAATCTGCTGTGTCAACCTGCTGAACCCTCTCCAGATCAAAGGCGCAGTTGACACCCGAGTTGCTCTGGCAATGAAAGCAGTCTCCCACTCACTTCACTTGTCCTGGGCGTGCATCCTTCCTTTGCATGGTCATCATGTGCATCCCACCATGAAGCACTCATGGCCACGCATCAATCACAGGCAGCAGAGACTGCTCTTCGCTTCTTGACCGCCAGCTGAAAAAAATTACGCCAGCGTTTTCGGTTTTCCTCACATCGTCCCAGACTGCAACTTCAAAGCTGGGATCTGAAGGTGGACTGCTTAAAGGCAGACAGGTGACTGATCCGCACAATGGCCTCTAATGATGGGCTGACTCACCCTCCAACACAATGGAAATCACTCTCTGAGGTGGGCCCTCTAACGCGCGCGCACACACACACACACACACACCTTTGTTATGGGTCTGGAGAAACACAAGTGCCACTGTTTCCTACAGTGGAGTACATCTGTTGAATGACTAAGGAAAGGAAGTAAGTAAGCAAGTAAATAAATAAATGATGAAGGAGTGTGTGAGTGAGTGACAGAATGTATGTTTGTTTAGATGTAGCAGCTAGACAGAATTGCATAGCCCATGCGTGGCCTTGGTGCTGACTTAATGCCGTTAAATAAATACAATACAATCAAGGCAAAGGATTCTGTGCACAACACAATACATTTCGCCACACAGAAAATGTGACTCCAGGCGTCACATGTATCCTCTATTCCTTACATCAAATGCATGCTGTGGATCAAAGCCTTGCCACAAATGTGCTCTGTGGCACTGGGATGTGTGTGAGCGATTTGGACTGTAACTAAGACAAACACTCACACTGTTGCTGTGAATCTGTATATGACTGGGAGACATACTGTAATTACTGTTTCTGTGCAAATTTCTCAGAGTCTCTTTGACATATAATTGCCACAGATGCAAGAAACAACAGGCTCTGCGGAGTTATTGGCTTTCCCAGCACGGCTTCAGTCCCATATTCAAAAGGCCCTCATTTACTTCATTTACTCTGCTGTGAATGCAGGTACTATGCAAAGGCATAAAACACCCCCTTTCACTTCACTAGAATACTTTTAGTTTAGCCATCCATAAAAGGTGAACATGTCTGTTTCAATTTCATACGGGGCCCACTGATACCGTAACCCTGTTTGAATAACGGAGGCTTGGGTACCCGCATGAGCAGTTCTTTGCTCCTCACAACAAAAGCTTTGGAGAGCAGAGCTCAAGATAAAAAGCCCACTGGGTGCTATCACTTGCTGCCCAGTAAGAAAGAACAAAAGAAAGAAAGAACAAAAGCAGATATTTATCTGATTGGTTTGAGTGAAACTGCACAAGTTTTGGGGTGGAAGGCCAAATTTAGAAATAATTATAAGATTAAATTGGCAAGTTTTAAGAAACTCTAGGAAAACAAAAGTGTAAAGACGGGATAGTTCTTGTTTTTCTCTATGACTTCACAGTGTAATTGATGTGAAAATCATTGAGGCATTGTATGTGGGCTGATTTCCGACAGAAAAGGGGTCATGTCCCCCATGTCCGCCGCAGGTTTGATCCTGTTAATTGCAGCCCGGCTTCCCGCACAGAAACCTGGCTTCTGAACTGAAATGAGCTTTAATTGTGCGAATCCTTGTGGAGAGCAACCACAACCGGTCCCGCTCCAAGTGTTTGTCTACTCGAGACCCTTTGGCGCTGGGATTCGGCAAGAAAAAAGGGAGCGAGAGAAAGGGAGAGACGGAGACAAAAAAAGTGAACTTTTGAAAAAAACAAGACTTCTTTTTACAGGAAGTGAAGCGACTGCCAAATGACTGTGCCCCTGAGCCTCTCTCTCATTATCAGACTAAACGAACACACACGCCCCAGCACTTTCATCAGATTCCAGCTCCAGCGCTCTCCACTGCAGCCCCGGCTCTGCGGGGCTGGAATGCGCCACGGTATGTTTGAAGAGCAGACTTACTTCTGACACCTCCGCCTGAGCAGCCCCTGTTGGGACTTGCCTCTTTTGAAAGGCAACCGCAGACTCCTTGCCTCAGGTTATTAATCTTCCAACGACCACATAATCTAAGATAAATACACAGAGTATCATTATCCTTATCATTAACAAGACTGAAATATCTCGTCCTTGGGGACGGATTACGGAAGAGATATTATTACCCCGGCTCTAATCGGGGGGTTCACTGTCCGACGGAATTAGGAGAAAGAAAATTGATGTCCACCTTGTCCTTCGCCACAGTTAACATAGTTAATTGTGTGATGGCCTTTGCCCAAAGCCAGGAGGATGTGTAACCTCGGTTATTAGCTGATTATAGGTAACCCCTTGGGCGGAGTAATGATCCAAACTTCACTACCCAAATGAAAGTTCAACGGAAAACAGATAGAGAACATGTGGCCAGACATTCTAACACACCCTGATAAACAAGCAATTACTGTTAAATAAAAGCCCATTAATGTCACTATTAAGCCTGATTGAAGACTTAGTGGAAATTCCCGGTTGGTGAGGCCAGTCAAAGCGCTTGTGCTCATATTCAAGTCATTTCTCCCCAAACGGAAGGAGCGGGGCAAGAGAACACAGCCCTCTTCAGATCTCGCTGTAAGCAGCGTTTGCATCCTCTGTGTTGACAGCACTCAAGAGTGGGAGTGTTTGTGTCTGCCTCACACTTGGGGATGAGTCGGAGAACATCTCTGGTGCTGACAGTGAGTGGCAGTTGCAGCCTGATTGCTGTCCAGAGGCTAAATCAGGCAGCTCTGGCAAAGAAAGACTGATTGAGCCTCTCTGTTCATCCCCATATCTCCAACTGACTGAAAGCAGATGTTCTTTGTCATCAACAGGATTGGACGGAAATGAGTTTTAATTCCACAAAGTTTAGCGTTCAGAATTGATATTTATTCCCTTTTATGCTAATTACTTTCTGCCTGATTTGGAAACTGCTTTTCAAAAAGCACTGATCACAGCAGAAATCAGAAGAGCAAAAAAAAGCTGGTCTCCGTCCAGTATTTCATTTCTAATGACAATTAAACAAACAGCATAATTAAGTGAGGTTCTTGTAATCTTGGCAGCCCAATGTTCCTTCTGGAGAGAGCGTCTGTTTTCCATTGACTGTCTCCTCTGTTCATGATAAATCAATCTGCCTTTAACCTCAAGGACAAACCAGAGGGAAGGTTGAGGCTCCTCATTCAACACTGCATGGGGCCCAATGAGGAAGCATTCAGCCTCCCTGACAGCGTGTCTCCAGTTCCACAAGGACCAGGACCTTTTACTTTTTCATTACAATCCAGCGTCACCAGCTAAGAGTTATATTCTTTTTTTAATTAGCATTTTCAATTAAGAGTCTTTCACTGAGACACCGTGCATCCAAATGTGATTATGAGGAGACGAGTAAGTAAAATCTGGAATTTACTTCACTGAAAAGTGACATGCAAAACAAATAACAATAAATAAACAGCCCACTCGTCTCCTCTCAAAGGGCCTCTAAGAGCTCCTTGCACTGCCATTTGCTGGTTTTGCAGCACACATTACTGAGGAACCTCTGAGTGTTAGAGGCCCTCGCAGTTTCATAACACCTACTAGTAAGATGAAATGTCATATTTTATACACTTGGCAGATTATTATTAAAGAACTACTTTGACTTTTACACTACAATTACCATAATGCAGTTATTCTTCTACGTTTTCAGGCACTTTTTTAGAGGTAAAAATTATATATACATGTATATAAACACTTCCATGGATATAGGCCCAGTTAGACAGACATGATTCATTTAGTAAGGTTAATAATCTCAAAAGACGAGCCTGGGAACGTATGCCCTTAATGTTCTCTCCCTTGGGGCCTAAACTGAAGAGATGATTGCAGAGTGTCAAAATGAGCTGAACTGCTTAAGAGGTCCCCTATCTCAAGACAGAATGGGCAAACACACATGCATGCAAAGGCTTGGGAGCAGCCTGTGCTTCTTTATGTGTGGGCAAATGTAGTCTCATACAAACTGTCATAGGTTATACAAAATGTCTGGTAGGCATTAGGCTATGCATACATGAGCATCAGATGGTCTAATATGGCCATATATTTATATGAGGTGTGTATGGGAAAACTCTCTCACTAATGCCAGAAGGCCTTTAGAGCCAGCACTTTACAGCCATTGGTAGGCTACAGTCTGAAATACAAGTCCACAATAAGTTATTATAATCAAATGGTTACAGTAGTTAGTTTCAAAACAGTACATCAGAAAAAAGTGTTTACATTTCACTGGCATGAGCCTCCTGTGTGCCCACTGAGAAAATAATTACAACTGAACAAAAAACTATTAACTATCTAATAGATATCTGCTGAGTGAAAAAGTAATTGTGTGTTTATGTTAACATCAAAGAGTGAGCACATGGAGTGGGCACCTCTGAAATGTCATTATTAGTGTTAAAAAAAAAAAAAAATCTTTACCATGCCCTGTCCCCCCTCTTTTAGCTGCTTTGCTGTGGGTCTATGGTCTGTCTCTCGCCCTTTGCTTCATCATGGGGTTAAATCTCTCTTCATCTTTTGATTGCTTTAATTACAGAGTCTCTGGCAGCTTTCTTCTTGAAGCACCATAAAAACACATTTAAAGTGCACATGAAAAGAAGACACGGTGCCTCTCCCACCTTGAACCTCAGCTTGTGTCAATAGCGTCTTTGATTCCTTGCTTCAGACAGCAGCATTAAGCACACGTCTGTCTTTCATCGGCTTCTCGGGGCTGATCTTCCCGAGACTCCTCATCGCTTATTCAGCCCTGCGCTCCAGCAGAGGTGTTTACTCTAGGCCTTTGTCTCTGGCTCCAATGCTAATGAATGGACACAGGAGACACAGAGTCTGCAGGAAGCCCAGGGATGCTTCTGTCTGCCTGCCTGGCGCTGCTAGGCCTCTGACTAGTCATACAAACAGGGCCTATCTTGAGCTACCCAGATTGTACGTGAGCTCTTAGGCCTGATTCAACAATATCACTCTTCAGTCATTCATAAAAGTAGCTTTGGCTTGGCTTGCCAAGGGCACTACTTGGGGGACCCATAGGATTTCCTTCCAGTGGCATATTCCAATATTATCTCTAGAAATTGTACCATTTCAGGCCATTGGATTCTAGTAATACATTAATCCACATTTGGCCAAAGATTATGTATTTTCAACCCCCCCCCCCATAGCTTTGATTTTTCGTCTACCACATTTAGCCTACTTCATGCATCACTGAAAAGCAAACCACTTTACCTTTTGATTCGGATACCTTCTGATGGAATGAAATCATAGTTCTATATAAGACAGACTGAACTGATCCTACATGGGAGCTTGGAGCTCGTTGGGGTGGATAGAAAGGATTTATTTCCACCTTCAGCAGTAGTAGTTCAAAGCCGGGGGAGACATCAGAGGACCGGCAAGAACGTGCATGTTTTGGCTCCTCTCTCTCCAAGCAGGACTTTCCCCCCAGGTCCTCTCTCAATGGGACGGGCAGGCGGCACCAGAAAAATAATTACGCACTGGATTCAGACGAAAACCACACATCAGGCCTGCTCTCATCAACAGCGGAGAGTTACGGAAACGCAACTTCGTTTTTAATTATGCTTTGTAAATTAGATGAGGATGTAATAGCCAGTACTCCAATAGCGCCCTCCCCAAACCCACTGTTTACAAGGAGCATGCAGCGCCGCAATCACCAAGATCCTTCACTGCCCGGTCCGAACGCTAAACATGAGCCGTAAATACGTGAAAGAATAGCACGCTATCCAGAGCCCACCATTTACATTCACCAGTAATTATAGCGACCACAAGTAGTTTGCAAATAAACAATAAAAGCTAAAATTATTATTATCTGGGCAACAACTTAACAAGAGCTCCAAAACAAAATCTACAATCCAAGGCCGTCATCTTATTTCAAAGAAAACAGTTAAGAGATCACCTATAAAAGTCGACTGAATATCAAACGTTTTGTTTTGTCGTGTTTGTTAAGAGCAACCCGAAACGTACCCAAAATATAAAATTACGTCTAAGTAAGTGTGTCTGCCACTTAAATGATCTAGGAATTTCCCTGTCTTGAAACAATCCCATAGCATTCCAGAAAAATGTACCGTGCCGCCTTACCTGCAGGCAGGAGTTGCATACAGTTGTGATTTCCAGAGGGCAGAGGGCGATGTAAGCAGGTATTCTTCACAGCAACTATTGAAACGGCACAGTAAATTACATAAATCTAATTTTGAACAGTTAACAACATTGAAAAGATCTTGTATGAACCGCGTAATCCTGTCCCAAAGTCTCTGACTCCTTTTTGGTGAAGTGCATGGTTACTGAAAGTGAGGCTCCTCCTCGATAAAAAGTCGAGGATGTTCTCCGCCCAAAACGTGAACAAAATTAACCTGACTCAGGTACACAAAACGGCGCTACTGTACTGCTGCACTAGCGAAGCCTGCCACCTAATGGCTACCCCGGGACTCTATGTTTGCGCTCGAATGTGCCCTCGCAAATGTGCTAAGAGGTTGCGCGTCATTTATATAGAGCCCCATTTCCAGCTAGACTATAGCCTATCAGATCTTAAGAGCATTTCCTGTTTGGGTATCTGTTTTGATTTTTTTTACTCCAGCAAATACCTGAATCCTTTCATCATTGTTCATTATCCTTTGATAACTTAAACTTCAAAGCTACAGCACACAGTTAATATCAAAATGCATTTTGTGAACGTGTTTGGTAGTAATATTAAAGTTGCAAACATGCCATTAAAGGAAAAAACCCTTTAGAGAAGAAGACAGATGAAAGTGAAAACTCGGTATGTGGATAATTTAGTGTTTTGTTTACCTGTTGATTTGCTTAAAGCATCTTGATCCCTTTGGTTGAAATTTAAAACAGGTGTGCCATGGGCGCTTTTTGCTTGGATTGGACAGTAGATGTGGACTTTCCCCAGGGTAAGGTAAGGAAGTGACCAGTCGAGCCGAGGGAAAGCTTGTTTGTAGCCCCTTCCTCCTGACTCATTGCACAGAAACAGAGACAGACAGAGAGAGAGAGAGAGAGAGAGAGAGAGAGAGAGAGAGAGACTTAAAAGACACTTTGAAACCATGAAACCTTCCAATTTCAACCTCAGAAGACACACCGCAGGTCTATTGATCCTAATAATTATAATCAAATGGCTTCTTCCTGTAAACTGAAGATGAAGAGAGGTGGTGGGAAAGGCATGGAACTTCAGCACTGCATAGCCTCTTTTGTTTGTTCTCTGCTCTGCTGAAACAGACTTGCAGGCCCATGGACTTAAACCGAAACTGATCCATCATTAGAGAAATCCAGGGAGAATCAATAGGCCTATTTCACAGCAGCCATTTCCCCAAAATTCACAGGATATGCACAGGTGTTATTAATTCTGGTGCACTAATTCAGAATCTTATTGGCTGTCATTAGCACCACAGGAAGTAACTTTACCCTGCGTTGGGCTGCGTGAAATAGGTCCATCCATGTAGTTCAAGAGATCACTGACAGCTGTCTGAAAAAGAATAAGAAAATCTGATACAACATCCACCAAATAACGAATCAACAGCTAACACTAAAGGAATAGGGCATGAAATTGACTTTGAGTTTCATATTCCTGTTTCATTCAGTTAATATTAGCCTACCTAAGACGAGAGAAGAGAAGAGAAGAGAAGAGAGGAGAAGAGAAGAGATGAGAAGAGAAGAGAAGAGAAGAGAAATTATACTTAATTCATCCTGTGGGAAATTCAAAACAATCTCCCCATTTCCTGGACTGGCTCACTACTCGGTCGATAACATTTTCTGGTTCTATTTTAGTAACCTCACACAACAAGGACTATGGACTGATTTACTCTGGGTTTCTCCTTTAATGTACCTTGACTTAGTACAGTACAGGTAATGTACCTTGAGTAGGCTAGTGCCTAAGCTAGCTAAAAGTAGGCTAGGCTACCCAAATAGTTCTCTTCCTCCATGCTCTATACCAGCTCTTCAGCAAAGAAATGGTTGCCATGGAAATTGCAGCATCAGCTAACCTACTTCCAAGGGCCGAAGGACATGTGGTGATGACGGGCAAAGCAGAGCTCAGCGCTTTACCAAACACTCTAGCTATTCAATTAGCTCAGCGCTATACCAAACACCCTTTGCTCTTCAAGCTCATAGAACTCAGGGAATTGAAATCAGTGCAGAGTTTCCTCAAAAGACAATTTTAATAGGCCTATGATTTTCAAATGCCATTAAAACCCCATTTGTTTGATAATATAGCCTAGTTTTACTTGACTAATACAGGCATCATACAGTATGAATTAATAACTATTAGGCTAAATACTTTTGAAGGCTCCTCAGAGCACACACATAGGGTGTATTTATAGGCCTAGGGCATAGGTTAATATCACAGACAGGCCAGCAACTAGTCTATTCTATTTGGAATTAGAAATTTGGATGAAGCATTTTTTTCCAAGCATGAGATTATCCAAAATTTAGAATTAGAATGACAGAGGCAAACAAATTAAAACAGATAGATTGTGTGTATAACAACAACAAC
>JASCQY010000071.1:18433527-18448256 GCA_030264315.1 Sardinella tawilis | reverse complement strand
GGGGGGGTGAGGGTGGGTGGGGGGGGGGGGGGGGGGTGGGGGGGGGGGGTTGTGGGGGGGGGGGTGGGGGGGGGGGGGGGGGGGGGGGGCCACAGGTGTTCCTGCTCCCAGCCGCTCTGGCACGCAAGCGGGTGTGGAATCAGAAGTACCCCATCTGCATCACGCTGGCCGAGGGCGAACAGCCCGTGACTGAAGAGCTGAGGGACGAGGTCCAGCCTGGAGGTGGGGGTGGGGGTGGAGGTGGAGGAGGTGGAGCTGGGAATGAACAGCAGCAGCAGCAGCAGCAGAGGGAGGAGAGACCCAGCACTCTCTCAGTGGCCGCCAAACCCAAATCGGGCCCCCCCGCCGTCACGCTGTACCTATTTGGCCGCACGGGGCGTGAGAAGGAGGAGTGGTTCCATCACCTCCTGACCGCATCCAGGGCCGACAGACAGAACAAGCTGAGCAGATGTGCCTCTAGATCAGGTACGGCCATTTGCCAGCAGCAGCCATGAAATAGGCCAGAACAGTTGGCCAAATCAGGTCCCACACCTGCACATATGGAGATGAATAGGCTATTGTCGTTGTGTGAGACCTGAGATGGAAATCTTTTATTGCCATCAGTCGCTGGCTCAAGAAAAGGTCAGTTGAGCTTGCTGGAAAATGTTATCAAAACAACAAACAGAGCCTGATGAGCTCGATGCCAGTTGACTGTACACATACAGATTTGTTGTGCAAAAGGCTCCTTTTGATGATAGAGAAATGTCAATATTTCTTTATAAGTAACTTAAGACAGCTCATAATTACTCGGCTCAGTCAGTGTAGCTTTCAGAAATGTCACTAAAGTCTAAAATCATCTCCAAAAATATCTTATTTATTTGACACTCTCTGTCTTATATTTGGCACTCCCTGTCTTCATACATCACACTGCTGTCAGTACTAACCAAACTCTATTCCTGATGCCCTTGGGTGGGTGTATTTGTGTGTGTTTGTGTGCGCCTGTGTGTGTGTCTGTCTGTCTGTGTGTGTATGTATGTGTGATCCTGCAGACTTGTCAGTGCCTCACGTGGAGAGCCCCGGCAGCCCGGTCCAATCGAGTCATGTGTCCAGTCGGGGCAGCGCCGAGGACCTGGCCTCCGTGCTACTGTGCCCGCGCGACCTGGCCGGCAGGATGCGTGGCAACCTCCTGCTGCAGGACTACACCTCCTACATGGGCACCCTCCTCAGGTCCCAAGGACCCACTCCCTCAGCCAGCCCTGGGCCCAGCAGCACCCAGGCCAGCCCCACAGAGAAGGTACAGCACTTTGGTTGAGGGGGAAAGAACATGTCCAGGCATATTAGGGGATGTTTTTTTGCCAAAGATGTAATTGCATGCAATCCGGGATCAAAATTTACTTTTTGATATGTGAATGTCTACATCTGAGAAATGAACGGATTTACTGGCTGCATTTTGGTGTCCTGACCACTCTGTTACAAGAATATTGTTGAATTCAATATTGTATGAAATATGAATATAAAATATTATAAAATGGCTGAGTAAATGACGGTATTTTGTCCCGAAATAAGGTCCAAATTGTGAAAACAGAAACTTATCCTTTAAGTGTTTTCCACCAACCTTTAAAATTAAAGAGCATTTTGCTGGTCGCTTGTACTAATTTTTAGCCCTGCATTGTAATTTTACTTTGTAATAGTATTCAGATTACATCATATTTGGGCTGTATAATGGTATAGAATAGATTCTAATGACTGTATAAAGTCATTTACTTGTTTGATTGACTTTAATGAACACAAATATGTGAAATGTTGCAAAATGAATTCTGTGATCTGCAAAGTGCAAGAGGTTCTTTGTGAGATGTGAGCTGTCTGGCTGAGATAAGTCTTTTGACCCCTAGAGTTTTGCATGAGTTCAAACTCCCCCCACCCCCCAAAAAAAGACATTAATTATAAAAAAGAAATTGGCTTCAGTGCTGAGGTGGTGGCAGGCCAGATCGTTACGCTGTTCAGGAATAGGCCGTGCTGCCAAGCATGCCAGTTACGGAGTTAATGAAGCTCGTTTAAGCAGCTGCTGCCCAACCTTCCTCTGCCATAATCTGAAGCCCAGAGGACCACAGGGATGGAGCAGACTCCATTAAAAAGCACTCTTCTGACCACAGAGGAACTGATCCCAGGTCAGATAGATGTGGGCAGCTGCAGCAGCAGCAGCAGTAGCAGCCATGTCAACCGCTTGTCAATGCTGCTTTTTCCAAACAGGACATGTGCTGTCACATGGATGGCCCGCCTCCTGCCTGGATCAATGCCCTGATTGGCCGGATCTTTTGGGACTTCCTGCGGGAAAAGTACTGGGCTGACATGGTCTCGCACAAGATTCAGAAAAAATTGAGCAAAATTCGGGTGAGTAGGCTGCTGTGTGAAGCAGAGTGGTGCATTTTGGGTGAAGAGTGGTGCATTTTGGGTGAAGTCAAAAGCTCACATGGGTATTGGTGTTGTTGCCCGTGACTTAACGTCTTGAATTGACTCCCCATTGCGGATTATGGACACTTACACAAATACAGCATGTTATGCAACGTGTGCATTTTACATAATCTTTTGTAATGATCCAAACTGAATTCGCACTCTTCTGTTTGGTGGATTGACTATGCTGATGCAATGCACTTATTCCAGTTGACATAGATAAAGCCTTCCAAATTCAGTATGGGTTTTTGTCCAGATGCAAACCATGTAAGAATTTCTAGATATCTCTTTTTTCTCTCTCTCTCTCTATCTCTCTCTCTGTGCGTGTGTGTACGTGTTCTTGTGTGTGTGTGTGTGTGTGTGTGTGTGTGTGTGTGCGTGTTGGTGTGTGTGTGTGTGTGTGTGTGTGTGTGTGTGTGTGTGTGTGTGTGTGTGTGTGTGTGTGTGTGCGTAGGGTAAGGGGGTCTTGACACCACTGGCCCACTGTTTCAGGCAAAGGCAGCCATGTAGACCAGCAGCCATTGATCACCCGCATGCATGCAGAATACAAACAGCCTCCAGACATGCACACAAACCTGGTGCCAGAGGGTCAAACTGGGATTTCAGTTTGAATTCTGTTGTTTTAGAGACCAAAACGATTGCAGTCAAATAAGTGAGGACTGTGATCTCTTTGTTCCTGATGCATATGGAGAGGTGGTTTGGCTTTCAGGCTGTAGCTCCAGTTAGTTAGCTGGATATGACAATAGCGAGCAGCAATGGAGAAAAGACTGTTTGATGGCCTTCATTCATCTCATTTGTTTACCGAGCACACGTGCTGTCAGTGAGACGGTGTGATTGAGAGAGAGAGAGAGAGAGAGAGAGCGAGAGAGAGAGAGTGAGAGTTAGAGAGTGAGATGAATGCAAGAGACAGAAGAAAGGCGGTAGATGACAGAACGTCTGTATTCATTTAGGTCTTCGTGTTTGTGAGTCTTCGATTAATGCCAATCTCTAGCCCACATCTACAACTGCCTTTCCTGTGAACTTCTCATGGGATTAAGATCTGATGCTGACTCCGTAAGGACTGTTTAGGAAGCTGCCATTTACATGGATACAGTTAGGAGTATGCGGGTGCAGCCAATGCACAGGGTGTGAATACAGCACTGATGTGACACACACCGCAGATACAGTACTATCAGGAACACTGCTGTAGTGGCCACTGAGGGCTCTTGTGGCACTGTTCTTTTGCCAGCTCTCTGGAGCGGAGGATTGGCTATTGGGTTACCTGCCACCTGAGTGTATTGTACTGTATGGTTTGGTAATGTTAGTTAAATCCATAATACTCCTGTTTGAGAGGTTATTTCTCTGGACATAAACTACTCAATGAGGACGGCTCCTATCTGAGAGGTTGTTTTTGGGTACATAAAACAGTAGGCCTACATGAGAACAGTTCCTAGATCTGAGAGGTTGTTTTTCCTCACATAGAGCACTACATGAGAAGAGCTCCTATCTAGTTGTTTTTCTGGATATAGACGCTCATGATGCTCAGAAAGGGGGTTAAGCGAGGAATGCATGCCTCCTGAGCCCTGTCACCACAGAGACAACAGCCCCAAAATCAGTCCTAACTATAGCAATAAGGCCCCTCTTTCTTACGCACAAACAGATGAGAGGAATGTGGTTGAGTTGTCATGGTTGGCTTTTCAAACATGAGCCCACAGAGAGGAAGTGAAACGTTCTCAAGACCTTGGTCAGCATGGCCTCCTCTGCTTTTCTCCCACTGCTTTTGTCTGATGGAGCCTGATGGAGCGCTGATGCGAGATGTTCGCAGTGATTGCCTGTTTCACTGGTGTGCCACATTCTTCATTTGTCATTTTGGAAGTAAACAATGGCTCTCTAAAATAAAACTTGGCCGGATCTCCAGAGAGGGACGGTCCCTAATTAAATGGCCACTGGGTTGTGCCAGGCTTGTAAAAGGGGGCATTTTCACTGGTTGCTGGCTTTGTGGGAAAGGCAGTGATGGCCATCAGGGATTAAGCAAGCACAGCCAGCATTGTGTGCCTTCCTGCGTGACTGCAGACCGAACTTCATATAGTCTCAGATTGCACAAGAAGATATGTACACTTGGAACACGTAGACTTGACTCTGACACTATTGTGTCACCGTGAAGCTTTTTGGTGCTCTTTTTTGCCATTTTATACGCATAACTGAACAAAAAACACACATTTCATACTCAAGTCCCCATCCTTCAGCTAGCAGTGATCATTTTGCTATGCCAAAAGCATTAAGGTTTTACCAAAACCTTTTGGAGCAGTATTCACTTCAGCATGTTTTCACTGTAGAATTTGAGTTCAACTCTCTCTGAAGAATTTGCTTGAAAGGCTGTGGTAATATGCCAATACATTACATATAGAAATGGACTCTCATTTTCACTGAGGGTGTTCATGCTCTTGTGCTAAATGGGGATTGTGTTGTAATAATGACTGCATCCAGGCAGCAGATCTGAGAACTGTGTGGTGATTGAGAGCTGCTGTGGATGCATTGTTAGCTTTAATCAGAATGGATTAGAGGTTTTAATAGTTATTAAGTGTTGCCTTGGCTTCCCAACAAACTTCAGAGATTATCTTGTCCATTCACTGGAGTAATTCAATTGGGCGTACGGCAGAGTGGAAAGGCAGGCTAATGAAAGTAGTGTTGTGCTTGATGTCGGCATTATCCTCTCTATAGCATGAGAGAGAGAGAGAGGGAGGGAGAGCGAGAGAGAGAGAGAGAGAGGGCGGGAGGGTGGTTGAGAGAGAGAGAGAGAGATAAAGACATAAAGCACTGGAGAGAAACAGCGAGATCAGAGACGTGCCTCTTGCACAGAACTCATTTGTAGCTCTGTGCAGCATCAGTGGAGTGGCAACACCAGCTCTTGGCTGTGGAAATGGAATGGAATGGTCTCTCTCTCTCTCTCTCTCTCTCTCTCTCTCTCTCTCTCTCTGTGTGTGTGTGTGCGCATGTCAGCGGGTATGTGTGTGTGTGTGTCTCACATGGAGAGCGGGGAGAGTTATTCAGTATTCACAAATGGAATATGTAATCTCCTGCTAATTAGGCCTGAGGTTGTTTGCATAGGAGATCCAGGGGAAAATGCAGTGCTAATGAAAAGGCCGACAAGTCATGATCCAAGCCATCACAACACTGCATACGTGCTCAGATGCGTTTCACAAGTCTGCTTTTCACTCCTCCAATTAGTATTCATGTTATGCTGTTTGCATGCTAGACGCTGAAGGTTAGCATACATGCCACACTAGCACAGGAACTAGTGTGAGCTGCCTGTCTTTCAGTGGCCATTGTTGGTGCCTCTAGATGTCCCACTCCAGTGTGGTCCAGTTCCCTTGTGAAGCGAGGGCAACTAGTGCTCCTGCTAATGCTGGTGCCCAGTGTGACCTGTGCTCTGGTGACAGGCAGTGAGCAACTCCTTGAGGGAGTCATGGCATTAAGATACAAGCATTCTCTTCTAAGAATAGTTAAAGAGACCCAGGCCAAGGAGATTAATAACATTAATTAAAAGTTAATTAATCAGAAAAGTGCATTTGCAATTTCAACACATCTGTCATTGCTTTTTGTAGATGTATTGCAGAAATCTGAAATTTGGCATGTTATTGCTCATTCATCATGAAATGCGGTTTGGGAATTTCATTCATTTGGCTACTCCAGTCCCTGGCCATTCTGGGTGGGGGAGACGCACAAGGACAGGGCCTGCCTTGGCTCACCAAAACTCCCAGTGGTGCTTGCGCCTCCCTCCCTTTGAGCGAGGGGTTAACCTTGAATCCCACCAGCCTATTGTTCTCATGGAAATGAGGGGTGAGGAATCGCCAACCGTTGGCAGTGTCAGAATGAGCAGTCATTAAAAAGAAATAACTCATCCCTATGGTAAAGAGAGAGCTGGTAGATTTTGGATGGAGGAGGCTTGGGAGCCGTGCCGTTCTCTTCTTAGACAGCAGGCTAGTACTGCAGTGCTTTGAGGAGGGATCCTGGGGAAGCACAAAGGCCTATATAAGGGAAGTATGGACGTTGTATGCTGCAAATGATAACATGGAAAAGTTGTCTTGATTGAAATTCTTGTCCAGTTGTATGCTTCATTTCCTTTCTGAGATGGTCTGACTGCGGAATACATCATAGCCTCCATCCCCCTTTCCAACAGTAACGCACAATTCATTCCCATCGTTGCTGTCTTTTTCCACTGAAATGGAAACATGTTCAGCTGTTCCGTAAACTCCTCAGCCTCTGCTCCCTAAGCATGAACCGTGATTCCTCTTGCCCTGTCTCTCAGGCTCTCTGTCACCCTATTGAAGGCTGTTAGTATTTTTACAAGTGCCTTTGGCATTGAACCCTTTCATCCTTTCATTTAAGAAGTTGTTTGGAGGGAAAGGGCTCTGCAGCAAGAATTTCTTTCTCTCTCTCTTTCGCCCCCGGCCCCCCCCCCCCCCCCCAGACTCTTTGCTGCTGGAGAGTTTTGGTGTTGTTGGACAGCTTGGTGTTTACCCCGAGCGAGAGCGTAAGCGAGCCAGTGCAGAGTGGGCCTGTAGCCTGTGGAAAAATGGGATGGGATGAGAGCTTGCTGGAGGCATAATGGCTTCAGCAGAACATGTGCTGCAGGCAGGCAGGAAGGCAGGCAGGCCAGTGCTGCGTGCTCTGGACACTGGCTACTCTGGAGCTCCAAAGAC
Source organism: Sardinella tawilis (assembly GCA_030264315.1). Classification (NCBI taxonomy): domain Eukaryota; kingdom Metazoa; phylum Chordata; class Actinopteri; order Clupeiformes; family Clupeidae; genus Sardinella; species Sardinella tawilis. The sequence continues at coordinate 18,441,144 of JASCQY010000071.1, read as the reverse complement.
CCGTTGGCAGGCCGAGGGGCCAGGGGAGGACGGGCAGGAGAGGCAGGGGGGGCAGGGGACACTGGCTGGGACAGGGGGGCACAAGGGGGACGCTTACTTTAACTCTACTTCCTGGGGCAGGGGGGCACGAGGAGGGCCACTTGCTTTGACTCCACTGGCTGGGACAGGGGGGCACAAGGGGGTCACAGGATGGAGCTCTTGGCTCCTCCAGCTCCTGTCTGGCTTTTCCTGGGTCCAGGTGGGAAGGGAGAGGGGCCTTCAGCAGAAAAGGAAAAGCATTCCTCCCCAAGGGAAGAGCTGCATGGAAATGAAGCCATGCTAGTCTCAGTGAAGGAGCAGTTTGTCAAAGAGTAGAAAGTATTTCTTCCCAGAACTCTACTGGTCTCAAGGGAAATGAAATGAGGATGCATATGGTCTGAATTATAAACAGTAGTTTGCTAGTGGTTGCTTGTGGGCTTTGTAGTTCTTTTAAATGATGATAAAAAAAGTAAATAACGGGAAGATTACACATGCTTTATACTCCTGTTTTGATCATTTTGTGCTCTTGAGTAAGATCACCTCTGATTGAAGTCATTCTTTGTGAGCACAGTCACCACCCAGTCATTTCAAGGCACTGCTTAAGTGGATGGACGAAAGACCTAGCCACATAAAAAGTATTTTTTTCCCCCCACACCATTTCATTATATATTTATAGAATTGAACTACAGGAATATTGATATCGAAGACCGAGAGGAAAAATGTTAGCCATTAGTCATAGAGCTCCGTCTCTCTCTCTCTCTCTCTCTCTCTCTCTCTCTGGACTTTGTCTTCTTCTGAGAGCTGTCTGAAATATTTGGGGGTTATGTTCTTCCTGTTGGCAATTATCTGTGTGGAGAGCCAAAGTGAATCATTTCCTGGGGCTGCCTGAACTCTGATTTTCTCCTGGACTGTTTAGTCTAGTGGGGAGCAGAGGAGAGGAGTGGTGGAGAGGAAGAGTGGAGGAGAGGGGAGGAGGAGAGGAAGAGTGGAGGAGAGGAGAGGAGAGGAGGAGAGGGAGAACCTGTGGGCCTGTGCACCCGCAGAGGGAAGGAGCTGGAGGAGCCAAGAGCTCCAGCCTGTGCCGCCACGCCACGGCACTGCCACAGCGGCACATGGAAACAGCCTATTGCCACTGGGCCAGCCCATTTGCAATCAGGCCACATTCACTGATTTACAAAGAGAAAATTGCACAACCTAGCTGGCAGTTTTTTAAACTAATATAGTTGGGCATTTACGAGGACCTTTGATTGAAGCTCACTTCTGCCAAAGTACCATACTGCCATAGGGATAATTTATTTAGTATTATTTAAGACCGTGTGAAGGGCTCATGCCAGTGTTTTAGCAGTTTGTTTGTTCTTTTCTAATCATCTCAGCTAATTTTGTATGGCCTGCACAGGGCTTAGTCTGGTCGGTTTATGTTTTTGTTTGAGCAGAACATTATGTCCTTGTGTTAATCTGTCCTTTTGTGTCCTCAGTGTACCGAGTGCTGTTTTCATTAGTCATATGCTTACAGTATGATATTGGTCCACTATTTGTTTGGGCTGTCTGTCACTGTTCTTTGAGGTTTGTCGCATTTAAAAACATAATATGTGTCACAGTATTATCTTGTTTCCTTTTTTTAAGACAACCTATGTGGGACTGCCAGTGAAAATGAGCTGAACAGAAAATCTGTTGAAGCTTAAAGGACAAGTGCCGTTTTCACGATTTGAGACTTATTTCAGGGACAAAATAACGTTTGTTATGATACGGTAGTGCTATTCCCATTTCAGTCAGAAGTACTTTTGTTATCACCATCCGGGGTCTGTATATTCATGAAATTGCCCGAAACAACAAGTGATGATGTCATCATGTAGCTCCGCCAGTCACGTTACTTCCTGAAACTTCATACACTCAACCGGTTTGTTTAGCTAATAGCTGCTAATAGGCAGGCGAAGTACATAGCAAAGTACTCCTGACTGAAATGGGAATAGAACTACTGCATCATAACAAACATCTGAGAAATGAACGCATTTACTGGCTGCATTTCAGTGCCCCGATGACTCCGTTACATGGATAAGCTACGATTCCAATAACTCTGCAAAGACGTGACTTCAGTGGAAAGTAAAACGGCTGAGTAAGTAACATTATTTTGTCCCTGAAATACGGTTCAAATTGTGAAAACGGCACTTACGCTTTAAGTTAAGTGAGTCTGTTGATTGATGGATATTCTTAAACATGAGCATAAATGTTGCTTTCTATCATGTCTTGTTTTTGAGTAATCTGTCATGGTCATAGTGTAAAAATGGCTCACCAGTGTCATTCCTCTGGGAAACTCCACTGCTGCTTTTCAAGGGTACCCTAAATCTGGCGTTTCATTGTGGGGCCCAATAATGGCTGTTGACACAGTAACTGTGGGTTGGATATATTTAGGAGCTCCACCAAGTGTGAGAGTGACCTCCAGCGTGTCAGCACATCTCTCTGGCCCGTCTCCAAGGACTAGTTTGTGTCTCCTGGCTCAGGCCGCCACACTCCGCTCTGCTCCGCTCTGCTCTGCTTGTCTTGCTGTTTGAAGCTTGCCTTGGCTCCTCGCTCCGACTGTCATTACAGACGCTTTGGAATGTGCAGCCTGACTCCGAGAGCTGCTCCATCAAACGCCTGTTTTCAAATGACTTTGGGATTCTTGTGTTTCTTCCTGTCTGTCCTCCTCTCTTTCTCATGACCTCTGAGTGGCAATCACAGGTCCTGGAGGGATGCGCGGCGTGTTGGCAGGCAGTGTGAGTTGTGTGTTAGTGGCTGCTGTTCTAATGAGGCCTATGATGGCCATCAGGGACACAGAGGGGAGTGGAGGCTTTCTCAGGCTACTTCTGGCTGCTGGGTTTTCAAAAAGGACCCCAATAGGTTTGTCTTTTTTTACAAGCATTTTATGATGTCCAATTATGAGTTTGTGCTGTTGGAGAGTAGCCTGTAAGCTGGCAAGCATAAGATCAGAGGCAGCTAGCAAGCTAAAGGGTTTGGGCTCAGTCACATTGGAATCCGTTGACTGTGTGCTGCAGTATTCTGTCTCTACGTCACCTCCTATTTTTGTACAGTATAATGGGACTCCATGGTGGACTTCACCCCTTCCATCAGTCATGGGCCACAATGCCTCCATGATGTAATGTGTTGGTTAAATTTGAAGCAGTGTGGTCACTGTGTATGATACACCCTGAGCAAACTCTTCAGACGTGCCTGCTGGGTAGAGCTGTCACACCGTAGAGGATGTGGCCTAAGTGCAGCCATTACAACAGCCTAGTCCAAAACAAACCAGCTGTGTCAAAAGTTGAGTGTTGTACGTTTCCAAGAATTGCCCTCGATGACTCCTACTGCCGAAAATATTTAGCTTGGACAGGAGCAAGGAGCTGCTGGAAGGCGCTTCTGTGATGTGAGAAACACATTGTCTGAAGAACAGTTCCCTCACTGGAGGTGTTTCTCAGAGGTCCTGACTCACCGCGGAATTGTGCAGATGCACCGGGTGACGATGAGCTGAGGTCAGTGATATAATCTGAAATTAGCGTCTGTGATGGGATCCCAAGTACCTATCTGTCTCCTTTTATGTCGCCCAGAGAGTTACGACTCCCAGAACACAGCCTGTGCTCACTTTCAACGGACTTCATTGAGTAAAATATGATTTAAACGACCCCCCCCCCCCCTTTCTCCCTCTTTGAATTTAATACTGGGCCATAATAACTTCATCTTAGCTCCCCCATATACTGTGCGTGTTGTATGAGCTGGAGCATTGTGAAGGGCCATTTCAGGGAAGCAGCTCCAAAAGGCACGGCCCAAGTCTGCGGCGGCGACAGATTAACTAATAAGCCTTTTGCCATGCATGAGCAGTTCAGATGGCGTAGCTCCAGGAGCCCGAGCGTTTCATCTTGGTGTGTCCCTATTTGGCTCCCATACCACATGGCTAAAGCAGCCCTCTGTCTTTCTTGGTGCCATTGGGGCCTGTATTGTATGGCAACTTCTGTGGGGCTGACCAGGCTCAGCACCTGCCCGAGGTGCTGGAACAGGTGGGCCTGTGTCTGCCCTCTTCAAACACCCAACAGCAATGAAGCCTTCTGCCGTGGGGCAGGGGAGTACTGCTGCTGCTGTTGTCCTTTTGTTAGCCTAGCCGTCACATGGCGCTGGCTCAAGTCTTCCAGTGTCCATCTCAAGTATTCAGATTATGTTTTTGTTGTCCAGACAGTAATAAAAAAAATGTGCTCCTTTTCGTCCAATTCCAGTTTCCACTGTGGAGACATTGGAGTCGGTGAGAGAGGGCTTCCTGTTTTGTCTCTTGTCTCTTGTGGTTCTCAAAGCTGCTCATTGCTGAGACATTCTGTGAAGCTTTGAACTAATTAAACAAGCGCTGTTCTCATCTTTCAGCTTGGCCTGTCTTGACCTGTTATTGTTGAACATTGTTCTTGGGGAAGCACAATGATGTATTGAGTGATTTTTCTTTCATCCTCACTAGGATTACCTGTCCCAGTGTCAGCATGTGTGTGTTTTTCATTCAGATTTGTTTATCTCCATAACACACACATCCACACCCAACAGCCAACCACCCCCCCCCCCCCCCACACACACACACACACATATGCACACTCACACACACTGGCATGCACATTTGTACAAGCGAAGGCTCATTCACACACCCTCTGAGACACAAAGGCATCCCTCTCTAAAAATAGGTGTTTAGTCTGGGTGGTTTGTTTAGAGGCCTGAGTCAGCTGCTTCTTTGGGAAGATTATAGCCATCTGAAATGAAAGACCCTGTTTGGGCATTCTTGCCTCTGGTAATTCACAAAACACTTTTGTTGCTGGCCTGCCTTTTCCACTTGGATAGTTCCCTCTGACCAAATCCGGTGGAACTCACGTGACCATATTGACAGTGAGAAACAGTGCAAACCCAGTGGAACCTGAGACCACATGCTTGGGTCCTGAGCGCACACTGCGTACGTACGAGACCTCTGTCTGTCATTATCCTCGGACTATCCCACAGTGCGTCTGGGAAAGCGCATGGAAAGGTTCCCAGGCCCACAGGAACAAGGCGGATCATTGTTGAGTGTGACAGCCAAGCCAGCCATGGCTGGGGCCCTTTGTGAGAAGAAGACCTGACTGAGCGAGTGTGTGGTGTGGTGTGGCCCATACGCTGATGGTGTGCTGTGTGTAGGAGACAGTGAGGGAGAGAGGGCCTGCTGAAGCAGGTGTCAATGGGAACTCTGGGAAGGAATAGTGACCTCATCTGGCCAGGGAGTCAGGCTCCTTTCCAAAGAGCTCAGCTGTCCCATGTGAGTGATGTCAGAAGGCAGCTGGAGAGAGGTGTGCAGGCCAAAGTGGGCGCTACACTCATGACACCATCATGTGATCCCTTTACAGCCAATCCCATTGGCTTACAAGCTGTCATGGTGAGGGTGTCATCAGCAGACTCAAGGTTCACACATTTTCCAAAAGTAAAAAGTAAAACTCCCAAATTTTAGATCCAAACTCCCTATAGTTCTGTCATAAAAAAATGTTTTGCATCTAACTCTGTTCTGGTTATCTAACCTGTTTTGAGCAGTTTTCTGGGGAGCATCTTTGAGATTGCTGTACCAAGTATTTATGCAGAAATTATCCCTGATAAGAAGTAATTGACAGTCCATGTTCTACAAGTAGGGCAGGCTACTGGTGCCAGAAAATGTGATGGACCTAGCTTAAACACTTTTTCCCAAAGTTGCTCCCCTTTGCTCAAAACAGATCAGGTTAGTTGCAAACATTTTTTTTCATGCCAAAACTATTAGGAGTTTGGAGTTAATTTTTTTTTTATTAGGACACTATTAGGAATTTTTTAACCAAATCTGAGATGAGTATTTTGACACTTGACATGGAATGACCCTTTGACTGATTTTGTTTGTCTGATGTTATTGAGGCCAGGACAATTGATTAGATACACCAATATGTCTTGCAGCGAGAAGAGAATATTGAAACACTTCCCCAAGAACATCAGATTTGTGAGCTCTATTTGATTTTTTTCTCTTCAGCACAATATGGCAATTTCGTTTTGTTTGCCTGGGATGAGCTAGAGATCCAATCAAAAACTGGCTTTTCCCCCTTACAGAGGAGGTGGGCTTACCGTGTGTTTTGTTTCAAATGATGGCAAGTCAAGATCAATGCAATGCTTAGCCTCCCAACTCTCTGGTCCAAGAGTAGACCGGGGGCTGTGGAGTTCCATGAATGCTCAGCTATCCATCAGGACGCCCTTATGGCCTCAAGGTCATGAGGGAGGGAGTGAGTGAAAGAGGACTAATGGAGAAAACATCATCTTACCACCAGCATCTGATTTTGGTCATGGACTGCCTGGAATAATGAGAGTTGCCTGGCAACAAGAACAAGCTCCTAGACAGCCGCACTAGGCTGATGTAGCACGCACTCTTCACTAACTAGACTGCATCAAGACTGCTGAAGAATGGCAATCATCTACATATAGCTCTCCTGACACAAACATTGATTGATAAAAATAAGTATTTTTTGTGAGATCGATGAATGTGATAAATGTCTGCACTTTCACCATTGCTTCAGGTAGAACAGTATGTGGGTAGTCGTACAATAACTCGTCCTACTACCATCCTTCCTTCAGCAAACAGAGGTAGGGATGCAGTTTGTTTTCTGGAAGACATAGGCTACTTAGTGCCACTGAAACCAAGGAGCACCCAACACTGAAAATTGTCAGAAGGATCATGAGTTTTTGACAGTTTATTGGTTCTGAAGGACCTCTTAAGTCAAAATTAAACAGTGCATGAAATGTTGAGCAATGCATTCTAAACCACTGACTCAGAAGAAGGAATGTTGTTCTTTTACATTCTGTAGAAAAGTATTTTGCTATATGAAATAATGAAACCTAATCAAGCATCATTCACAGCAAGTGAACATAAGATGCCAAAAAACAGTCGACTCCATTTGCAACCCTTCATCCAGTTAACTATGTGGCTTCTGGTTTTCATGCACATCAACATTGAAACCTGTAATTATGGTTTATTTGGTTTTCGGGTGAAATTATGACACTTCTAATTGATCCTGTAATGGTAAGTCTCATTGTATAGCTGAACTCATGCTGCTGCTGCTCCATGCCCTTAGCCTACAGTGCAGTGAGCTCTCTACTGCAGGCTTGGGAAGGGATCTGAAGGCAGTCAGGACATTGCAAACAGGAAAATAAATAGCTCTCTGTTGAATTTGTAGTCAACACTCCAAGAACATCTATTGGCCACTGTGTTTGGATGGTGACTAAACATAAGAAACAACTAGTATTTCGTCTCCAAACAAGGAACGCTTACTGTAGATAGTTTAAGATTTGCTTGAAAATGTAGCTGAGAGCTGCAAAAATCTGCAAAAATTCTGAATATATATTTGAGTTTTTGATCCAGCACCAATCCAATAAGTAAGTGAGGTGCTCTTCAGGGTCCATTCCTTTGATCCAGATGACCGCTTTTTGGCCTAGTGTTTCATCGTTGTTATCAATATATGTAATCATTTTATGATTTGTGTAAATATGTGTTGTGTTGTGTTGTGTTGTGTTGTGTTGTGAGAGGCATATATGTATTTTGTTTGTTGCTTGAAGACAGCTGTG
>JASCQY010000071.1:18290930-18304413 GCA_030264315.1 Sardinella tawilis | reverse complement strand
GAGCGAGAGAGGGAGAAAGAGAGAGAGTGGGAGAGAGAGAGAGAGAGAGAGGGAGAGCTGGGGGAGAGAAAGAGAGAGAAAGAGAGAGAGAGAGAGATAGGGGGAGAGCGAGAGAGAGAGAGAAAGAAAGATAGGGGGAGAGAGAGAGAGAGAGAGGGAGAGATGGGGGAGAGAAAGAGAGAGAAAGAGAAAGAGAGAGAGATAGGGGGAGAGAGAGAGCGAGAGAGAGAGAAAGAAAGATAGGGGGAGAGAGAGAGAGAAAGAGAGAGAGAGAGAGGGAGAGATGGGGGGAGAGAAAGAGAGAGAAAGAGAGATGGGGAGAAAGAGAGACGGATTTCTGCAGCAAAATGGTGGGGTCTGAGTGCTGGTGCTTGTGGCGAGTGTGGAGCAGAAGGCTCTCAGTGTGTTTGCTCTGCTTCAGCTCCCTGTTGCTCCGCTTTGTTTGTCTCTCCCATTTCCGCCACCATGTCAGAAAATCCCATTCTGCCACAGCTCAACATGTCACTTGTCACTCAGGGTGTTGAAACAGCCCCGCAAATGACTGTGGAGAGTGCAGATGGCAGCTCCAGTTTAGACCAGACCAGTGCAGTCACACACACACCCACACACACAACCTGGTGAAGGACTGAGGGGACCCAGGAAACTCCAAGGCCCCGAGTGAACTCAGGCGTGAGGTCACTGAGTGAGACGTACCGTGAGAGTGTAGCCCGGTCAGTCCTTGGCCAATCTCCCTTCCTCGTGCTGTTTTTCTGTTTTTTCTTTTTTTTCTGGGCTTTGTTTTGTTTTGTGGCCATGGAAGGTGAGTCTGGGCTCGCAGCATATGTGTTGTTTTGTTTTGTTTTGTTTGTCCTAATTTTACTGTTAGTCTGACTCTATCACTGACGCTAGCAGGAATGACAGCTGGCGGGGACTGGAGATGAGAGCCCGTCTGCAGCGGGCGGCATGATGAAGATGCGTGCTGACGGGGGGTGTGTGTGGGGGGGAGATGGGGGGGGGGGGTTATTTTCACAGGACAGGACGCTAATAGACTTAGGATGACACCCTGATCACAGCCCAAGAGGAACAATGCATGGAATGCGATGCATGCATTTGGGCCGTGGACATGCGGCCATGCAGCATGCAGCTATGCAGTGCAGCACCGTGCAGCACGCTGGGCAATGTGCAGCTGCCGCACTCCCCACTCTCGCCTGCCTCGGCGCTCACCTTCCCTCCCGAGTGCAGAGCGGTGTCGGGCGGGGGGACGTGATGGGAATGTTATTGAATTCAAACACACCCTTGGAGCGGGAAGCATTTGTTCCTGATTGACAGGGACAGACTCCGACTGTCTGTGCGTTTGCTGTTGCAGGGGACTTTTTTAAGGACGAGCTGCCTGAAGCCGACCTCTACATCCTGGCCAGGATCCTGCATGACTGGACTGATGAGCGCAGCCTGGTGCTCCTGGCCAAAGCCCACCAGTCCTGCAGACCGGGTAACGCAGCACAACAATTACAGCACAACACCATGTCAACATAAGGGCAACGTCCCAGCAACGCTCTTCCAAACCTTAACACCCGCCTGGAACAAGATACCAGGCCACAATAAAAGCTTTGTCACAGCTGCCATATCCTCAAAGCAAAGCCACTTGGTTACAGTATCTTTAATAGAATCCACACCACAGTGTTGAATCTGTGGCACATTAACATTAATTATGTACAGGGCTCCTTAAAGCAGTTCTCCGGAGTGAATCAAACCAAAGCCCTACTAACTGATTAGGGCATGTGAAAACGAAACCATAGCAAAATGCCCTAATCAGTTAGCGGTAGCGGCTAGTTCTCGAATTCGGTCTACATTGTACCTACTGATGTAGTTCTGATACCTATTGACAGCACTCAGCAGCCTCAAACAACAGAGCTTCGGTTTGATTCACTCCGGAAAATTCCTTTAATGTAGCCTAAATTGGGTTTAGAATGGCTAATGAATAATTGGTTCATAATCTAACACAGACTGAGATTAGCAGGATGTACTGTAAATCCATTCTGTGAGTATCCTGCTTGTGTATCCCCTTCTGCCAGGGGCGCATCCAGGGGCACAATGGTTGGATGATTCTGAGGGCCTGACTCTCCTAGAGAACACTTTAAGGTTATAAATAATGTTTGGGGGCCCCAAATGATTTTCTGTCATTGGGTGCAAAATGCCGAGCAGCGCCTGTGCCTTCTGAGACTCCACAGATGAATGATGTTAGTACTACATTATGTATCACAGAACATGCAGGGAGGTGAGAGGATTTGTTTCGTTGCATGTAGGAGAATGGTGGCAGAAATTCCTCTGAGACCCGAGCATTGTTATCAGCGGGCTGTTTTGCAGTCGGTAGGCCCCAAAATAATTTGGGCATAACACGACGCTAACAAGATGTAGCTCCCTTCAAAGAAACTCTGGGCCCCTCTGTAGTCTCCCTTGATAATACTAAAAGCTTCAGGAAACTCCCCTATTCAACAGCGACTACAGACGCACCATGCCCTATTGTACGAGAAAGTGGGTTGAAAACAGCTCCGTTTGGCTAAGCTTCATCCTCTCCTGCTAAAGCGTGTCTGGGAGGAGATGATATCCGGGGCTGGCGGAGCCAGGGTGCCCGCCGCCGCCCTTGTGAAAGCGAAGCCCCAGCCATCCCAAACGCTCCCGGGGCCTTGACATACTTGTGGCCCCTCCGTTCATTTGTCTCATCTGCCCACTGTGCTGAGAACTGGCAGCTGAGATTTTTCACTGCAGTATGAGAGCCTGACCTGCAGCCAGAGACTCTGTCTGGAGGTGTCTGTCTTGGCTTGGCACTGATGCCCTATTGCTTTCTGCCTTCGACATGCAAATGTCAACAAAGTACCCTTCACAAACAAGCCTCCGAGCTGTTCCTCCCAAAGATAGAAGACAAAAAATGTTGCACCGGCTTCAGAAATCTCAGCAGTGCCCAGAAGCACATTACATAACCGCAAAGCACTGCAGCCGCACAAACTATGATATTGTTTTAACCTTGTACTCAGCTGTCCTGACCAAAACAAACAGCGTGCCAATTAGAGAGCAAGTTTCTGTCTGACAAAGGATGTGGCCACTGTGTTCTGCAGTGTGTGGATTTGGAAATGCAGGTAGTGCCTGCTTATCCCCAGAGTTCAAAAAAGGAGAATAAAACTGCACTGATTTTCCCACAGATGTGAAACCCTTTCAAATATACTGTATTTCCACAAAAAAACACATACTCTCAATTAAATGTTATATTTCATATGTTATGCTTGACATAAACAAGTAATATTATGAATACATTCTGTGGGCATGTAATAATTATGATACGTTCACAAACATAGAAGAGTTTATTCTATCATTCAAGCAGCCCACTAGTGTTCCGTAGCCAAGAGAGCTCCCAGTGTTGTCTAGATTTCTGGCTAGTGCTGTGCAGGGCGTTTTATGGTTCCATAGCAAAAGGCTTCTCAGGCCAGAACTAATAACCATATCCGTGTGCGGCTGCATCTATCTCTGCCTGCGATAAGGGACCTTCACTAATGGAAACAATATTGTGGAATCACCCTTGCAGCAACCTCTGGGCTCTGGGCTGTGGGCTGCTGCCGTGTCTGGCGGAGGAGAATCCTTGGTCTGGCTGTACTGGGGGAGGGGGAGGGGGAGGCTGTGCTCTTCTGTCCGTGCTGAATGAACTGTTCTGGGTTCAGCCAGGCTCCCCACATCCCTTGCTGATTTGGGTGGAAATGGAGATGGTGGTGGTGGTGGTGCTGTGCCAGGTGTTCTGAGCATGCCCAGTGCAAGTCCCTCCTGGGAGGTGTCCGACTCACTCATCGTTGAGATTGAATTCTGGTGCTGCAGCTGGGACCACAGATGCTTTCTATCTTCCCCTCTCTCTCTCTCTCTCTCTCTCTCTCACTCTCCTTCTCTCTCTCTCTCCCTCTCTCACTGTCCCTCTCTCTCTCACATTGGTTTCCCGCAGCCCTGCAAGACACACATTTCTCTGACTGTCATCCTTTTCCATTTCTCCCCATTGTCTCCCTTTAATGACATGTGAGCACACACACACTTGCCAAACCACACAATCACATCCAGTAACAATCTACTGCAAATGTGAAGAGCTCCTTGTTTATTCCAGTTTGATGTATGGCCTATTCTGCTGTCCCCCGGGACCAGGTGACAGTGTGTGTCTGCGTCTGTGTCTGTGTGTGTGTGTGTGTGTGCGTGTGTGTGTGTCCATGTGTGTGTGTGTGTGTGTGTGTGTGTGTGTGTGTGTGTTGTGGTGTCTGTGTGTGGTGTGTGTGTGTGTATGTGTGCGTATGTGTGCGTGTGTGTGTGTATGTGTCCGTGTGTGTGTGTGTTGTGGTGTCTGTGTGTGGTGTGTGTGTGTGTGTGTGTGTGTGTGTGTGTGTTGTGGTGTGCGTGTGTGGTGTGTGCGTGTGTCCAGGCGGGGGTGTTCTGCTGGTGGAGGCTCTGCTGCATGAGGACGGCAGTGGGCCTCTGACGGCGCAGCTCTACTCCCTCAACATGCTGGTGCAGACAGAGGGCCGAGAGCGCTGTGCCTCCGACTACTCCAGGCTGCTCACCGCCGCCGGCTTCGCCAGCGTCCAGGTGCAGCGCACCGGCAAGATCTACGACGCCATCCTAGCCAGGAAATAGGGACCCAACATCCAGCCTTCATCGCAGCCCTTCCCCCAACACACACTCACACGTACAGACACACACACACACACACACATACACGTGCGCATACACAATGTTCTCCACTCTCTCCTGTCTCCTTTCTGCTTCAGTCGGCTGCAACCACTCTCTGAACTGTGCATCCATAATTCATGAGCTCCACTGAATCGGCCAATCTTTCCATTTGATTAAGTCAAGAAAAATTAGTCATCTTCGTCTCAACATAAAGAGCATCCTCGTATTTTCACCTATTCTATATGTGGTAGCCCATGAGTCCAAGGTCAGCCTGACAAACATAATTAACAGGATCATTAGGGCTTTTCAAATCCTCTTTGGGTGGTACAAACACAGCAAAACTATGTGTGCACCAATATGTGGATGTTAATAGGCAGACAGTGTATTATATTGTCTGGGGATTCTTTTGGAGGAAATTCATTTTCAAAGTCACATCATAGATGTGCAGGACAGGCAAAAAGGAGGGAGAGAGAGAGAGAGAGAGAGAGAGAGAGAGAGAGAGAGAAGCAGTGCTGTCAGCAGAAGATAAGTGCAGTGATTTCCCCCTGTCCCGTAGCTGTGCTGCAGTGCGAGGCGTAGAGCTCATGTGTCCCATGGGAGGCGTAGGGGGAGCCCCAATAAAGCTGCACCCCCCCCCCCCATCTCAGTGCCCAATCACTGCTATGCTAATCATCTACACTCCCACTCATTTGACACTGGGTTCCATTCTCTTATCATAGGACTGAAACCTCGCTAGGCAACTGAATGCTGAACTCTGCTGTGAATTCGCTTTTCTAATGTCAGATGCAGTGACAAAACATAGAGGCCAAACCTCTGAAATATTCTAGATTCTTTCAAGTACATTTTAGACATGTATTAGATCAATTGCAGGAATAGTGCTTAAAGCAAGTACAATTAGTTCATATTTGTTATGGGTTTCCATAACATTTTCTATGTCCTCGAAAGATCTGTCATATGAAGTCTTATGTTGTTTTATGTTTGAGCATTTTTCATGAACAGTTATTGCTTGGATTTCTTTTTGCAAATAAATGTTTTCTATTCTGTCAGCTTGGCCTCTTTGGTGAAATAAAAGGGGGGATTCAAGGCTAGCTAGGCTTTCATTGTGCTTCTTTTTTCATTCAACCTTGCCCACGGCAAAAGAGAGAAGACTAACAAGCTTTATTTTTGTATTAATGTGGATTAAAAGACATCCTGTTTCGGTGTGAGTGTCAGGCTGATGGGAGCGGTGTGTGCGTTAGAGTGTGTGTGTGTGTGTGTGTGTGTGTGTGTGTGTGTGTGTGTGTGTGTGTGTGTGTGTGAGTGTGAGTGTGAGTGTGAGTGTGAGTGTGAGTGTGAGTGTGAGTGTGAGTGTGAGTGTGAGTGTGAGAGTGTGTGTGTGTTTCAAGGTCTTGCTTCAGGGCCAGGACCCATCCACAGCTCAGTACACTCAACTTCCCCTCTCTGAGTCCATGCCTGTGTGGCCAGTGCACAGCGAAAGCCTGTTTGGACACAAACACCTCACTGCTCTTTACAGAGGCGGCAGCCTACTGGACTGGATGTTGCTTAGCTATTGGAGCCATTTGGGGAAGCACAATATTGAGGGTAGAAACAGGAAAAATAACAGATATGACAACTGTAAGGGCAAATAAAGAAACTGGCACATATAAACTGACCAGCAAAACCAAAACATGGGCCAATGAATTGCAAGAAGAAAACCACTGATTGCTGTAACATTGACAAGTGATGGTTTATAGAAAGGCATCTTGTACATTTGTAATTGTGAAGTCATAGTGATTGTAAATGATAATGTCATAAATCATAAATAAGATAAATAAAAATACAGCTACTACAGAATGAAATGTAATCCACATGAGAGACTTGCATACATGTGTCACCCTGCTTTCAGCATCTTATTTCTCATGCCCATATTGAGCCCATATTCCTTCCTCAGGGATGCCTTCAGCAACCTGACACATCAAAAGAGCAGCAGCCAGCCCGGCTTGGTGAAGGAAATAGGAACACTGAGGCGCAGGTTGATTTGGTGAATACTGATGACTCAGGTAGACCTGAAATCACACACTCTATTTTTGCTTTGCCCTCATGCACAACTGTGGATTGCTTTGCATTGGCAGAATTCTCTGTTGTCATTCAGTAAAATCCCATGTCAATGACATTATGATACACAATATACATTACAGTTCAATCATAATGCTTTCTAAACCATTGACCACTACAATAATAATAAATAAAAGAAATAATACCACGATAATTATGGTAGGAAACAACCTGTGTGATGTGCCAGTCAGAGGAGGCACTGCTAGGGAGTCATGAGTGCATATGATGAGGGGCATATATGCCAACAGGGATTAGATCAAAAGTAAATCAAATGAGGGAGCTAAGTGCTAAATGGTTACTGAGAAACACTTCTTGGTTTGGGGTTCAGTTTTAAACTTCAAACCTCGTCAGCCTCTGGAAGCTAGGGGTCAATGTGTCCTTCACCACAGCAAAACTAACATCAAATTTGGTAGCCTAAGCCTACAGAGAGCCAGAGTGTGTATTGTCTGATCATGTAAGGCTGTCTATGTAATGGAGGACTGCACCCCCAATGTATTAAAGAGCAAATGTAGTTCTTCAGCACATGTAACCGAACCCCCACCCATGAAAACATGTCTGTTTATTAGCATAATAATTGGCAATCCAACACCTAGAGGAAATAGCCAGGAGACTGGGGGAATGTTAACCAGGGATCCTAGAACTCATCCGGTATGGAGGAGGCAAATACTCTCTGCACTTCTGCATCTTCTTGGCCAGTGAGGCAGCAAATGCCGTTTCCTCTTTTTGTTATGCAGTAATTCACGGAATGCAAAATCCCCCCCTGCAATCCATTGGAGCATGACACTGTGACAAAAGGTCACGGATACCATTAGGAGCAAGGCAAGCCAACCTGATGCCCAGTGCATATGTTGGGGAGAGGAGAGCTCTGTCTGCACTAATAGCTCTCAGTTGTGTCTTCTGCGGCATCCTTTCTCTCTCCCAGCTCCACAGGAGGACCCAGTGTGGCGCGCGTCTGATGCCTGATGTGTTGCAGCACTTGAGATTGCATGTTGCCCGGGGTCAAGTGAATGCATTCCATTTGATATGACAGACATATTTTTCCATGTTGCTTGTGTCTGATCTTCCTTGAAAACCTGCTTCCTACCCCAGAGACTTCATGCCAGTGTAACATAGCACTGACTGGCTGAGAGTGAACAAGACAAGGCTGTTTTCGCCATTCTCTTCTGCTTCAAATGTGTCCTCATTCGATCTTTTCCACCCCGCAATTGTTTTTCAAAGGCAGCAGACGCCAGTTCCTCAGTTGTCAAAAGGCTGCAGTCGACACTGTACTGTCCCTCATCTCATCATGACTTGCAAAATACAGTGGTCTTTATTTGATCACCCCCCCCCCCCTTCAGTCTCAGCCACTTGAGTCCGAATAAATGAAATGAAAATGCTAAATCTGTCCAGGTGAAATGGACCAAAACAAGCCTATTGGTCAGTGCTTATAAATATTCCCTCTGAAAAAGGTTAATCTAATGTATTCTGTCAGTGCGGCAGGCGCGTGATGCGCTGCGTGATATTACCATTTGGAGGGCTTACATTCGCATTATGACTCTTTTATTCTTTCTTGCATGGCTGAAAAGGCTGGATGCCCTAAAATATCCGCCGGCTTTGTTACCTGTGACAGGGGCAAGATGAACAAGAGGTGGATTTGCACATTTGAAGGGCTGGATGGGAGGCAGAGCGGCAGCGGTGGCCACAGTCATCTTCTCAGCAGCTGAGATTTACGGAGGGATCATCACTCATTAAGCTGGCGCTCACACACACACACACACACACACACACACACACACACACAGAGCCCTGGATGAGCTATTGATGAACAGCCTGCAGGGATCCAGCCCGGGGGCGGACGCTGGGCAAATGGCCCCAGGTCACAAGGAGCTGCCCCAGATTTAGATCCTGTCCAAGCAGCGCAGACACCCTGGGAGATGTGGCCAACATGGGGCATCCAATCAGAGCTCACAGAGGGGCCCCTATGCAGGCCTATAGGATGGGCTCTCATGGAGGGGGGGGGGGGGGGGTGCTGAGAAAATTCAGATGAATTACTGCTGTCTGATGTGTCACCCACAGAAATGGGAAAACAAATGCCTACCAGATCTTTCACTACTGCTCAATTTAAGGGGAATTTACTGAACGCCATGAAAACTTCTCTTGTCCCATTTCGGCACTGGAGGAATTCAAAACAATATGTGCTTCTCTGCGTTTAAAAAGCAATCCATTTATTCAATTCCTCAGCCAGCTCACATTTAAAGCACAGCTCGGTGGCAGTCTCTCTTTTTTCTCTTCCTCTCTCTGTCTCTCCAGTGTGTGTGTGTATCTGTGTTTGCATGTGTGTGTGTGTGTGTGTGTATGTGTGCATGTTTGAGTGTGTTTGTGAGTGTGTGTGTGTGTGTGTGTGTGTGCGTGCATGTTTGTGTGCCTGTGTATAAAAATGCTGCCACTTCCTTTGGAGAAGAATAAATTTACTTCCTCTGCTGCATAAACAGTGGCAAGCCCTTACAGCTGCCGTAATCCAAAGCCCATAATAAAGGCAAATCAACTGGTTGAAAGCACTCAGCATCAGCAGCAGCAGCAGCAGTGAAAGGAGGTCTCCCCTGTGAGGCCATCCATCGATAGGCATCATGCGGTCAGCT
The DNA here is from genome assembly GCA_030264315.1 of Sardinella tawilis. Lineage (NCBI taxonomy): Eukaryota > Metazoa > Chordata > Actinopteri > Clupeiformes > Clupeidae > Sardinella > Sardinella tawilis. The sequence goes on along the minus strand of JASCQY010000071.1, from coordinate 18,295,027 downwards.
GCGTCAGACGCCCGTGAGTCACCAGTCCTGCCCTCAGGGTGGCATTAGTGACCTTTAACCTGGGATCTGCTCCCTCAGCCCTGCCACATACAATACTGGGGCACATTCATCAGCATGGCCACACTAGTCTGGGGTGCGTTCCCAAAACTATACATACAGTAGTAACTTTGTTTGCAATGCAATTTCCCATTGCCAACCAACTCAGTCGCTAACTGGTTAGCAACGATGCTTTTGGGAAGCTGCCAGTGGACAGTGGAGCAGACAGCCGTAGTCCCTCTGTGACAGTGTCCTCATCCCACTGAACCCATGTGGAGCTGCATGCCCATGCGGCAGACGTGTTATGTGTGCTCGTCCTGCAGCCATAGTCAGTGATGTCCAGTAAGGGGCTTAGCATGTGCGCACGCACAGGTGGTGCAGGTGAGAGCCTGAGAGTGTGAGAGAGGCGGCCAGTGAAGTGATTAAATGAGGCGCTCGTTTAGGAAGCTGATGGGCCAGATACTCACACACGCCTCAGCACCTTCCCTCTTCTCTTCTCTTCTCCTCTCCTCTCCTCTCTTCTTTGAGAGCAGCTTAGAGCTTAAACATTCATACTTTACTTTTCAACACTCAACTGGGTACTAGCTGCCTTTGCAGTAATGAATTCAGATGGTAAGCGTCTTAGAGTTTCTGTGTGTGTGTGTGTGTGTGTGTGTGTGTGTGTATCCTGCAGCTTCCAGCCCTGGGGAGGCTGGGGATTTCAGCTCGCTCGGCACTGACGGCTCATGATTAGCCTGCAGAGTTGTAGCTGGATCAAATCTTATCTGAGGGCTACAGCAGGTTAGTGGTAATGGTGGCTGAGGAGTTTGATAACACTCACCTTCAGTCCGTCAAAGCCGGTGGAAGTCATGTTCAGGTGAATGGTCTCACAAAGTCTGCCTGACTGGCACTGCGGAAGGTGCGTCTGCTAAGAAGTAATGTAGGGTAACCCTTGCCAGTCCTGGCAAATGTGACATTTCCATTTCTTTAGTCAGTCGCTTTCAATGCTTTCAAAAAGCAACCATTGACAACACAGATGTCACCCAGGTGTAAAAAACACATCTCAGCGTCTGATGAAACGCATGATAAATCAATGCAAAACTATTTCATGTTAAATCTGAACAAAAGCACAGCTCTTCCAATCTATCTGAATTTTAAGTGATTCTTAGAGAACCCCTGTGGCAGCATCCTATTGGCTAAGGCAGCTAGGCTTCTCTGACAAAAGGGAATCCCATTGAGGCCAGCGTTTGAGAGGGAGCGCCTCTCCCCAGGTGAGCGTGTGAGCGTCCCTGATAAAGCCCAGGCTCTGCCTGCACATGACGGCTACTCTGAGCACATGTGCCCTGACAACAGATGACTGCACAGCGTCTGACCAGCACAGCCAGGTGATTTGGGGCCCTAGGTGTGTGTTATTTATACCGCTTTAACAGATAGTTACGGCTCTGACCTTGGTGAAGACTCATTACCTCTCTACCCTCTGCACAAATCAGACGGCAGCGCTCTGGGCATGTCTGTGTGAAGGAAGAAGAGATTAGATGTAATGCAGGAAGACAATATTAGCATCTTGCATGTCCTTGTTTGATATGTCCACAGCAAATAGTGTTTTTGCAAGATGATGCGTGACATCTCCCCCCACCCCCCCCCCTGCGTGGGGTTACTGTAGGGCCCAGTGGATTGAGACCCTGATGGTGTCCCCACTGCTGTGTGTGTGCACTGAGGTAGCAGCATGCCGAATGACTGACTGGTGACATGATGGGTGCAGAATGTGTGGCCACAACACCACATGTGCAGCTGCTGCTTAGGTGCCTTAGCGCTGCCCCAGCTGTGGGCGTCAAGATGGATGCAGAGCAGCCTCCCTCCACCTGCCATGGCTGAAGCTCTGCTTCGCCCCCACTGAGGGCCGTGGGAGAGGGAGGGGGAGAGGGGGCGTGCTGGACAAGAGGCACATGACCTGAGAGACGTGGGGAGGGAATGCAGCAGGATCGGGAGACAGCTATTGAAGGGAATAGGCCTACCACAGCTGGAGTCTTCCTTCCTTATTTGCAATTCCTTGTTTTCAAAAGCATCAACTGGAGCATGGAATTTGCCAACTAGTTGTAGTATTATGTGTTGAGCCTCGGAGATTGTTTTGGAATTGTATAATGAATCGTAATCCCCAAAGCAGAAGCAAGGCATTATGCCTGTTCATGTAAAACGGCAGATTGCCGTATATTTGTCTGGTGATGAGGATGTGACTGATAAGCGTCTGTGAGATCCCTTCATCTGCATCTGCGTTGCTTATTGATTGGGCCGCAGCCTCGCCTGGCTGATTAGCACTCCTGTTAACCTGTTCACTGCACTCTGCCATCCCAACAATTGCATCTGCGTCTTGAGCTTTGATTGTCATTCAGGGTGGCATCCTGTCTGGCACCAAGCCAAACGCCAGCCGCTTTTTGAAGACACCAAATAAGATGTCTGTCTCCCCCTCTTAACCGCATCAGCCCTGCATTTAAGGCAGATTAGGCACATCATTAAGCAGCCCGTCTAAATATAGTTCCTGCTTTTGACCAGTGGGACTGACAACCAGTCTGTGGTCTGGACTAATAAGCATGATAGTGATGCTGCACCCAGACCTGTAGAGCATAGTTAAGCTCTGGAACAAGGCTAACCTTCATTCTTCTTCTAAGATCTATTCTCAAGATGACGAGATTTGAGGACTTTTTAGGAGACAACATATTTTTCTGCTTTAATTAACATATGGATCTATACACTCCAATGCTGATGCTGTTTTGCCAGATAATATAGAAAGCGTAAAGCTATACCCACATGATGCACTGTGTGGAATTAAATGTAAAGTGAAGTTTCCACGACTGTCCGCTTGGCAGGGCTATAGACATGCGTCTTTAAATAAAGCATTAGAGGATATTCCGTCAATCTCTCTGAAATACTGACAAGCTCACCTCACCGCCACACGTCTCCCCATTGGGCACAAGGATGAAATAGCCCTGCAACAGCAAATCCTCCTCCGACTCCTCAGTCTTCCTAACCACAGAGGACACCCTCCATTACGGAGTTTGTCGGCCGCTAACTGGCTCAGGTCTCGGAGGGGCCTGTGCACGTCTGTGCATTTATATGACATGACACATATAGATCTTCTGTGGTTGGGATTCGCTGGCTGCTGTATGGGGGAGTGGGGGAGAGGAGTGGAGAGAGAGAGAGAGAGAGAGAGAGAGAGAGAGAGAGAGAGAGAGTTCCCCTCCACGCCGGCCCTGGGGCTGAGGTGCTAGAGGCTGTTAGGGGGCTGGGGTGAGCACAAGGGTGAGAATATTTGATGGCTGGAAAATGAGGTTATTTCCCATGTGTTATATAACGCTGCCAGCGTCGCTGGCCACAACGCTTAGATGGAGTACATTCATACATTTCCATTGGTAGCATCAGGACAAAGTCTACTGGGTCTTGGATGTATTTCTGACAGCCTTTCTTCGCTCAGCTTAGAAAATGTTATCGCCAGGAGACACACATGCAAACTCTCATTCTTCTGCTTTAATATACAGTACTGTACCACTTGACGTTTGAGCAAAAATATACTGTATGCAATTCAACAGTACATTATTACACTGCTCCTAATGGGGTTAAATGCATGCTTTTGCTTTGATGTCCTGCTTGGACCTGAAATGACTGATTCCTAACAGACACACAATAGTGGACACACACACACACATCCGCCCAGTAGAGATTTCATCCCATAATTAAATATGGATGGGGTGGGTTTACTGAAGGAGTTGAAGAGTCTGGCACATTTGTGTGTTGAGGTCTTTGGAAGTACCCTTCAAGCTTTTACCATCTCTCTAGAGCCCGTGATTTAGGACACCATAATTGGACTGGGGACCATATCTATATGCCAGCCCATTCAGACTACACAATTACCAAAATAGAACCTAACTCTTATGCTCACAATCACAAATTGTTTCCCTTATTCTTTGTTAACGTGACATGATATTATGTTGTAAAAAGGGTGTCTAACAGTCGCTCTCAGCACCCTTGTTGAGTGGGAATACACACATTTCAATCGGGGGGGGGGGGGGGGGGGGGGGGGCGGGAGC
>JASCQY010000071.1:18243663-18264124 GCA_030264315.1 Sardinella tawilis | reverse complement strand
TAGAGTATGTAAATAAAAACAAATGAATGACTGTTAATGAGCAATGAGGCATGCAATGCAAAGATTGGAGCAGAAAAGAACCTACTATGTTGATCTTTTACTCCAAGTCAACCTTTATGGTAATGTTGCATTCAAGTAGTCACAGTGATCTTGAATTTGGACCTCTAAAAATCAAATCAGTTCATTACAAATTCCAAGCAAACATGGGAACTAAATTTGAAGAACATGCCCACAGGACATCTAATCTTGAGATATAGCATCCAAAAGAATGGGACATTCATGGTAAAAGTGACCTAGACATTTCAAATTTAATCTTCAAAATCAAAATGGTTTGTCTTTCAGTCATGGTAAGTGTTCAAAGCCAATTTGTTTCAAGGCATTCTTGTTTGGACGAGACTAGGTCACAGTGACCTTGAACTTTAACCTATGACTAAAAATGTCTAATCAGATCAACTTAGAGATCAATTAAAACTGTCCTAAATGCCAAACGTGTGCCATTAAAGACCAATTCAGACAGAAGATTCGTAACAAGATGAAACCATTTCAGGAAGGATTTGTGGCTGTGTAATTCAAACATTGCATGTTGACACCAGCCATTTCAAGCCATTCAGCATGTCAAATCACAGTCGCAAGGGTTTTGAACATTTTGTCCTCACAGCTTTTACAATGAGTGATGCAATTGCAGTGATGCAATGTCACTCAATCAGACAAGCAGAGGTGTCAGGGAAGAGTTTTTGTCAATGGAGAAGGTGAGACATGATTATTAACTCCATTCAATGAAACAGCAGTCTCTGCTCAACTTCAGTCATGATGGATATGCTTACTGAGTCACAAAATGATTTTTAATGTCATTTTTCAGACAGTTTGCTATAGCTCAATGGGATGACTGTTGCATTAGTATGAATGCTTCAATCTTTAGAAAGAATGTTTCAGCAAATGGTGTTTAGAATGTTGCAGCTCATGTTGAGGTAAATCCTCGGTGTGGAGCCATCTTAAGAACTCTTGGGCTATAACATTAACAAGACCCAATCTGGTTAATGTTATAGCCCAAGGGTTCTTAAGATGGCTGACAGAAGTACGCATAAAGGCACCTTCACGCCAAACATCTGGAATGAGATGAGTGGCAACATCCTAAACACTGGCAACTTGCTGTAACACATTTTTTAAAAAGTGAACTTGCAAGAGGACTAACGTTTCCAGAACCTGTCCTGCACCTTTGCGCCATTTGATGCAGCCAAAGTTAATCAGTTAATATGGCAAACTGTGGGAAAACGAGACTTATTTTTGCAACTTTGTTAGGACTGATATCATGCAGACTTTGAGAGATACAAAACACTTTGGCCTGCCATCTTTGCTGGACTGACTGACTAACCACATGTCATAAATGCTGTGATGTAAAATAGTCCTAAAACTGTGCAACTGTGATCAAACATATTGAATATTTTGCAATGGCTTGCAATAGCTTTCATCAACATACATTCAATTCACACCACTGCAACTCCTCCCAGAAAATAAACTTTAGTGATATTGAACCCTAAATGAGCGCTATATAAACAAAATATGTGCTTTCATGTAGATTGGGATCTAAACAATTAATCTCTTAAGTAAATATAAACACAATACAAGTTTTGTACAAGCATACAAGCATAAAAGGTTCTTTTCATTTTAGAACTAGGTTAAATTTATGTGAGATGATAAGAGTGATTTTTGTTCCTGTGCCAGAGTTAAGCACTATGAAGATCATCAACTGACCTGTTGCTTTGAGAGTAATGGAAACAGATGCTTGATTAAGATAGCCTGGGAATACCCATGCTGCCTTGCGCATTCATTCTGAATTGCTAGGCTGCCTGGAGACCATGGCCAAAATTTTCGCATGGATTTGGGAACCAATCACAAAGCTAGGATCGATGGCAAGACATTGCACAAACTATTGGAGAAACTTCACATTCCGTACGGGAAAATGAATAGGTGGCCCCCAGACTAAATCTCACTTGTGATTTAGTCTGGCATTAGCCAGGCTATGATTAAGATTCAATTGGTCTCATTCCTTGCTAAGTGTTTGAATGACATGTATACTCTACCTATGATAACGCGCATGCCAAGCCTCGTCAAGTGCCTCACCGTCTCATAGCCCATTCCTCTGCCCCCCCCCGTCACCACTGCCACCTTTCCATTTTGGGCTGGCAAAACTAAAGAAAAAGAAAAACAAGGACAAAAAGATGAAATGCACTATAAGAACAATGTTGAAGTCTTGGCACTAAATTCTAAAAATGGTGTGCTTCAGACTTTTTTTAACAACACTGCATAATGAACATCATATCATATTTTCAATTCTGACTAATTCAAGCCCACTAAAACAGAAAACAAATTTGGCACAAGTGAGTAACAGCTTCTCGTGACAGGTCACTGGTCTGACCTGAGATTTGTGCCCATCAAAATAATGACAGGCTTTTAAGCCATTCAGAGCACATCTGCCCTTGTTAGAGATTCCCAAGCAGGTCAAGAGTGTTCAGTTTCCTCTTGTTTGTTCAGTCTGAACCACAAAGGAAGCTGTATAGCCATTTCTTCAGGAAGTGGCCAATACAAGGTTAGTTTAAAACAGCCGTCAACGGGCCACTATTACAGGTTTATGTTTTGCATTCAAACTGTTTAAATGTTGGTTGTCAGTTTAATGCCTGAAGTCTTCTATACAAGTGAAAACAGGCTTTTTATTGACTTGATAGACAAACATGATGATAATTTGATACGCTAGATACACAGGAGCTGATAATAACGTGACAAAAAATAAACTTAAAGGTAGGCTATACTCTTTAATACCAATTCAACATACAGTCTAGACAAAGAATAAAAGCACAGATTAGTCTTTGTTTACATTTTAAGGCTGGAGGTGTGTGTGTGTGTGTTTATGCACATTTGAACCAGCTTTTCTCTGTCCCTCCTTTCACTACAGCTAACAGGTAACTGGAGCCTATTGAATTGATCATGTTTGGAGAAAGGGGTTGGTCATTTGAGCAAAGCTCAACAACCCTATAATAATCAAGTTCAAAGAGCAGCGGGAATGCTGAAATAATGCATTCAAAGGTTTAAGCTTTTACAATGCACTGTAATAAAGAGCATTTAAATCTAGGGCTTTCTTTCAAAAAGAAAGGTGGTTCTTCTCGAAAGGAGGTTTCTCTTGCCGGGGTTTAAAGAACTCAAGATGAAAAAAAAAATCAAGTGACCATGGCGATGTGCAGATATGACATAGGCTAGCCTAACGTTGCTTGTTGTTCATTCACTTGCACATCACTTTCACATTACCAACATAGCCTGACACATAAGCCTAACACATGAATCATAATGTGCTTCTCATGACTTGCAACTTTGTAGACCACTTTTCTATTGTAGGTCACAGCTCCTATCGTCAAACACAGTGGCATAGCCCACGATGGAACTCGCTAAAGGGGCAGTGGCGTTCCGGCTTTGAGATTGCATTGCAACCTCGAAATACCATTTTTTCTGCCCGTATAACGACATCGTGCTATGAACAGGGGAAAGCAGCAAAGTAGCCTATGCAATGGAATTTGCTAGGAAAGGTTGCCAGTAGTTGATCAGATACGGCACACAGTCCTCTGTCGTTTACTTGGAAAGGTAACGTTAACGTTCTAACCTGGCAAGGCCAAGGGACTATTGAAGAGCTGGTAAAGTAGGGCTTTCACACCAATAAGGTAGAGTTTCAGGATCGGCAAAATACACTGAAGAAACCACATCTTGGTTTTGATGAATGGGTTGGTTGTTTGGACCATCGGGGAGTATGGCTGTAAGTCTTCCACTGGAAAGGGACAACGACTGTGTTTATGGTTCCGGGTAGTGTCGCCCCGCCCTCAGTTTATGGTTTGAGTGTCACTGTAATCTTTACAATTACGAGTTAACTCATATCTGAACTACGTTGGACAGGTATCCTATTCGTAGCTTAAAAGGCACACCTTATGTGTGTGCCTTCCTAGCCTAATTCACACATTATGTGTGAATTTACCTGCGTTTGCCTGTGCGTACGCGCACCCCCTGTCTATGCTAGGCTGGCGAGATGCCTCAAGGTGAAATAACAGTTAAAAGGGACAATGAATGGAGTATTGTACTTGTTTTCTAATATTAAAATAGAATAGTAATATAAAATTTAATCAATTTCAACTCATCAAAAATATGCCCAAGTGCAATTTTACAGGCCTAGTTAAAAACTTATATTTAGGCTGAGTATTGAAATTGTCCTTTTGGCTAAACGGTGTCCTCTTTGGCAAACACAATTGAACTATACAGTAGCTTTGCGCTTTTTGACATCAAATGCTTTATTCAAATGTATTAATGTTTTTTCAGCTATGTTTTTTAAATTCAAGATTTTCATAGGAAAATATGCGGGTGGCAGTTTTTTTTTTAGCAGGTTTTGGCTGGTCCTGCTTGCTGGTTGGGCCACCACTTTGACTTGCTGGTGTGACCACCTTAGGAAGCTGGTCATGTTGGTAAGTGTGCTGGTTTATGTTGATCATAGTGACCAGCCTATCAAGCTAACACTAATGGTTTATGATGGTCATACAGGTTTGACCAGCCATAAAGCTTACCACCAACCATAAACCAACCAGCTAAACCAGCAAAACTCTTGCGAAAACACATCTTAAACCAGTAAACCATCATAAGCTGGTCAGGCTGTTTTTTTTTCAGCAGGGAGAGCACAACCATGCCTCTAGCTGATAGCTCTTTCGCCATGCACAATCTCTTGTGATTCATGAAAGCCAAGACAAAAATGGTTCTCCATTCTACAGGTATGTCTCCTGTTATGTCAATGGTTGATGAAATGATCTCAAAATGTAGCCAGTGTTACAACTGTAGGCCTAATCGTCATTCCTTAAGGGTAGGGTATGGAATATGATTTTTTGGCTATTTTTCAAAATTAGCCTACTGGAAATCCTCTTCATCACCTACTCACAGCCACTAAATTGGAGTGCACCGATATGAAAATTAAACATGTCAATCATCTGTGGAACAGACAGGGCTTGAAAAACTATGACCAATTATTTGACCGACCAGCATTCCCCATTGGACAGTTGTACCAGTATGTCAATCAAATGGTCATACTTAACCATTGGAGAAAAGGGACAGGACCGTGGATGGGACCTTTTTCAAAATCTGCCGGTGTTTTGAGAATTCCATACCCTACCTTTAAATACGCTGCAGACAAACAGAGCCATTATTTAATAACTTCATCCTTCAACCTTGTATAGATAGAACAAACAATCCACTTCCTCCACAAGTACTAAACATAGATAAAACCAACTCTCATATTTGATATTTCACATTTTTAACTAAATAACTCCCAAACCTAAAAGTTTCATGAGATAGGCCTACTGAGAATAATTCCTCAAAATATGACAAAGCAGATAGTGACCTTGAATGTAGTGAAAAGAGGAAAAGGAGAGGAGTTTATGGTAACACACAGGCCTATTGCCTTTCAAATGTACACTATAATAGCCAGAAATGCAAACAAAATATTGTCAGATCTTGCTCGGTTACTTGTAGTGAAGCAGGTTGTGCATAATGGGGCCGTAAACAGCGTATCTGCATGCATGGCCAGAAGGGTCACCCTGTCCTAGTCATAGATGAAAGGAGTAAATATTGGGAGGTATTATGTTGCCATAGTTAGCTGGTTAGACAAATGTTGCCTTTTTAGGATGCTGCAGCCCTGTAAAAACTCTATGGGTTATCTGGTGTGGTTTGGCCGCAAGAAGTCTGTAGTCTATTCATTATTATTTACGGCTCCACTAATAGCCTACAGTCCGTTTTTCCCAAACTTTTAACTGTCGTGTACCCCCGCGACATTCCTACAGAGCACCCCCAATAACCCTCCGGGTCTATCTCCTGTATCACAGACTGCTTGCTATAAAAATCAATGTTTTTCCATAAATAAACAAAATGCTACACAAAAAGTGATCACATACTGTATGAACCCTATGGTACACAACAATTTAAGCAATTGAGTTGTATTGGGTATTGTATTGAGTCTGCAAGATCTTTTTCCAGTTATGCTGGTGAGAGCCGAGAACCCATCCGTATCACAGATTATTTTGCGTACCCCCTTGAATTGATCCAAGTATCAAGCTTAACAGCCACCGCACTAATAGTGAAAACTGGACATATGGCAAATGGAATTAGTGACATTAAGACAACAAAGACATTATAAAAAAAATGAAACCTGTTTTGCCTTGTCAACAGCTCACAGAGAGGCATTTGGCCTGGCAGCAGTTGAATATGATGTTTAGTGATCATGGGAATAGAAGTATTTCTCAAATAATTCCCAAGAGGACACCTACTGGCCCACTTTCTCAGACTTCCATCCTATTCTCATGCTGGAACAGACATGTACTGTAAAACTATCCTTTACCACAGCTGTCAACTGGCAGACAGGTAGGCCTAATGTATTTCTTCATTAACACTAAAATAACTATTCTCTCACAGCGTGTGTAGTGTGTGTGTGTGTGTGTGTGTGTGTGGAGAGGGAGGGTGTTAAGTAGTAAGTGTGCAACTGTGAGGGTCTATACAGTACATGTGGATGTGGACTGAGTGTAATTAATGAAATGCCAAACATGGAATGGAAGTCAAAGATCATATGTGGAGTCTTTGAAGTCTTAGATTAATCATGTGTCATGTGCTTGTTATGAAACACAGCTTTAACATAACCGCTGCTTTGGAAGATGTATAATTTTGGTGCAGGCATATGGGATTCACTCTTTTACACCTCCTGATTTCACACAAATATGTATATTCATTTTTAAGATTTGATTTCAAAATCCATACATGAAAGAAAAAAAATGTAAGATGGATAGAGGCATAACCTGTGCTGTGAAACAAATAGCTCATGATGATTCATGCAGAGATGGGTGAAGGATGGAGGAATGTCTTAGATAAATGGCTATGCCAGTGAAGAAAAATATCACTCTTGTAAAATGATCAAGACATGTTGGTGGTGTTTAGTTAGGCAACTAAGGATTCACAAACAGAACAATTGGGAATTTTTCACAGAAAATGCATTTGACTGTGTCAGAAAATAGTCTATGTCTGCAGTGGTAATATGCAGCTTGACAATTATGCCAGAGCTTAACAGTGCCTAATGAACACTGCAATGAAAGTAAAAACATGAATATGATTTGTCATGGGATCCCTTTGTGAGGGATTGGGATCAACTTGAACTAAGGGCATGAGTTTAGGTTACTGACAGGACCTATCATGACCTTTTAACTAAATTCGCCTGACTTGGTCCAAATAAAATGCAGCTTGGTTGCCTCTCTTAAATGTTTGTTAAACAAGGGAGCTCTTATTCTACCTTGGTGTTGTTATAATCCACCAGTCAGGCACCATCCTCTTCATCTTTACACCACAAATATTCATCTTTTTATCCGTCGTGTGGCTACAAATACCCAAGACTGGAGCACACGCTTGAATCAAACAAAAATCAACATTTCATTTTTTTTTATTATCAATTCGAGAGTTAATCTCTCGATACTTCAGATAACGCCGGCGTGTATGTCAATTTGACACTGACAGTGAGTAGAATACAAAGGTAAAAGAAATGTTAATAAATAACGGTTCCCGTGGAAAGCGATTGATGACATACCATTGGACTCACCAGGGTCACCCTGACTTCTCCACAGCCATCTACTCTATTCCGTTTCAGTGATGCTCGATGAATGTCCAACATCAGATGCCGTGATCACAATCCACATCTCTGCATATGTACCACAGAATGACATACAGAATAAGCAAAATAGCAAAAATAAACAATGCCACTAAAATAGCCTTTGTCACCGGAGATATAAGAGACTGCATGTCAGCAGCCAGTCGGAGGAGCGACGCACAGTTTGTAACAAGTCTTGGGAGCGCAGGGATGAGCAACGTCTGTCTCCAGTAAAGAGAGAGAAAATCTTTAAAAGCTGTTCCGATTTCTGTTAGTAAAAAGTGTTAAGCAAAATTGCAGTGGTTCATGAAGGAAAATGATCAGTCTTCCGAGATGAACCTCAATGACTGAAGCTGAAATCCACCGCGCAATCATGAAGCCCGAACCGCAATGAAACCACGCTTGGGTAAAAAAGTAGTAAAAGGTAAATGGATATCCTATTGAGCGTGAAAATTGCCAAGCAGCACAACTGAATAGACACTGTTCCCGCGCTGCGAAACAGGTTGATGCAGCCTATTCAACAGTTCCTCCGTCCGTTCACTCAACTTGGTCGCAATTCTAAAGGATGTCGGAGGTGCTCTGTGTGAGATGGTCACATTGTCTTTCAGGGAAACCCACGTCAACGCAGACATCATCACAAGAATTAGCATCTGCATTCCTGCCACGAATAACACCATGATCAATGTCACCGCATAGCTTATAACTGCTCATATTGTTTCATGCCATATCTTGACCATGTGCTTTTTTGTCTGCTTCAGCAATGTACTGTAGCCTATAGCCTCGACGGTCAACAGAATTTGAATTGACAACAAATATGGATATAGGCTACATATCTGAATAGTCAATTAGGTTAACTATTCTATGACTTAAAATCAATCACAAATCCCACTTAAGGTCAAGATAGGTACACACTAGCGTGCAGTGCAGTACATCTGCTGCTTGCTAGGTGGCATACCAAAGACATTTATGAATGCTTGATTTGTTATTAAGCTTGTTGGAGAATCACATGTTGTGGAACCTACATTGAACCTAAATAAATTAGGTTTACTCACATTAGCCAAAGACAGCCATCTACTTTTTAATTCAATAATGTGTAAAAGAGTAAAAGAGAGAGAAAGAAAGAAATGCGCCATGCATTTAACGTAATTAAATAAAAAAAGTTGCAGCATTAAAGCAATAGACTTTGCATGTCAAGTAAAGTAAGAGCATAGAACAAGCACCTAGTCCCACGGACTGTACAGTAGTGACGTCAGGCAACGTGCGATTGAAATCAATTTGCCTGTTGGCGCTTCGTTGGAAACACACCTATGTCTGGCAAACATTAGCATCTCATGTGCCAGGGAAAAGAAAACTCCTTACGTGCAATTGGATCCCGAACAAGTCAGTCATACGTTTGGCTGGCGGGTAAGGGAAACACCCAAGAAAGTTCTCTAATGTTCAAACAAAAGAGTGTGCGGTAGTCACAAACTAGACAGGGTGGTGAGCGCAGGTTCTGTATAGGCACAAATTAATGACAACTCAGAACGAAGCTTCGTGATTATAAAAAGTTGAACAGTTTTATTTTAATAAGCTACGATGAAGTCATATTTGTGGATTTTCTTGCTTGCAACTCTTGTTATTACGGGAGTGAAATCGGAAGGTAAGCCTCCTTCAGAAATTAAGTTATCAGATCTGGAACTGGGGATACAGGGAACAACTTCGGCTATTATAAATGTATTACAAAGAGCAGCAAGACGAGAGGAGCAAACATTTAAGATATTGGCCTATCTGCTTAATTGATAGCTTACCTTTCTTAAACCATTATAGCATCACGTGTATGTTGTTCTTTACCCTCTAGAACACAATGTCCAGAGGGTGAAACCCATTCAAATCCAAAAAGCGTCAGCAAAGTTGTAGAAAGAGCAGCATTAGGCTCGTGTAACACATTGTTCTTTCATAGTATTTGCATGTAAACATAAATTTATTTGTTATTTTTCAAAAACCAGGTGTTGATGTTTAAGTCTCTCTGTCAGTCTCAGACCGATAACACGCTGGATGTTTCAGTTCTCATCACTTGCTTTGTCTAGTTTAAAAACAGTTTCCCGTGCCCTGTTAGGAATCAGGACCTCAGTTCTTTTCTAACAAGGATGAAATAAGTCACACACTTTAGTAGTCAAATGGAAATTCAAGAGATTGACAGACAGACATCAATCTTTCATTTATATGAAGTTATAGCTATTCCATTCATTCAAGAGAATGGAAAGGGTGCAGTCTAAGAAATCCAATCCTGTCCTAGCCACAGACCCCACCCTTCAGAGTGAACAAGATAGAAGAATGAAAGAAAGGGGTGTTAGGGAATCGTTTTCCTTATGTCTTATATGTCAATATATCAAAACCCTTATGTTTTTTAGGAATGGTATGTTGAAAGGTCTCTGAAATCCATAGTCTCAAGTATGATGGAGTCTCATGTGTGATGATAGGCCTCTGACGAAAGTTCTTCAACTGTTCGTGTGTACATTTGCCAACCATAAACAGTGACATTATTACACTGCCAGGGCAAAACAGAGGACTGGTTCAGAAAATGCATAGCTACAGAGAATCTGTATGTAGAGGTAAAGGTCGTTGTGGTAAAGAGTGTACCATGCCCAACAACTCCACAGTGCTCACTGAAGATTTACCGACGTTACAACATAGATTAGGCTACAGCTTGAATTGATAGGGAATGTCTGCTCTGCTGTATACGTTTAAGCAGAAAAGAGGAAAATAGCCCTGTTGAGTAATGGTGTTTCAAGTTCATTACATATAATGACAACCATGCCAGGGTGAAACCAACTTAATGCCCAGTGAGTATAGAGAGGAGATTACATAATCACCTGCAAAGATTTAACACCACATACACTTTCTATAGATAAGCCACTTCCCCCCTGTGAAACAATGTAAATGACCCAGGGTACACAATGTTCTGACAGAGCTTTCAACTGTCACCCATGTAGCATACATGACTAAACCTGTCTCAGTGGAAAAAGCACAACATACTATCAAATGACATGCAGTGCTTAATTGTACATTTCCAAGAGCAGTCGATGATATTGCTGTCCCTGTTTACTATTACCAATATTTGTGCTCACTTTTGTCTCTCCAGAGGGAGATGTCTCAGAGGCTGGACCAGAAGAAGAAGGTAAGTTGACAAAGAATGAACATACAAACTGAACTTTATTTTGAGGCTGTTTATTATTTGTATTAGTGGTAGTATGATACTGATGTTTGGTTATTATGGTCACAGCAGTGCCAACAGACTCAGCTCCTGTGGAGGAAGCGGCCCCTGAAGAAGGTGGGTGTTGAATTGACGTTGAGCATGCTTGTTCTGATGGGGGGAGGGATTGCACTGGAACTTTGTAGTCATTTTGTCTGATCATATCCTGTTGTAAATACAGATCAACACATTCGTTACAATGTTTGTTACAGTCTGCCTTACTCAAGGGCAAGCTCTCCGTGTTTGATTTGATTTGCTAGTAGTATGTTTGATTTGATTTGCTAGTAGTATGTTTGATTTGATTTGCTAGTAGTATGTTTGATTGTGATTTCTTTCTTTCTGTATTATCCTCCAATCTGGTACCAAATTCAGTTTTAGTAAATAATTTGTACTTGAGGCAGTGTTAAATCAGTCTAATGTCCAAAAAATCTCCCAGTTAATTGGTTCATAGCAGTGTTTGAAGGTGTCCAATAAGGCAATGTCTGCAGAGGTCATTATTGCAACTTATAGATGTATTTGATCTCTGAAGTTGCACCGACAGAAGCAGCCCCAGAGGATGCAGCTGCACCAGAGGAAGGTATGTGTGATAAATCCAACATTTTACTGTAGTTAATTGGTTGTTGGTGAGGATTTATTGTTATCTCTCGTTTCACTTATGGTTATTGCAAGGACTCTTTGAATTGAGCTCTTAAAAGAAAAAAAAAACACACAGACCAGGATGAGCTCCATGCTCTGTTTTGCTGCAAGGCACAAATTGTTGGTATCATTGTCTTGAAAACTTCAGTCCTCTTGTTCTTGAAGTATTTGTAGTATTTGTGGTATGGTGTGGCGGCACAGGCCTACAGCATGGTTGGTTTCACTGAGGGACAGGACATCCTCAAACACTGCATTTGTCATTTAAAGGCAGCTCTTCTCCACTACTTTTTACATCTCATTTCTGTTTAGTGTAGTTGGTCTGTTCATTGGGACTGAAGCCTAGTCTTAGTAATATTTGTTTCTGTCTAGCATTGCTTAATTAAAAAAAGAATCTTAATAAAAAGAATAGCCATGGAATCAGTTAAAACTAGAAGAGCACTCAGAGAGCACAGACCTCGGCCAAGGCAATATGGGGTCACTTCTAAAAATGTAATCATCTAGTCCTTGTCTTAATACCCATGTTGTCTGAAAATTTCACCAAATCCCTGAGTACTTTTCGGGATATCTTGTAAACAACCAAAGAAACAAACAGACAAACGTGGCTTACCAATGAACTGCAGGTAAACAAGATGATGTAAACACAAGCAATGTCAGTAAAGCTTGATGACTTTGACACTACATTGAAGTTAACTAAATTTTCTGAATAGGGAAATTTTGCTAAAAATGTTCCAAAACAATAAGCATAAGCTTATTTATCTGGCTGTCATTTTGCCTCCTAGGCATAAGCATGACTATGCTGCCCAAAAGCTTGTATAAGGTTCCAATAGTGATGGTGATGGTGTAGGCCTATGCATGTGTGGTGTCACACCTAGTGAGTGTCTCTGGGTGTGTTTCAGTGCAGTACTTCTGTATTGCACGAGGAGAAGAGAACCAATTGAGAGCAAACTCTTGCCAATTCAGTGGCTGGCCCCCTTTGCTTGGGCCCCAAACAGGTTTGGTCTTGATGAGCTCACGTGAAGATCTTTTTTTTCATTGAGGGGTTGATATCCTTGGAAATGCCCCAACTTGTCATGAAAACTCCTAGCTGGTTCTGGTGTCTTAACTTATTTTCTGTCTCAGTGGAGATACAAGGCAGACAAGAGATATAGGTTTAGTGAACACAATCCTAATTTGATGTCTTGTTTGTACATGATTGTGCATTCTGTGTTATACCAGCAAACAAGTTAGTCAAGTTGATGCTAATGTCTTCTTTCGAGCGTTCTTGTCTGATGTAATATCTTTGTGGTCTGATCCACATCATTGTCAACTTCTCACGAACAAAGTCTGTGGGCTCGTGTGCTATGCAATAGTTTGTTGAGTGTGTTTTTTGAGTATACTTTGTTTTCTTTATAGTTTCATAGTAATTTTCTCAACTGATTTTCTCAACTCAACTGATTTTTAGATCCAGATGTCCAAGAAGATACTGAGGGTACTTTATAATTCTTTCAAACCATGATATACTGTATATAATTGAGTAAAAGTATCATTATGTAGAGTCCAGTACAGTAAGTGCCATTTGAACTTTGGGCCCCAGCAGGCACAGCCACAGACGCCCCAGCCATGGAAGAGGCTCCAGCAGAGGAGGACGCCCCTGTAGAAGGTACTGGAAGAAATCTGGCACCATGTTTTACCTCCTATGTCTGCACTAAATGCCTCAACCATCCTTTCAGCTAAATAGAACACGTTGGGTTTATTAATGGTGGCACTAAAATCTTTGTTTTAGTTATTTTGACTGTAATAATGAGGCTTGTTTTGGCCTGAAACAGACTTTCTACCAGTAAGCATTTGAGTTTTTTCCTTCCCTGCCGTCCCAGGAGGTCGTCAGGATATGAGCCTTTATTTATTGAGGCATTTATTTCAGTGAGCGGCAGCATAGTGTGCCCTTCTCTCTTATGACTGGCCCTTCCTCTCCAGGAACAGTGGCTGCTCCAGAGGTCTCCGAGGAAGAGGAGGAGGCGCCCACAGAAGGTGCAGCTCTCAGGCTTCATGGGAAAATGGGAAACTGCAAAGAGGTGTCACAGACAAGCTGTACTCAAACCTTTGTCTTTTCTTATCTCCATGTTTGACAGGTGGAGCAGATACAAACGATGCAGCTGCTCCAGGTACAGTTTTTCTTTCTGTGAAACTTGATCGCATATGTAATGTACATACAGTACAACTAGGGAAAACAAAGCAAACATGCTGTTCATGAAAAGATGTATGTAGTAATTGATGGCTTTTTCAGATGGAACTGCGGCTCCAGCACCCCCAGACACGGAGGAGGAAACACAAGGTAGGAGAATACTGTAGTGTAGCTGTTGTCTGTAGTGGGCCAGATGTGAAGAGAACAGGTAGAAAAGGGGTGACAGGCATTCACAGCATTCCCATCTAATGCTGCTTTCAGGTGGAGCTGACTCACCCGATGAAACTGCTCCAGGTGAGATCAATTTTACTTCAGCCGATTAGCTTTGTTCAAACTTGCATTAACATGAGTCATACTACAGTACATAAAGCGACTCGATCACATAACATGCCTAATAACGAAGCACAGAGTTATGAGCTCCATGCCTTTGAGGTATTTAGTGGTTTGTGTTTGTCAACCACAGAGGCGACAGAAGCACCGGCAGACCCAGAGGCAGAAGGTGAGGCAGCTGCAGGTGACTAGAGAGCTCTTTTGTGCTTTTGGAAATGAGCCTCAACCATGAGGCTATACTGCCCTTGTTTGCGCTGCGCACTCATTTGTGTTTGTAAACATTAGGTGGATCTGACACAGCCACAGAGGAGACCTCACCAGGTA
Source organism: Sardinella tawilis (assembly GCA_030264315.1). Taxonomy (NCBI): domain Eukaryota; kingdom Metazoa; phylum Chordata; class Actinopteri; order Clupeiformes; family Clupeidae; genus Sardinella; species Sardinella tawilis. The sequence continues at coordinate 18,249,739 of JASCQY010000071.1, read as the reverse complement.
GGCTCAACAGCCAAAGCTGTCCAAGTTGTTGAAGGGAAAAAACGTTATATGCAAAACAGTGAACAGTATGTTAGCCCTTAGGGACACCAAGTGGAACTGGCTCCATTTCATAGCATTCCTGCCTTATGCTATTAATGTAATTTCACGAAGAAGTCATAATAAGGATGTAATACCTTTCATCCTTGTAGTGTGCAGACTAGTTAATATTATGCATGAAGCACTTGAGAGAACACATCCTTTTGTGTACAGAGAGGATAATTGGGTGATAGACTTGCCCCACTTGGGCACTTTCCTCCCTTTTGTATAACACAATGCCTAAAGTCATTATGGAATCATATTAGGCTGTAATGCCTTTGGCACATAAAATAGACAAACTGGTTAGCAGCAGTCTATTGTGTCCATAGAAGTCGCACGCTAGTTAGCATGATTCAGTCATGTCTACAGAAGTCGCACGCTAGTTAGCATGATTCAGTCATGTCTACAGAAGTCGCACGCTAGTTAGCATGATTCAGTCATGTCTACAGAAGTCGCACGCTAGTTAGCATGATTCAGTCATGGCCACAAAATGAAACTTGGGTTTTGATATGAGGCCTGTTGATCTTGGTGCCCCATGGGCATACATGAGAACAGGTCTGACATGATCAGACAGGTTATTAAGGGTCATGTGTTTTTCATATTAATATTCGCCCTCAGACGGTGCAACAGACACTTCAGTGTCAGAGGAGGAAGTGGAAGCTCCAGTGGAAAAGGAGGAAGTGAAACCTGTTGAAGGTAGAGAGAAATGGCATCATTTCAAACAGGAACGAATGGTGTAGCTATCCATCCACATGACATCATTAATAAATGTATTTATTTTGCTCTTCCTTAATAGATGGATTTGATCTAAGTGATGCTCTTGTACCAGGTAGAAAAGTTTTTGAATTTTATACAAAATATTTTTTATGTATTTTTCATTTTTTTTTATATATATATATATGAAATATTTTAACAGTTGTAAACAAAATGTTTCATCTATTGTATTCTGCCTAAACAGCATATTGACAAAGTATGCAATGTTGTACTGCCACTTGAATAACACTCCGATTTCATTTCTGAAGATCACTTTAGTCACTTCTGCATGCCGTAGCATACCTTATACCTTCCTTATCTGTCCAAAAGTGTTTTCGGAGCTGGACTGTGGCAAGAGTTTCCTAGTCTCTGTGGCTGGCTACTTCCACCCTTAACTGTCCCTGTTGTTCTGTTTTCCATTAGTCTCCTGGTGTTCTCTCTGTTCCCCCTGTTAACTGCTTCCCTACCAGTCGCTGGAATTGGTTACAGAGACCAGCCTGCTTGTCTTGCTTGACCTTGAGGCACAAAGTCTATAATTACGGAGGGGAAGAGCATGCAAATGGAATGTGATGCGTGAAACACAAAAGCAGCATTATTGTTCTTGTGCATTACCACTAATCCTCTCACTCGCAGCTCTGTTTCCCCTCAACTCTCCGAACTCTAGTAGAAGACCAAAGCTGTGTGGCTTTCATCTAATTCATGTTGTAGGATTGATGTTCAAATAAGTCATTAGGCATGTTTGCTGTGTTCTTTCCTCAGACAATGACCCTCCTGCTGACTCAGGTCCCATTGAGGGCAAAGGAGGTACAGTACAGGAATATTCAGCTCAATAATAAAATGACTAACTCCTCTCTGACTTTTTGGTAGACATTAACCAATTCTATCACACTAGTTATCTGCCCTAGTTGTACATATATTGTGACTGTTCTTATGCTAGCACTTATCACCATGTTGTCTGGCCAAAGTGGCAGCCGTGTGTTTTCACAAACTCTTTCTCTGGCTCTTTATTGCAGCCCGCTCTGCTGGAGCTGCATCTGGCCCGGATGGTATGTCACTTGGAACCACTTAAACATGCTCAGCAACATGCGCCGCACATAGACCCCCCTCCCCCCACACGTGTGCACACAGAGACACACAGACAAACTGGAATCGCAATTGTAGTGACAAAACCCACAGTCAATACAAATCCTATTTTGGAGTATGCTTATCGGGTTTGCCGTAGCCGTAAGAGATGGTCCAGGCTGTAAGTGATTTAAGGCCGCCACTGTAAGAACAAAGCAGGCCTACAGGGGATACATATTTAACATTCAGTTGGACATTCTAATGTATTCTCCAATTGAGCTACTAGCTTTTGCCTTTTCATCTGAATACAACAACAAAACCGGTCTTCTTCTTCTAGGAATGTACAAACCTAATTTTTTTTCCCCAAATGCTGTCAATGTTCATATTAGTATTATATTATGACCTTGACACACTAATATCAATATCGTAACTCTTATACAATATGTATGAGCATATTTAGATCCTAGTTTTTTAACTTTTCATTTTTTTTAATTTGTTTCTTGTAGGAACTGCTGAAGAGCCAAAAGGTAGAGTCATTTTGCATCTTGGAACTGTCTGTTAAACCAGCTTATGTTCTAGGTTCCTTATTGGGTCGTTTCCTGTGTACTGCACTGTACCTCGTGTAGGTTCCTTATTGGGTCGTTTCCTGTGTACTGCACTGTACCTCGTGTAGGTTCCTTATTGGGTAGTTTCCTGTGTACTGCACTGTACCTCGTGTAGGTGCAGTATGGCAGAAGAGCTTTGCATGTTTTGATCTAGTGACCTCTAACCATTATTTGGACTCCGTTTGTTTAGCTTGTGTGTTTCCATCACACCATGATGGATGTGTGTTTGGAGCTGCAGTATGCCTGGGGCATTAATAGTTCACCTGTGGTATGGTCTCCCATTCTTTCATTCTGATGCGTGTGAGACGCTTCTCTCTGAGATTTATCTCATGCTCCCAAGAGGAGGCTCAGGCTGAATCTTGCCCGTCTCGTCTCCGAGGTTTTGCTTTCCTCATTCTGCCGTAGCTAGGGCACGGCTCCCCGAGGGGGCGGTGTGACAGCGATACGTAAGATCACGAGAGCCGCAGAGGAGGCCAGTGTGCTAGTCGTGATTCTTATACAGTAGTACTTCATCTGGGTCACGTGCCATCCTAAATGCTCAATTATTGTAAATAATTAGAAATGAAATGGTGGCCACAGCCACCCTCAATAAGCTGAGATATATGTAATGCTGCACAGTACATTTCTACTGATGGTGAGAAGAAACCTCTGACTCATGCGTTGTTACTCACAGCATTGCTATGTGGCTTGCGCAAGAGCTCTTTGAGTATGTGCTGAAGGATTTATATGAACTATAGGTGCTCGCCCATGTGATGAATGATGTTCTGAGTGTACATGGATGATATAGAACACAGAGTTCTCTCTCTCTCTCTCTCTCTCTACGTGTGTGTGTGTGTATGTGAGTGTGTTTGTGTGGGTGGGTGGGTGTGGGTGTGTGTTCGGTGATGGTTTGGTTAGTCATACAACAACAATAACAAAGTGATACCTCACTTTGGTATACTCTCAGCTGGTATGCTCAAAATGTGCAGTATCCAAGCTATGTAGAATATCTTCAATGAGTTGAATCACTGTCCACAATAACTACCACAGGAAAAAAATGATGATTTACAATCACGTGGAATTGGTCATGACAGAGTTAAGCTTCTAGATGTTCAGTTCTTTAAAGTGACTCACTTGGGAAAAAGCTTTCATAACAATTGGATATTCTGTTGATAAATTATGGAACTGGTAATGTAATATTTGGTTAGAGTTTTTATATAATTGTTATCCAAGATCCACATTTTTTTATTTACATTCCTTGTGATCTGCTCTGCTGAGTTTTTCTGCAATCATTCAGTAATTGCAGAAAAATTGCATTTTTTTATATATTTAGCTGTACAAAAAACATTTTATATACAGCATATATTTGTTGAAACAAAAACGGGACCTACAGTGAATCTGCCTAAATATCAGTATTATGTAGTTGTGTTGGCCTACAGTACTAGCCTGGCTAACACCAGCCTAAATCTCAAATGAGATTTAGTCTGGGGACCACCTATACATTTTCTCGGATGGGATTTCAGGTTTCGTTTGTCCAAAAGTTGGCGCATCGTCTTGCCATCTCTTCCCGTTGTGTGATTGGTTCCCAAATTCATGCGAAAATTTCGGCCATGGTCTCCAGGCTGTGCAGTTTGGAACCAGCGTGCAAGGCAGCATGGGTATTCCCAGGCTACTACAGTGCTGTATAACTCTTAAAAGCTACATACTGCCACCTTGTGGATTAGAAGGTTCTATTGATTCTTATACGAGTGGTTGGTCTCATGTCCAAACTCTCTGTCTATTTGTAAGATCGAGGTCATGCATTGTGAAATCTCTGTGCATTTCAGAGGCTGGGTCTGGTAAAATTGCTGGTATTCTGGGTGCCATTGGAGTGGCGCTTGTTGGGGCAGCCTCGGGGTACTTTGCCTATCAGAAGAAGAAGCTTTGCTTCAAGCCTCAAGGTCTGTTGACGCTTTATCTCACTCTCGACTATATAGATATATATACTATAATGGACACGTTAGAACATGAACACTGAAAGGCCCCAACGAACCCCTTGACTTGTATCACTAACTCTGTTCCATTGCCACAGCTGATCCAGAGAGTGCACATAAAGAGGATCCTGCAACACAAGCTGAGCCTCAGGGTAAGCTAGGATCCGGACTGACAACCTCAGCACTCACTGTGTTGGTTTAGATGATGTTTCAATAATGAATGGTAAAGATATTTGTATAATAAATAAATCTATGCTTGATATGTTTTTACACTCTCTCCACAGTACTCAGCAACCTTCTTAGTTCATCATAAATGGAGGTTCTTGGTGGAAGATCTGCAACATGAATGCTGTTGTCTACTGAGTAGTTGGAGTGAAGTATGTCAATTCTAGGGCCTTAATGTGAAACGTGGATTGTAAGAATTTGCTGGAATGTGTCATTTGAAGACAGATATTAGAGAGTATTTGGCAAAGAATGTGAAAATGTGTTACAATGGTCCATCTTAAATGTTACCTCCGAGTAGTGCCTTATCTCTGCAGGGAAAGGAAGCATCTGGCTTTTCTTTAACTTCAGTAATTGGAAGATGTAACTGTCTGTCTTATGATCATCATACATTTTAGGATATAAGAATGTGTAAATGTTGGATTGGACTGTGGGTGACTGATTTAATTAAACATGCAACAGTTTTGAGGTAATAATTTAAATTTTGTTGGTATAATAGCTTTTTCTGGGGAGAAGCACTTTCCTTTCCATAGATGCTCTGATAGATTTTTGCATTATTCATGTCTGATTTTTGTGTTTTATGATGTTAGACCATGTCAATTTTGCCATGCCATTGTTTCATAATTATTAGTAGTAGTACCTCTACTTTTTGAATGCTGTAAATACTGATCATTTTGAATAAAGTGGGATTTTGTGTGTTTCATGAGGTTGAGATAATTCATAGCATAGCATAGTACACCATATGCAACAATTTTAACAAATTTAAAGGTAACTATGTGCTCTGAATTTCATTTAGATTTCATTTCGTTCAGTTATGTAAAGGACACATAGGCCTGACCACAAGTGCCAGTTCCACTTACTGCCCAAACACTGGGGTCTGTGGTCCCAGGCAAAGCAGAAATGCGAGACGAAGCTATCCAATTTGGACACCTGTTGTCATGACGATAGTGTATGATGATGGTACCCTCCACGTAAACTATAGTCTACTTTTAGTATATAGCTGGTCATACTTTACCTGACAAGCCATTCTGTATCATCAAAATGTTTACTTTGGGAACAACCAGGCTCAGCAGTTGTCTTTCACACTGGATAGCGCCATGACCAATCAGAGCAATGCCAGCAAAACAGCAACAGCAATGTCCTTTGATCCGAATGACTTGAGTACCATTTTTCTACTCAACTTTCAAAGAAAAGTCCAAGTCTAACTCTTCCATGGTCCAAGTCCATGGCAAGCCGATTCAAACAACCACTATTCCGTCACCATTTACAGTACTTGATTTGCACCGTCACAAGCCTGTCTATATCCTTTTAAAGGGATACACCACCTAATTTCAGGAAATTGCTTATCTGTAGTCAACCCCTAGCTGAACATGAAAACACTTACCATTTTTTCTCTATGTGTCTGCA
>JASCQY010000071.1:18199711-18226342 GCA_030264315.1 Sardinella tawilis | reverse complement strand
GTAGAAATACATTTTCAAAGAGGCTTCCAATAGCACCCCTAAAATCCATTAATTCCTAACTTGGCATGGAGCATAGTCCCTTTGGTTTGGTTTATTTGTTTGTTTTTCCTCCCAAGAATAAAAGAGTTAGAGTAGGATCAAAGCTGGCTTTGTTGCTTCACAGACAAATCAGAGTGCTGTCCCCTGTGCTTTGAAAATCTCTTCTCATGACAAACCTACAATTGAGATATCAAATTGTATTGTATTTTGTTTGGTTGAATGGATTGCATTTGATGCAAAGAAAAGTGAAGACATGCATAGGCTTTTCCATGATGAAAATCTATACCTTGCCTATGCAAGGCTGTGTTTCTAAGACACAGTGTAGCATTTCTCACTGTCTAGTTCCTTCATGTTTTCAGATGGCTGCCTGTGTTTGTCTCACTGATGTTGCTCTCATAAAAAGCCCAACATGTGTGTGTGCAGGAGGGAGTGTACAGAGCCTGGCCAGCTAAACGAGAGGCATAAGGCACGATGCAGATTTCAAGGGAGCAGTGGGCACTCTGCAGTTAATGAACCAGTCTGTATGCAGCTTTAATTGCACTGAGTGCCACAGTATGCTGAGGAGTCAGACATTAGAAGACATTTATCACCTACAGTGCTAGCATGCCCGGAGCGCTGTTAAGTTTTCTGTTCAGTGTGCGCCCACATCCACCTTCCAGAGGTGTCCATGATTGCATGAATTCAATTCCCACGCTGTTCCCTTGTGTCTCCCACTAATCCATCAGGATCTCCCCTGGACTTCACGGACATTGCACCCTGTGTTTGTCCTTTGAAAATGCAGCAGTGCTTCCCAGAGTGAGATGAAAACTGAAAGACGGCTAAAGCATGTCAGGATGAGGAAGGCTGACAAATGACTTTGACAAACGACATCTCATCTCTCCTGACAGACGACAATGACTTACTGGCTGCATCACCTTTCTTACAGTAGGTATTTCTCCAGAAAAGAAGTCATTCCTGACCAAGAAGAGGACAAAAAGATCACTGTGCTAGAAAAACTGAGTGTAAAGAAAATAGGTACAATCTGTACAGTCTTAAAGGGGCTTTCAAGACGAATGGTTTTAAGCTCTTTTGGTGAGTGTTGATATGCAGTAATGAAGTCCACATGTTGTTAATCCGAGAAACATTTTACAGAAACATTAGCTTATTGACCCAGACCTTTCACTTCTGACAGAGTATATTAAATTCACCAACACAAACACACGGAGCACACGGCAGCACTAATCACTATTTTTGTAAGGTGTAAATGGACTAGTCTCCATGTGTGAGCCACCCGTCTGCTTTTGTGTAGCCTATACACAGCCACAGACAGCTCAGTGAGAGATCGACCAGCTTGCCTAAGATCATTGGCCACATATACAGTGTCTTTTAAGTGGTCCCCTTGACCCATTTAAAGTATGTGAAAGAGTCTCATTGTAGTGCGGCACCACACACAGAAGCCTCTTCACGCGTTTCTTATGGGAAACAGACTCGGCCCATTCAGTCTGTTTGTAATGCAGAGGTATTAGTTGTAGGCCCATTTGTATTATTTTCACATTTAAATCATTTTTAAAGGTTTGTGTTTGCAACTGTTTTCATTTTTCTGCACAGTTGAAATGAAAACACTTGCTTTGAGCTAACATTAAATATCTCTTTCGTATGGCTATACGGAAACAGTTAAGACCTGCCACAGTATCCCCAGGTCATAATAATAACATGAATGGAACTTTGTGTTATTAGCCTATGGCAGCTGCAGGGTTTGATCCACTGAGTCTCCCATTGAGCAAGGATGCAAATGCACATGTAGTTTTGCAACATTGGAACATTTCTGTTGGTTTTTAGCACTGAAATATCTTGTGTGTGAATGAAACTTTAATCTCCCTCTGTGGTCCTCATTCAGGAACATCCCAGCTAATTCCGTTGAGGGCAGTACGTCCTGTATTGCTTCTCAATGTTCTGAAGAGAGGAGGAGGAGAGGAGAAGAAGAGAGGAGAAAAGAGGAGAGGAGGAGAAGAGAAGAAAATAGCCCAGGGTTCTGCAGTGCTCTGTGTGGTCTGGTGTTTCCTCAGCTGTCTGGATGTCAGGCACTGACATGTGTTCTGCTCACGTCACGTGCAGGTGGGGTCCTGCATGGACTAAAAGCGTCCTTCCTGTGCTACTTTCGCTCTCCATTCACTCTGATGATGCTCAGTCTGTTTGGTCTGGGATGAGAGGGTTTTAGTTAGTCACATGCAACATCCTGACTTGTTTTGTCACGCTAGATTATTGATTACACCAATCAGTCGAGATGTTATCTTTTACAGACAACAGACTCTGTACTGACAATATAAAACAATCAGCATGCATGAGACAATGGACCATTTTGCATGCAAGTTTCCCCCTCAACAAAGAAATACCACACTTACAGTAATTAAGAAAGGTTATTTGATTACTTTTAGAAGTATTTGGAATCGAAAATAGGATCTTTGATACTAACTAATTTTGGATCCTTGGCATGAATAAATCTCAATCACAATCATTTTGATGTAACACAGCAAGCTGATAAATAGTAAGCCTAATATGTCAACATTCTTTGTAGAGTTGCAAGTAAATTGACGAACAAGCATCTCCTTATCAATCTCTTAAAATCTGTTCCAAGTCAAGGCCTCTGCCAGATATATAATACACTGTGCATTAGATCAATGTGGATAAGGCCATACATTGAACTTGAGCTTTTGATCAAATCCAATCCATGAGGTGTCCTGGTGGAGAGTGATATGGACTGTGCTCTCTGGTGACATCACTTCCAGGCCTGATGGCGGGGCTTTGATGTGTGCTGTGCTGCGCTCACTGTGAAGGAGGAATGCGGGCCGGCCAGCCGGCCGGCCTGATTAGCGTCAGCATGTGTCGGAACTAAAGGGGACCATATGGCAGGTGGAGCCCATAAACTCACTGCTTTCTATAAATTCACAGTGTCACAGGAAACCTGATCCGCCGCTTCCAGTCGTAAAGCAGCCATTGTATCAGTGCAGACAGAAATCAATAAAGATGTGTGTCAAAACCTGTGCTGAAGTTGGGGCAATAAGCATGATTAGTTTGGTTTTATCACTTGGAAATGTCACACGCTTTGTTTGTTTTAGAGAAAACCAAGGGCAAAGTAAACATAGAATGAAGTGGACATAGATCAGATTGTGTAGAATGCCTTATTTTGGTTTCTTGTTTGAGCTATTTAAGTAATCACACAGAGATGAAACAAGCTATTTAGTTTTACTTTCAATGAAGTTGTTTATTTACAAAAGGGTTTTGAAGCCAAAATGCATAAAGCATAAAGTGCTCTCCTTCACATCATCGCTGAACAGCTGCAAAACTGTTATGTAAGTAGAGGTGACAAGTATCCTGCAGATGTTATCACCCTATTCTTCCAAAAGTCCATTTCTTTTCATGACATACAGTCCAGTGCAACTCAACACAAACATAGCAGGCTCACCACATGATCGAGATTTAGAGCAGTGACACAGACAGCTAGCGCACTCTGGAACTCTTTTAAAGGGGGCTGTTTATTTTTTATACTGAAGTCTATCCAAGTAGGTCGTTACATGCTCTCATATTGCAGTCATTGCTGTCAGGGCTGTCTCTTTTCCCTGGAGCAGCTGCACACTGGTCACTGGTCACTGGCCACTGGTGGGTTGCACTCTAACAGGCCCTGCTTGATTAGGTGCTAGCAGGGAGAAGGCCATCAGTGGAGTACACTATTCAGCAATAAAACACTGCGGGGGCAGGGTTGATTGCCAAACACATTTATTTCCTCAAGATGCCTATGGTGTCATTTTATTTACGATTTGTTGCATTGTCCATTGTTCTTCTATTCCAGCCCTCAAACTTCATCCTCACTGAACATTTTCTGAAATGATTAGTGGACTCTCCGTGCTCAGGCAACCCTGATGGATATGGAGACATTTTATAAAGAGGAAGGCTTTTTCTTCTGTACAGACTATTATTTCAATTCTAGTCAATATTATTGTAATGATTCAATAGTGGCACCCGAGCCTTAAAGCCTGCTTGTGGTTGTTGTTGTTGTTGCTGTAATTATAGTAGCCTACCTATTGCCATGTTTCTGTTGATTCCATAAATGCCATTTCACAATTAACTCATTCAAGGTGTAAATGTTGTCACAAGAATTTGCTGCTTCAAAAGCCCAGCAGAATATAAACTAAAATAATGATTATTCATTACAGAGGTGGCCAGACTCTTCCATAGCGATGTGTAAGAGATGAGACCTGAAGAAACCATTCACTGGGTCAGAGAGCTCTGCTTTGTCCTCCTGAGCAGAACCCAATAGCCATTCAGCAGCCTAGGCAGCCTGGCAGCAGAGGTGTTTCTCACAAGATGAACTCAGATGAACTGACAACTCTGACCACAAAATCTATTTGAACAATGACCCAGCAAGCTGAAGGAGGGATTTTCTCTCTTGCAGTCCAGATGTTTCCACTATTTTGTATAATAACTCTCAGGACCTTGATTTTCGCACAGAATTTTCAAGTGTGAGACAAGTTGAATATTTCCATGGGTTCCTCCCTAGGCTTGACCCATTTCCTCTTGACAGAGTGTGTCCAGTCTCCAGGCCCACGGAGCACGCTCAGCACAGGCATATTTATGCTCAGTGGCGTCACCCAATACGTACATTACATCCCCAAAGCCAGCATCAGGCCTCTGTAGTATGGGAGTGTTGAGCTTAGAACTACCATCTCCATTTCTATAGTGTGAAGTGCTCCCCCATTCATGTCAGACAATATCAAAAGTAAGAACATAGAAACTTTGCTGAAACGATTCCACAGGGAGATACTGTGTAATCATTTTGGATCACTAAGCTCCTAAAATATACTGATAATCAAAAGCAGTAAAGCTCCTCTTTTTGCTGACAGAGCTGAAGAGGAGCGTTGCTTGTGTTGCTATGACTACAGTGTGCTGCATGCTGGGGACACTTGCAGGCTGACTTTGGCCCGTAAAGGAGGTCAGGCCAGCTCTGTGTTCTCCTCTCTCCATGATGCAAAGCAGAGCAGAGTGTCCCATCTGCGCTCACTGCCACAGCCTTCTGTAACGTCCAGCTCCATAATGCTTGTTTGTTCTCTGCGGGTTCTAATGGCGGCTAATGGAAGCCTGCTGTCGGAACCAGGCAAGGATGTCTTGAGTGGGTTCAGCAGGCCACAGATGACACACTCCAGCACAAAGAGGAATCAGAGAAGCAGAGGAAAGAGCTGCAGCGCATCCGCCCTGCCCTGATCAGGCGAGAGACTAAGCAGTTGCAGCACACACACACACACACACACTTGCCACCGAGGCACAATATGCTCTGTTTGCTTTTTGGGCTCCCTCAGGGCGGATCCGCTTTTTGTGTTTAGCGATAACAATAGACCACACATCAAAAGGAGCAGCCATGATGTGAACCAATCCTCCTCCAGGCTTTTCTAGGCAGACTGAGACGAGGAGAAGCATGTTGTGCCAGTGAGTAGGCCTGGGCTAACCTCTCTCTCTACTGTAGGTGGAGGAAATACATTACTCTCAGTGAGACTAATTGTGGTTGGATCTTCAAGCTGAATTATTTTCTGGCCTCACAGTTAATCATTACAATCACACTGTACTTTCCTGACATTTTTGTTGTTCTGTCAATATGTGGAGTCATCAAATCATTCGAATTGTTAGAAACCTTCCCATTCTACTTCTGGGTTCTACCAAGTGTTAGGCTAGGCTACTATATCAGTAATGTGTCAGGACTAGACATACACTGGGGCAGCCATAGGCAATCTCACAGCTGTTTTCTAACATGGAGACACTCAGTCATTTATCTTCCAGTCCCCCCCAAAGCCCTCTCTTAAGCACAGCCCCACATCTCTCAGGTGTCCGTCACTCTCCCCAATTTATTGCTGCAGGAGGGCCTGTGCAGCTGAAACAGCTGGCCGCTCCGAGGGCCCTGGGCGGGGAGGGGCGGGGAGGGGAGGGGAAAGGCAAAGATGTGTCACTGACAGCCTCTCCCCTGTCCTCTCCATCTCTGCACGGGCCTCTCCCTCCTGTTGCCTGCACTCTTGTCCACCCCGCTGTCACTGGGAGCGATTCCTCAGCTCCGACTAGGAAACACCCTCTTGTGAGTCCCCCTGGTGTTAACCAGCAGATGAATCACATAAGTCATTTCAAAATGGGATTTCCCAGTAGGAGTGGAGTCTACAGTAGCCATGACGGCTGCTCTTTGCCAAGGAGAGTCCAATTAGTGAAAAGAAGTCATTACTGTACAGTATGTGCAAAGAGGACATCTGTGGGCACATCCACAGGTTTTTTTCTTTCCTTCTTTCCTGGACCGTAGGCGAGACATGATCAGGGAGATTGAATCATTTCCCTTTTCCCCTTGCCTCGTTAGGTCACATTCATTAACAAAGCATGCAAGACCTTAGCCAGAAACTATACAATTCACAACAGAGACAAAGCAGTCACTGCACCATTGCAATTAGTGTGCAATCCAGACCTCAGAAGAACAACGGAGAGGATGACCTAATGACCTTTTCTTAACATGGGAATATCATCATGGAGCATTAAGGCGGGCACTGCCTTTTCCCCGTTTCTGCAGGCGCATCAGTGATCAAGCCTGTGGCCCAGGGGATTTCTTTTCAATGTGTAAGGCAAGTAAGGTAAAGCCATTAGCCGAGCCTGGAGCGTATAGTGACCCAGTGACCTGGCAGAGGAGATGAGAACTGCTGTCTGCTGAAATAGTCCAGGTGGAGTTGGGCTAGAGCCGAGCCTGTCCTTAGCTTAACTACTCGCAGCGGAGCTGCTCTTGGCACGGGACATAACAGAAGGCTGGAGACACACACTCTGCCCTCTGGCTTCTGCTAAGTGCCATACATGCATCTCCTCTCTAGCTTTGAGTTGGACAGGAGAATGGCTCCGCCCACACGGTTAGTGTATGCAGCAACTACACTAAGTGACGACATAGATGAGAACCCTTTGTGTTTAGGAACTTTTAACCTCCTCCTGAAAACTATTTGACATCATACTTGCAGACAGTTTGTGCTGAGAGAGGCAGTTTCCCTTCCTGGGCTAATCATACACAGTGGTGAGGAGCGGAGTAAGGGAAACAGATGTCCAGCAACAGCAATGAAACACACCTGCTGGCAATGGTTCACATATTGTATTATTATTATTATTATTATTATGTGGGAGAAAATATCCAATCACATTTGATAAATCCTCTTCACTTGAAAGTGGCTCCAGTAGTAAAAAACAAAAATGTTTGACCACCATGGTGGTCAAATTAAAATGATCAAGTTTTTGTCTTTTTAATTTTCAATACTTTTTGTACCAGAGTCAACACAGTCTACTGTGTGGGACTTGCAGGGTCAAAATGAAGAAAGAATTAAAAATCAGTGCACTTGATCATTTTAATTTGGATATTAACATAAACATGTTATGTTTGTTTTGCCCTTTATGTAGATGCGGCTGTTCAAAATATAGCTACATCAATTCATAAGTAAAGATTTTTCACCAGTCTGATTTAGACAAATAATTTAAGAAAATAAACATGTATGAAGTAGCTAAAATAATACACAGTAAATGTAATATAAATTGATGTCCAAGTAATTCATCTGACACACTTTAAAGCTTATTTGAAACAATAAAACACTATCAAATCAGGACTAAGAAATGGTCCAATAAAAAATCCCTTCTTATTCAAATAAGCAAAAACATGTCAATTTGTATCACAAGTTATTAGTTTACAAATGAAAAATAACAAGGTGTGAATATCAAATATGTCATTGAAGGACACAAGCATACTGGGTTAGCTGTGTAAGTATTGTATGAGATTTTGCAACAGCAGTTACACTTTTGTTCCCTGATGTCTACAATTCAAAATGTACAGTTTTTGGCATTTTTGAATTCATGACAATAAATCCATAAATTCATCTCCTTTCCCTCCGAAAATCCCAATACACACAAGTTTGAACAGGAGGCATTTGTTACATACATTAATAGCATAGGCATTTCTTGAGATATAAAAAGATGCTTGTAACTTGATGCAATTGGAAAAAAACAGCCCCAGAGATAGAGCATTCTATTTTAAAGATTCTCAGATCAGATGTGCTTGTGTGAACAGTATCTTGTGCACTGAGTTTACGCAGTTTTGTGGGCATATATCACATCAACTATTTACCATTAAAACACGTGTAAATATGTTGACTTTGTATCACTTCCTACAACATTCTTGGCAGTGCACTTATAGAAGCCAGTGTCTCTGCTGGAGGGGTTTTGAATGACTAGGGAGCCTTGGGGATGCAGATACTTGTTCCCATACACCCGCGGCTGAGTGCCGGCTTTAAACAGGCTCTTATCCGGCATTTCCCACTGCACCTCAGCTTTGGGGATGCCGATGACCATGCAGTTCAGCTGAATAGCCACACCAGGTCTGGCGTAAGTCACTGCCGCAGGGCCATTTGTGATGCGTGGAGGATAGGCTATGACTATCACGGGCACAGACAGCACAGATGTGCCATGCTCATTGGTCAGCTTGCACTGGTACGTCCCTCTGTCGTAAACAGAGGCCTGCTTTACCTGAAGGGTTCCATTCCCCAGGACTGTGTACCGCCCCATGGTCTGGGCCCTGCTGAGCACAGCCCCACTGGGCACCGTCCAGGTGAGTTTGGGGAGGGGCGTTCCTTTGGAGAGACAATTCAGCTGTAGGTTTTCCCCATTGATGATACTCACCACTGAGCTGTGTTTGTTACTGATATCAGGCTTCCTCCCGGATTCGAGCATGACAGTGCGCTCCACAAAGCCAGCTGAGTTCTTGCCAACACAGCGGTACCTTCCTATCTCAGACAGAGATGGGTTTCTGATAGACAGGGAGCCATCTGGCCTGTGGTGAAATCTGAAAATGGTTGTGCCACTCATGATTGTTGTCCCATTGGGAAGGATCCAGGTCACTTGGGGAGTTGGCCTGCCTTCAACGCTGCAGTTCAAAGTCATGGAGACTCCACTAGTGAGAGACATGGATTCTGTGGCTAAGCTCCGCAGCTTGGGTTTCTCAACCTCATCTATCACATCCAGAGAGACCTGCAGGCGTGCCTCCCCTCCCTCGTTACGGGCAATGCAGAGCAGCTGGACAGAATCGCTCGTCCGCAAGGAGCGGATATCCAATGTTCCATTACGATGTACTGTGATTCTGCTTCCATAATAGGGAGCAGGGAGCACCACGTTCTCAGGGAGAACCCACATGACCCTCGGTATCGGGGTCCCCTCTGCCTTGCAGTGCAGGAGCTTGCGTTGGTCTCTCAGTGCTGTCTCGCGGCTGGAGCTGGCTGAGCCCTGGACCCCGTTGATGGTGGGGGCCGAGACAAGAACCTCAAGCCTCACCAGCTTTCTGTCCATGCCTGCACTGTTTCTGGCAGTGCAGGTGTATGTGCCATTGTCTAGCCTCTGCACCTTCTGGATGAGCAGAGTGCCATCTGGCTGCAGCTGGTATTTGTCTGAGACAGGGGGGATGATGCGGCTGGTTGGAGTGAGCCATGTGACCGTAGGAGTTGGCTCTCCCTTGGCGCTGCATGGCAGTGCCACTGCATCCCCATAGTTCACTCGGATCATTTCACTCGTTTTGTTTCTGATCACTGGGGCCTCTGCCACAACCTTTATGCGAACCTTCATCTCGTCTTTGCCAAGTCTGTTCTCAGCATAGCATGTGTAGTCACCCTCTTCTTTCACCCCAACATCATTGAAATAAAGAGTGCCATTGTCAAACACTACATACCTTCTAGTGCGCACACCACTATCGTCTGATTGCATTACACTATTAACCATGGTTCCATCTGGCAAACTCCACCTGATCTCTGGGTTTGGGTGACCTGAGGCAATGCAGTCTACTTTTAAGTCCCCTCCATAAGAGACCTCCTTGCTTTTCAGCTGCTTGCCTTCAATCTTGGCTGCTTTCATCATCACGTTGGCCTTGAGGAGCACATAGTCATCCCCCATTTTGTTTCTGGCAACACATAAGTAGTCTCCTTCATCTTTGTCTGTTACTCCTTGGATTGCTAATGTGCCATTACTGAAGACTCTCATCCTGCGATCAAAGCTGAAAAATAGACATGAAGAGAGATAAATTAGGCATTTATTACAATTATAAACCATGCATTAGGCCTACATACTGTACAATGTGAATGATGAACTCTGTGTCACAGACTTTGACTTCACTCTGATTTTGAATGAAGCAGTGCTGATTAAACATCATGTCATCTAAACAAAAGCAGGTTGGGATTGTCGAGTCAGTGCCACGCACCTGTAATGGGCATCTATTAACTTCTTAGATGGGGTCCTCCAGACAATCCTGGGTGCTGGATCGCCAGAGGCAGAGCAGTCCAGACGCAGATTCCCCCCGTACATCACATCTGTGCTCTGCGGAGATGTGGAGGTAATTTTGGCTGTGGATGAGTTCTTCTTCACCAACAAGTTGACTGTCCTCTTTGCTGCTCCCACTACATTCATGGCCATACACTCATAGCTTCCTGAGTCTTTCTCAGACAGATTTCGAATGTACAGTGTGCCATTGGGGAACACAAAGAGATTGCCCTTCACAAACTGGGAGGGGCGGACCTGTGTGCCATCAAAGACCACCCAGCGCATGGTTGGCTGGGGAGCTCCTTTGGCACTGCAGTCAACGTAGACCGTCTGTCCTTCCGAGACGGTGAAGTTCTCACGGTTGGGCTGCTGGATCATAGGAGGCAACGCAGCAATGTGCAAACGCACAGACAGAGTGTCAGCACCAGCTACATTGCTTGCGATGCATTTGTAAATTCCTCGATCTGGGTAGCTGATCTGCTTGAGCTGGAGAGTGCCATTGGGCAAGAGCATGACACGCTGCTCCGTAGTGGTGACGGTCTGCAGCACAGCTCTGCTGGGCAGCACCCAGGTAATGTGTGGCTCAGGCAGACCTTGGGCCCGACACTCCAGGCTGGTTCTCTCACCAAGGTACACAGTCACGTCGCGATGCCTTGGGGTTAGCACTTTGGGCTGTTGAGCCAAAACAAAGAGAGTGACCGTCAGCTTATCCACACCGTAGAGGTTCTGGGCTGTGCAGAGGTATTGGCCACGGTCCTGAAGCTGCACATTACGGATCACAAAGGTCCCATTTGGCAAGACTTCAAACCTCTGGAGCTTGCTGTTTGCTGACATGACAGCTCCTAGAACAAATGGAAAAATATTTCATTTTAAGTAAATATTGTTAAAACATTTGTTCTCATGAGGTAGTCATCTCTAAGATTCATTATCCAATAACTACGCAGTCATAATAAGTAACATCTTTTGGGGAAGAAATGTTGCTTTATTTTTTCTAACTGATAAACTGGCTCTGATTCATGCACAAACATAAAAATTTACAGACATAAAATTAGGCCCCGGAGTCTCGGGAAAAGCCATTTTGTTCACATAAAAATAAGGGCTGCACACATTCTCTTGGATGGGACTGTCACCCTGATGGCCTTAGTTTGAACCATAGGGAGACATGAAGTCTCAAATTTCAGTAAGTGCACCATTTACCACACCACATGTGTCTTATGGATAGTGACAAGGAAGTGCTACAATCCTCAGTGTCATGAGGAAAATAAAGAAATCTTTCCTACAGGCTACTTGCTATGAACTTGTGCTTTTCAAGGCTTTCACCATGAAAATTTGACTTAACATTTGTGTAAAAATAGTTCCACTTAAAAATTTGTGTCTTCCTACCTGTGGATACTTTGGTCCATGTGAGGAATGGCTTAGGCTCCCCGATAGCATCACATGGAAGCAGCACATCAGTTGAAGCGTTGACTTTAAATGTGTAGATATTGTTGGTGGTGATCTTGGGCTTTGCCTTTAGGCGAGGCACTGTGACAGGTCTGTGAGGCGATCCGTCATACGAGTTGGAGGAAAATCTTGTGGTGGAATGTCCATTTGTTGAGCTTTGACTTGTTTGATGCTGTGTTTTGAACTTTGATGAAGAAGGAGTCTTTAATGCAGTTGTAGGGGTTCTAGTTGTGGATGTTGTGGCTGCAGTTGAGGAGGTAATCGCTTTTGTGTTTGTAGACTTCTGAGAGTTTACTTCTCTATTTTGCTCTGGGGAGATGGTGACAGGTGGCACTACATTTACATCGGGCCTGCGAATGACAAATGGATTCCTATTGTTGGGGTAATATGGGTATCTGTAATTAGTACTGGGTATTCTTTCACTGTGTCGATCAGGAATGTAATTTCCTCCAGGATATCTTGAGCTATGGAATAGCCTGTTGTTTCCAGGTAATGTTACACTGGGTGTTAATCTGGTCGAAACTGTTGTTGACGTTGCAGTAGTTTTTTGTGTAGTAGTGGATGTTGTGGTGGCTACTGTAGATGTTGTGATGGCTGTTGTGGACACTGGAGTGGACGCAGTAGTGGACGTTAATACTGTTGCGGTGGAAATAGCTGTAGAAATAGTAGTAGTTATATCAGTTGTGGTTGGTGGCTCTATAGTAGTCAATGCAGTGACGGTTTGTTTGGGATAAAGGCCATTTTGGTTTTCACCTGACAAAGCTGTCTTTGCAATTGGGGAATCCACACTCTTTCCGTGCTGAGTGGTCAATACCACAGTTTGCCAAGATTCTTTATTTGAGGTCTGTGGTGTTCCATGATGAGATTCACTGACTGTTGTTAGTGGCTTGACGGTTGTTGGTGTGTCTTTGACAGAGGAGACATCCTGCCCCTGCTCAGTGGGAGGTGAGGTTCCTCTTAAATCATCACCATCAGGTCTTGAATCATGTTCATTATTTAACTCTGTCTGTGATGACACATGACTTGTTATGGCGGTCAGAGTTGTTGCCACATCTTCTCTTATGCTCTTCTCATCCAGCTTCATAGCTGGTGTAGACACCTCATGGCCAGCTGCCACAGGCACAGATTTGTGGCTTAGCTCTGACGATGGGCTTGCTACTGAAGAAACTGTGTGCTCATATACTTGAGGCTTTCCTTGTGCTGTTACAAGTGACAGTAATGTTGATGTAGTGCTTTCTGGCAGAGCTTGCTCCCTTCCAAGCTCAACTTCATCATGACTGCCCTGTTCTTCTTTTGTGAGTATTTTGTCATCTTGTGCTGAGTAAGTTCTCTCAGAGTGAGTAATTGTATGGTTTGTAAAAGGTCCAGGAGTGGGATATGCACTTCTACTGACTGCTGGAGCCTTGGTGGATCTGCTCTGTGATGAGGGGACAGTAGCGGTCAAAGGCTGCTGGGGCTTTGGAGTCGGTGAGCGAGAGATGGGGGGTCTTGGTCTGAGTCTATTCATTCTCCTTCTATTGCCATACCTCCTTCTTGAATTCCACTGAGTGTTTGATCTAGAGGGTACTGAGGGAATGGAGGCTCCTTGTTTGGCAACAGCAGTAGATGTAGATTTGGCAGCTGGGGTAGAAGTTGTAAACTGTGAGGTGAGAGTGTTCTCACTCACTCTGTTTGTGTTGACCTCAAGATCTGTCTGCACTGGAATATTAGAGCCCTCTAAGATGGCGGTCTGCTGTGGTTGTAGAGTTGTCGGTAAAACAGTGAAAGCGTGACTATTTTCTATTTTTGCAGCATGACTTTCATGCTGGCCATTGTCAGATGCAACTGTAGGCTTTATGGCAGTATCTAGCGATGGGGTCTGTTCCATTACATCAGTGTTGGAGTTGACAGTATTTATTTGGTAAATATCATTAGTCTGGTCTTGTGTGTGAGTAGGGGCTGTCACTGTTTGGTGTTGGGGTATTTGCAGAGGAATTTGAGGAGTGTTGAGAACATTTAATCCCTCTTCTGGCAGAGCAGTGTCATCTGGAGTCGATCCCTCAATGCTGTCACCAGGTTCAGGCTTGTTTGAATTGGAAAGGTCATCATCATGAACTCTTTTGACGGGTGAGCTGGTGTGAACACGACTGGGTGCAGTGGGTCTAGGAGCTGTTTTTTGGCGGATTTTTGCCAAAATGTCTGCCCACTTTTGGGGGTCGATCTTGGCTTTTGATGTTCCAGAATTTCTCCTTGGCTCAGGAGTATATTTTCTGCTTGGTTCATTGTATCCTTTTCCAATAGGTTTCCTACGCCCGTACGGCCTTCGCTGAGGATGTCTTTGCGGATACCCTCGTATTCTCGTTTGGGGAACCCGTGGCCTGTTTATGCGAACATTGTTGGGAGTATTTGAAGTTTTCCCCCAAATGTCATAATCTCCTGAGGACTCATCAGCGTCATCTATGAAAGCTTTTATCTTAGTGGAGACTCCTGCCGCAGACTGTGGCTTCATGGGAATCCTTCTCAGTGGCTGCAGGTCCTCTTTGCCTGTGATTGTGACCTTTGATGCCAAGGTGTCAGTGCCATGCAGGTTAACAGCCACACACTTATAATAGCCATTGTTACTAAGCTGACTGTGTGGTATATGTAACGTTCCATTGTAGAAAACATAAGCCTTGGATGAGTTGGCTTTCATGTTTGCTTTGCTTCCATCTGGGAAAATCCAGTTGATTTCAGCGTCAGGGGCTGCGGTGGTGACACAGGGGAGAGAGATGGGCTCTCCGACTGAGTGTATCACTGCTGGCCCTGCCCTCTCACCCAGCGGGGGAGCTGAGGATTCTACCACAGCTAAGCGGAACGGTAGAAAATCTTGATCATGCCTTACCTCAGCAATGCAATAATATACACCAGCATCAGCATGACCCAGTGCTTTCATGACCAGCTTCCCACTGCTGGATACAGAAATCCTTTTATCGGGACTGGTGTAAGGTGCTTTTATTGTGGAGCCATCTGGCTGCATCCATCGAACTGATGCATAACTAGAGCTCAACACATTACAGTCCATTTCAATGGTGCCCCCTGTCACAGCAGTCAATGCAGTCTCGGTTTTGTTGTTGTGTTCAATCATCACCCAGTCCCTGCGATGACGTCTGATCATTTGTATGTCCCAGTTTGAAGAGAAATGGGTTCCCAGGATTAACTTGACATTTTTTGCGGTTGACTGTGCTCTGTTCAGTTTTAAGTTCATGAGGGGCTGCATTAACCAAGATGGCTGGCTTACAATATTGGCTCGCACCCCAGTATAGTAATAGGCGTCTTTTTCAGCATCCTGCCTGTATCTGTAGCTTAGCTTGGGTTCCTTACTGAGCATGATCTCTCTCTGGAGGCTGACAGGCACTTCACTATAGTATGCAATCAGCTTCCACAATCTCTCATAGTCTTCACGCTCTATTGGGCACTCAAGGTCAAGGGAGAGGGTCAGGTTGGTCACTATCTGCTCAGAGGCTATTTGTTCCCAGGCAATTTTGGTGGAGTCCCTTGGTGCTTCAACACGACAGCTAAGATCCACTTTGTTTCCATGTTCATCAGAAAGATTGAGTGTGATGTTCCCAAATGGCCCTTTCAGTTGGTCTGCAGACAGCAGTTCACCCTGGCTATGTTCTGGGATGGGGTCCTTCTCTGAAGCATTAATGGCAGGTCCTGTGCAGGTGAGGTCCTTCAGGTCTGAAATAGTTTTCTTGGCCAGATGTTTTGGAGATGCACACACTGGACAGAGGTGGCCTTTCGGATATATTTTGTCCTTTTTACATTTCAGAACTCCTGAAACAAAATAAAAGAAAGAAATTACATATGTGTACATTTGTCAGTGCTGGGTTTGCATGCTGGGTTTGCACTGCAAGCATGCATTATGTATTAGTGCATTTATTTTTTCATTTATTGGGACAGATATTTCTTCAGCAACCTTTGAAGCTAAGGACAAATCTCACCATTTAGGAACTTTTGAGGATAGTTATTAACATAGATTTGAATTTTAAAATATTTTTTTAAATACATACATTGTAATCCAACATGGAAATAAAACATGCAGTGCAGTATGTAGTGCTTGCAGTGATGAACACTACCTGGATGACTGGTTGTCCAATCCAAGATTTGGTTCATTCTGCAATCACAGGTCCAGGGATTGCCGTAGATGAAGAGATTTTCCAGCTGGGGCATGTTCTTCAGCATGTTCTTTGGGAGGGTGGTCAGTAGATTGTCAGCCAAGTGCAGATGCTTGATGGTGGAGACAGGAAACTGTTGTATGATGGAGAAGGTGCTGAAGGTGGCTGGGTGGAGCTGTTGGATGTGGTTGCCCTCCAGGTTGACCAGCCGTAAAGAGGTCATGCCATGGAAAGCATCAGGGTGGATGAACTCAATGCGGTTGTGGTCCAAGTGCAACCTCACCAGGTGGGACAGGCCAAATAAGGTGTGTCCAGTGATCACGCTCACTTTGTTATAACTCATTTTCAGCACCTGTGGGCAAACAATTCTTTAGCTGCTGTGCTGTTAGCATGTTGATAATGGGGGATATTTTCAGTGTGACAGGAAAGGAAATATTACACTGTAAGTTGAAAACCCATCTTTTTTCTCTAGCTTTCCTATCATTTTGATCTTATCCAATTCCCTCCCTGTCTACCCTCAATTATTATCCAAATATTTTATTTTATGTTATTATTATTATTATTATTATTATTATTATTATTATTTCTTTTTTTCCACTTTAACTCTGCTTGTTTGTGTTTTTCACAAGGTATTTAGATAGGCTAATGCACGATTGATTCTATTTTTATATAATTTATGCATTATTTTTACACTACATGTATTACTTTGTTTTGTGTGAAGCCTTGGTATGAAATGTGCTATATAAATAAATGTTGCCTTGTTGCCTTGTATTTCCTGTGAATTGTAGCATGCACATTGACAAATGCACACATTTCAGCCTTATAAATGCAGAAGGTCAGATGAATACAGGATCACAGGGTCAGTAGGACTCTGGTCTACTAGGGTGACCATGGTGTGGATGTAGGCCCACCTGTAGTGACATCAAGTCTTGGAAGGCACCATGGGGGATGTTATGGATGTCGTTTCCATGCATCATCAGCAGTTCCAGTTTTGTCAGCCCAGCGAATGAGCTCTCTGTGAGCTGATTAATTGTGTTAAATCTGGAAATAGCAAGAATGTGTGGTGAGTACAAATATAATGACTATTTCCACAGCACATATAATAAAGCCCCACAATTTACCAACAACAATATAACCAACAATATAACCAACAACAATCTTATTGTTCTGTTGTCTATGTTTCGGAAAATTGTGTAAAATATCTTAATTTTAATTAAAATTTCAATTAGCTGGTAGCCTACTGAGTAGCAAAGAATAATATTGTCAATTGTCAGTTGCAATACCCAGAGAATTCACAGGGGGCACTCACCCCAGGTTCATGCGTTCAACTTGTGCGGGTATAGGAGCAGGCACTCGGAGCAGGGAGCGAAAGGTACAGTGCACCTCCGTGGGGAGGTAGCAGGCACATGGGTGTGGACAAGAGTGCCCTACTTCCAGCCAACATCCTAGGAGCATCAGTGCCAGGGTAAACATGCCAGGAAGGCCCATCTTCACCCGTGTCCTAACTGAGATCCTGTCAATATCACACACACACACACACACACACACACACACACACACACACACACAGCCTCTGTAATGCATTGTGACTGAAGGTCTAGTACTTGGCCACATGGTTAGCTTGCACGCCAAAATTTTGAACGTCTCATCAGGCGCCAATGACAGCTTTATATCCATTGGCATGCTATGTAGACCTATTTGTGGCTCTCAAAGCATCCAAGTGCACAACCCATGTCAAAATGGTTCAAAGGAAAATAATATTACATAAGCAGATATAGGTGCAAAAGGACTGTCCTTTTTAACTGTCAAATAGAATGTCCTTTTACTTACAAGACATCCATTTCCCTCTGTATACTCAGATCAGCACTAAAAGGTCAGTAAACACTAATAGGAGTTTTGTCATTGAGTCACTCATTTGGCCTATGCCACGGACTCATTAATGAATAAAACCTCTATGACACCTTTTTCACAGCCTACAGTAGATCATTAACACAAACTTTTAATTTCTCATTACTTTCAAGTGTAATTAGTGAACACATAATTAAACATGTCTAAGCAGACCAAAAGCAAACGCACACCAAACCTACCATACAATCAAATAATCCGCGGTAGGTTAGTAGACGTCTTTCATCTGTTGCTGCAATCCACAGCAAGTGCGTGAGTTCATCCAGTTCCAGATTTTAGTGTCTTCTCATCTTCTCTCTCCCATTGACATATGGTACTTATTTTCAAAAAAATCCAGAGCTCTGCTGATGAGAAAAATAGGCTACCTTTCCTATATTAATTCCGAAGGTACTTTAGATTACAGAATATTTTTGTGTATCCTGAAATTGCTAAATAGCCTTGGTGATCGTCAGAAAGTAAAATGAATAATTATTTTAAAAACTGTGAGATGATCAGTTTTTGCGATCTCCAGAAGTGCTGTAGAAACAAAATAACGCCTGTAAATCGGAGGTGTGAAACTTATGAGAGAAGATGTTATTTCCAGCCGCTGCTTGTAGGGTGCAAGTCTTTTGTCCCACCGAGAGGTGGACTCTCAAAATGATCATGACGTTCAGCCAAGAGAAAGCAATCACAGAGGAGGAGCTTGTCGAGTAGACTATGTGCGAGCCAACTTTTTTAGTACCCACAATGCTCATTAGTTACAACAAAATGTAGTCTACCGTATGTCCCAAAGGAATTCTCCAGAGGGATATGTCCTATCTAAAGGAAAACGGTTAGTCAAACATTTGAGCAAAAAAAGGAAAGCTGTTTGAGCACAAGAGGAAACCTGCATCAGTAAGTTATGATGCTATTTTAAAAATGCCCACTCTCCTGACCTTTGGTCATTTGATACCATTCTTTACTATTTATACATACAGCTGAGAATAAACCATTTGTCACTTCAAAATAGTTTAAGAGGAAACCCTGTATAGGGTAGGAGAAAAGAAATATGTGGACTCGTTAGTGGATACAGCAGTTTGTAACCATTCCCACAAAATGGTTTATTGCAGTATGATGATACCTGAATGAAAAGAGTCAGAGAGTGATTAGTACAAACCCAAAACAAAAAGTGGTAAAACAAGATATGATATTTTGCACATGGCTTCATTTTGCATACTTGAATTGTGTTTTGGTCCACTTTGTTGTATTTTTAGATGGGTGCATTGCATTGCCTGTTTGCTGAGCGAGACACTTGACCATAGCAAATTGCTGCAGGGATTCATGGCCAACTTTCCCCTGGAATTTTTTCGTTGGCAGAGAATGCACAATCAAATTGGTTTTGGTTGTATACAAACTGAACGGTAGCCACACACAGTTAAATGACTCATGTGTGTTTACATTTCTTTTGAGGGTTTTCAAACCCTGCTGCATGATCAAAAGCTTGGCCTGCTTGAAAGCTCTCCAGTGGCTGAAAGAGTCTTTGTTGGGAAACATGGCAGAGCGAGAGTAATGGAGGTAATGACTGCGAATGAAACGCTTGTTGTGAAAGCTTTGGACAAGAGGTGGCTAAGTAGATCACTTGTGTCTGAGTATGGACCACTTGGGGCAAATTTCACTGATTGGCTGTGGCTCAGAGCAAGACGTCCGATGCCACTCCATCCATCATTTGGGAACAAGAGCAGACAAGGCAGTGGCTGCACGTGGCTGTGATCTGAAGATGGCACTGTAAATTTATGAGGACATAAACCCATACTCCGGGGTGAGCACAGAACTGGAAACACTGAGGGGGCAGTTCTGTTCTATGAAGCCCCGTATTAAGAGAGCTCTTGGTAACTGAACACATGTGTCTGCTGTTGTTTGAGGGGAGCAGGGGTGAAAGGTGGGAAGCGATAGTGTTGAGCGTGCCCACAGGGTCAGGTGCCCATTGGTCATGCCTAAGCCTTTAAAAAGCATAACCGACACTGATGAATTACATAGCTCAGCCACAGAGAGCAACAACTTCACTAGATAATATCACATAAAACAATGTTCAACTGGCACTGCTTAATGCCAGGAAAGAAAAGGATTAAACAGTACTGAATATTGTTTATGAGTGTTTGTTAAGCCAGGCTTGGTGTATCATGTGGGGAGGCGCTTTGTAGAGGGCCCGCTCTCCTTATCCTGCTCACTGTGTGCTGATGGCCAGACCACCTTCCCCCACACGGCCAGGGCACTGGGCACTTGTTATTCTGGGCACCTCTCTGCTCTCTGGACACACCCAGACCAGAGCAGAGCAGCGAATGGATTTGCTGAGTATTTACAGAGGCATGTTTTAATGAAAACACAATCCACTAGGATCCATCCTTACACACAGAAGCACTATCAGTGCAGGAGCACACATTTTCTACTGCATGGTGAGAGCATTGTATCTGTTTCATCAGATGCCCCCTTAGTCCAGTGTTCAGGAGAAGTATCATAGACACATTTATGGCTAATATGCATTTAATAAGGCCAGATAATTAGCAACATGTTAGGGCTAATAAGATAACCTCATAATGCCTCTATGAGTGGCATAATGAGACATTAACAGTTATTAATCACCTTAATAATTACGCTTTGTTAATGAATAGCCCTGTTTGAATGTGTCCATAATGCCCTGTGAATACTAGGGTCACACTGGGTTTTATATACTGTACATTTACAATCTACTTTTGAATACCGAAGGGAGCTGTGCCAACTGCGTCGCCACACGGATCAGAAGTGGTCACCGAAGCCATAGGTTTCCCCTGCTGCAGATGAGCTAATCAAACCAGCATTCGTTTTACAGACATCTGGGGAAATGCCGATTTTGTTGTTTTACCAGCATCTGCTCAAACAATTACTCTGTTCTTTATTTTTCTAGCAGATGGTTAAATAAACAAGCATTGTTTTACCAGGCTTTGATCAAGTCATTTGGTTCCATACTTTTCCAGTTTCTGGTGACATACTGTAGACGTGGCTTTAGATGCTAACCTGGATGTTGCATTGTAAGTCGCTCTACAGTATATTGCATTTTATAACAGTATCCCAGGTGATAGGATAGTGACAGTGATATTGACATTAAACATTTTTGACATTAACATTTTTTAAAATAAATAACTTCATTAAATGTAATTCTTTAATTTCCCTTTAAAGGTTTGGGGAGGGTTGTCCCTCATTCCCATTCCCTCATTTCCACATTAGACTCATTTTCAAATTTCAAAATATTTTCATTCTTAATTGAACAGTTTGTTATGTCGGTGTCATTAGTGTCATCTGTGGTTTGTTCCTATACTGTAAGTGGTCTATTTGATGTGTGGATCTCAGGAGACATCAGGTACTGCACTGCTGACATTGTGGCTATGCATGCACTGTGCTGTATGTCTGTGGAGTATTTTCGATTCCTTTGCAAAGGTAAGAGAGGAAGGGGAGGCAGACTGATGTGGTTCAAAGTTCTCTCTACCTCTACAGTGACTTTCTCAGTGAAGCCCCTGACATCTATCTCTCAGGACGTGGTTCGCAGTCGGAGGAGGAGCAGGTTGCATGTGAGTCATGACACACTGGGGAAGGAGATGGAGTCAAGATCCAAAGGTCCAGGATCGGTCTCAGTATAACATGATGTTTATCAAATCAGTTTATTAATGCAAAAATGTTTTATGGTCAAGAATTGGCATTGGGCCACTTGAATTACACATGCCAACACCGGTGGCATGAATTTAGAGTTTGCAACTGGAAAAAAATGAAACATTTGAATATGTTTATTCTCATTTTGTTAAGCCTTCTGTTTAATGGTTTTATACAAATTATTTAATAACACTGTGCTAGTTCGTTTTCATATAGCGTAATGACTGTAATTTGTCTGCCTGAAACCACGTCAAAGATTCCACTCTTTTCCAGATGTCCAAATGATAACAGATGGTCAGAATCAGTGCTAAAACACAATAGGAAGTTCACCCTGTGATCGCCATTTAGCCACTTTGAATGTATATAGGTCATGGCTCAATTCCAATATCTTCTCCTCTCAGCCGCAGTCATTTTACAGTGAAATAATATGCACACTTCTAAACATGCTCTAGTCTGATAAATCACTAACTTGCCATCAAATGTGGTCTAGCTAAAAGCACAGGTCAAAAAGCGGAGGTTCTGGTTAAAAAGTAACAGTGAGTGAAAAAGTGAGTGAGTGAAAAAGTAACAGTAGTGCTGAGGTGGTGCCATGCTGTGCCGTCTCCACTACACCTCCGCTTCAAGGCAGATTATTTCCTGTCGTGGGGTCAGGAAGTGGAAAACAGGAGCTCTGGGGACCTATTCTGATGTCTGTCACTTTAGGGAGTCTCGGCACACTGACGAAAAGTCTCCGTAAAACACACCATAAATATACTAACCACTGTGGGAGCAAATCACTACATGCCAGCCGGCAGGTCAGGATCCATGGCAAACGTGGCTGTAAAGTGGCACAACTCAAGTAGAGAACAGAGCTTACAGTCATGAGACAGAAAAACAGGACATTTGGGGGGAAAAAGAAAATGTATAAACAAAAGAACATTCATGCAGCAATTCTATCAATTTTATGACATAATTTCCTGTTATTGTTGATGTTGTGGGTATGGCAGGAGGTGTGGAAATAAAAGATAATGAAAACATCCCTTGGTTTTAGACACTTCAAAGAGAGCATGAGAAGACTATTCCAAGCAGCAGAAGCAAAACTATTTGGTTATTGTTGGTACTGATCTGGTCATTTTTGGTCACAAAGGAGAGTACATACTTCAGCTCTGCTTCATGAGAGAAGAACAAATGCATTTTTCCCAGATTGAGGAATCTGGCATCTGTTGTTCATAGGAGTTGATTTTTTGAAAACACTGTGCAGCCATAAGTCTTGGGGTGTAGTTGAGGACAAAATGATGAGGTCTTGTGCAAGTGTATCAGTATTCTCTCACTGCTCCAAGGCACTCAGCAATCACATCACTCCACAAAATATATCTTATGTTAGTTCCAATGTACTTTTTATACTTTGCAGACTAGCCTGTTGGCAACCATGCAGACGAGTTTAGTGTTCTAACAAATGAAGCTTTGTGCAGAGATTATTTTCCTCAGTGGAATCAAAGCCCTTTGGTGTTATTGTACCTTTCTGTAAACATCCCCCAAGAAGGCCAGGAGCTCTTAATGAACCCCCATACCCTTGACCACACTGAGTGTAAATGAAAGGGTCTTAGCCTCAATGAGCCCTAATGATACTCACGGCTGGAGGGCTTTTCCAGCTGAAGGAAGATGTGTTGGTCAGGATGTTCGTGTCTATAAGTTGCAGAGGCTGTTGGGTGGATGAATGCAATTGCTCCATTACAAGAAAGCAGAGGGGAATGAGAACATGCACCTTGAGTCTTGATAAAAGTCTGAAAGCATTACAGTATGTGCCAAATGAAAACAGGAACAACAAAGATCTTCTTTTAGCGCTTCCGCACTCTCCTGAATGGTCAAATGGAATTGTTCCAAATGTGCGGTGCACAGCTGCGATTGCTTCATGAGCAGTGTTGAGACAAACCCGGCTCTCTCTGCTAAGCAGATGTGCTAGTCGGGCTGTCAGTGAGAGAGCATATGGCACAGAGCACTAAAGCTACCTGACACTACCAAGCCCTTTCAGAATGAAAAAGGCCTCCTTCCTTCCAAACCCGCCTTCAACCGTTCTGGAAGGATGTGTCAGAGCTGATTTGACACAAACCAGTGAGAGCGGCGAGTAGACACTAGGATGGGCGTGATGCCCTTGTATACGCCCCTGAGGAAATGAAGTCTTCTATTCCGGGCAGGCCACAAGTCTGACATGTACAGTATGGTTGGGGCGCGATTGGGGCGCACAGCTGACAGTGTGTTTTCATTAACGCTGCTCAGAAGTGTTGTGAATGTGAAGCAACTCAAACATCCCGTTGCTGTCAACCTCATCCCCAGCCTGCTGCCAACAATTGTTGGATGGCCTAGTTTTGGGGAGAGCCACTCCTGTCGAGGCAGTGGAGGGGAGCAGTTCAGCTGAAGTTGATGGGGAGAAGCGGAGGAGAATTAATGTCGGTAATTAAGACGTGTGTCAGCACGCACCAAGTTTGTGTCAACACTCTCGTGGAGTTGACTACTTGCATCTAATGTGTGATTGGTGTGCTTTGATCTGTAGTGTTGTTCAAGTGCTGAGAGTTGTCTGTGTTTAAAGTGCCCCTTTGATATAGAAATGCTGTTAAGACTCGGGCCTGAAAATACGATTTGTCATACAAGTCCTTTTATTGCTACCGAGTGCTTGCTGGATCCACAGGAGGATGATGTGTGTAGACTTGAGTATGTTATTGTTTCAACTCACTACCTTTGTTCTTTTTGGTGGTCATGCATTGCCATATTTTTTAACACTTAAAGGAGAAGTTTGAGACAAAAGACGCTGAATAATGAGCCAGGCAACTAACACTAAGTAAATGGGGCATAGTGTCTTACTTTCAGTTTCATTTCGCTATGCAGATGTATGGTAATGCTATTCTTTTAGGTAGCCTACTCTATCTGAAATGGTCCATTATCATGTCAGGAGTTCATCGACTACCAAAATGTTTGTAATGGGCATGAAACAATGTTTCTGGCATTGGAGTAGTAGTGCTGCCCAGAGAGGACATTCTTATTCTCTCATGCTTCCAACTGGGTGCCCAAACCAGACAATGGCTAAAGAAGCAAAATATAGTCATCACTGGAGGGAGAGAGAGAAAAGAAGCACACAGTTGATATGCAGAGAAAGCCACCGTGGCAGAGATAAATATTTATGCTCTATTTCTCTGGCAGAAGATCCCCCCCCAAGGTTCCCACTCCAAGGGGGGCTCTGCTGTTGTCCTCACAGGCCCGGTGTGCCGGCCCCGGGACATCACCCTATCAGACCCCAACACTTGGATGGCCTATCTGGCCCAATCAAACACAGACGGCCCACTTCTCCCCCCATGACACATGCTGATAGGCATGCAACAGTACACAACTCAACTAGAGTACAGTGATTATTAATGCACTGGAGCCTAACAGGGAGTTGGGTATGATGTGAGACTGATGGCTGACTCATGCTCCAAATGGGAGAGACACAGTGTCATGATGCTGACTTTTGCGCTTGCTTGAAGAAGAAATTGCAGCGGTAAGCAGTGCTGCACGTACGCTCAGAGCGCCTCCCAATCCCAAGTCATTTAGTTTGAAATCGCTGGGTGAGTTACAAGGCCCAGAGTACTGACTCTTTCTCAGTTTCACGCCTCGCAGATGCACGCTGACTAGCGGCTCTTGATGGACGTGTTTTTGAGGCGCTCCGCTCCGCTCGGCTGCTGGCAGCAGAGTTTGTGTAAAATGAACTCATGGCATCTGTCTGGGCAGGAATTGAACCTAGTAAACTTAATGAAGACCAAATGAAGACCACCTGTGCCAGAGTGCTCAATACATGCCTCTCATTCCAGCTCCGAGACCTGAGAGCTACAAACCGGATCTGCATTAATTACAGCTGACACCAAGAAAGCAAACAGCTTCAGGTCAGAAGGTTTCTATGGCAATCCTATGGAAGATAGGCAGCAGTAATGGCTGCTTTGCTGTTGAAGGGTGTTGAGCTGGGTTGTTCCTTTGAGTGCTCCAACACTTGAGAAAACTTCTGTGCAGTAAAACGGCATGACTTTAGTAGTTGGAGTAATTGTAGTAATTATCATATTTGTTGAGCCTGGTGCCTGTCTGTATTTTCAAGGCCTCAGGTTTCTTTGACCGTGGCCTCAAGTGTAAACTCAGTTGGAAATGTGTCAAACCCTTCACTTTGTCCTACAGAACTGGCTGCCGAGGCTTACAATAACGTCTATGGTGAATGACACATTAGTAGACAAGTCCTTATTGTAAGTCTACAAGTTGAGGCTGAGATATGATTAAGTATCAGAGTAGATTAATAATACTCCTTTACATTACTGTGAAACCCATATTTGTACACAAGTAGTGTGTTGTGTAAAGGCACTGTGAAAAAGTTCTACATTTGAGCATAAACTGGCCTGGTTAGCTGTGTCCTTTGGAGGAGAGGGTGTGGTGGAACAAAAGGGTCCAAGCCAAAGCTTTGCAGCGCTCATGCAGACTGAAGAAGGCTGAGGAACGTCATAATAAAAAAAGGAACCATTCAGCTTAGACACAGTTTATGCAATGTCTGCTTTTCAAATACCGGCTCTGGTGAGACTGCTGCAGCTCACTGGGAGGGTAATGGTGGAGAGGGAAGGCCAAGAGATGGGGTATTTCACATACACATTTTGTTCGATGAATCACTGCCAGCAGTACTATAGGTGCAAGACCAGTAGGTTGGGAATAATAGCAGTGTCCATGCCACTAACAAGGGTGACAGAAAGAGTAATGTCCGGTGGTCGTGGGAACAGCAGAAACATGGGCAGACATCACAGGACATCACAGGTGTCATAATTATCCCTTTGTCAAAAAGGACACTCTGGCATTGATCCAGTCTTCACTATGGTTGTCATGGGCAGCACTGTGCAGCATGAGATTCCTCACAAATATCACTGACTTTGCAGCCTAAAAATATGAGTAAACGTAAAAGAATTTGTATGACCTTACTTAATTTACATAAAATGATGTAATGATCAGAGGCTGTTTAATTCTACACATCAACAGAACATTTTTCACCTGTGCCACCAGAAGCACCTACAGCATCCCTCTCTCTGTCTTTATCTATCTATCTATCTATCTATCTATCTATCTATCTATCTATCTATCTATCTATCTATCTATCTATCTATCT
>JASCQY010000071.1:18155991-18199611 GCA_030264315.1 Sardinella tawilis | reverse complement strand
CTATCTATCTATCTATCTATCTATCTATCTATCTGTCTATCTATCTATCTATCTATCTATCTATCTATCTATGTATCTATCTATCTATCTATCTATCTATCTATCTATCACATATTACGATTGATCCAGTAAGCATAGCATTATCAATGGATAGGTCTTTGTCATGTTAAATGTTTCTGGCTGGGCAAGATTTAATACATTTTTAGATGGTGGATCCTGATATTCAAAGTATTTTAGACTGCTTGAGTATCTAGTAGCAATTTCACGGCGGGGGACTGCACATGGAAATGATATTTTGGGACCACAGCCAGTAAGTCCTGGCCTTCTAAAATAATCACAGACAGTTGAAATCTTCTGCATGATAGTCTCATTTCCATCCTGATTAGCTTTCCTCCACCGATTGTCTCAGGAGATCTGGCATGGCAAGATGGATCTGGAGTCACAGCCGTGGGCCTTGACTCCCAGCCATCCCCTCAGACACACAACACATTCCACTCTCTCTCTCTCTCTCTCTCTAAGTTTGGTCTGCTTCAGGGGCCACGGTATCCCTATCCCTCTCCCCCTCCCAGCCTGGCAGGCACAGCCTTCACACTCTCAGAGCTCCTCTTCAGACTCCGGCAGAGCAGCAGGACACCGCTGGGACCTGCTAGTGCAGTGCAGCTTATACTGGTGCATTATTACGCCATTTACAATTGGCCATTAGTCTATACGCTACAAGTGCCTGAAACTTTTCAAAGGGAAACAGGCTAGCTGAAATGCCCTGTTTGAAACAGATGTCAGCACATACAGTATCATAAGCCCTGGTGCATGACAGGCAGTCCAGTATCAGTGTCCATGATGGCTGAGTCACCTGGCTCTCCACCAGCAGCTAATCCTTTGCCCCATGTCAGAGCCAGACTGAGACTGTGGACAGTCAGCAAGGGCAGGTGCCTTCTTGGGGGTTTTGTGTGGGATCCCTGTGGAAGGAAGGAGACCTGAATCACTGGTGAATGAGACAACGTCTGCTTGCTCAATCAGATTGTTCTCACTTCAATGACATGAATATTTCCAGGCACTGCCCTTCCCACAAAGTAGCCTGAGGTAGACTCCGTCCAGGACTTTGGCTCAAAGATATTGTATTTGGGACTTTGAAGACCTTTTTGCATGCAATGATTTATAGTATTTAAGAGGCAAGAAGTCTTCCATAACTAAAAGGACCTGTGCCTATACCTGATAATAGCAGAACCGACGCAGGGCCTCAGAACTCTTTAATAGTTTATTCCTCTCAGGGATTGAATCCTATCAGTCTCAGCATGTGTTCAGCATAATGAATTTGCTTTGTCTAAGTCTATGTATCGGTCCATCATTATCACTGTGGAACAAACATGGCTTGGTTTGGTTACAGTATCCATTGGTCTTTTGTCCGGTCTATTGCCATCACCAAAGCCAATCTCTCCCCCTCCCCTTCCACACGGAGCATGGGGCCAAGAAGCCCAAGCGAAGCACTGAAGCACAGGCTTGAGCAGTTTACAGTAATCACAAACAGGTGTCCTCTGAGGCTTTTAATGTGCTCATTTGAGTTGATGGAGGGATGCCTGCTTTGTTGACATATGTATCCATTTAATTGTGGTAACTTTTTAATGTGGAAAACAGAGAAAAATGTCAAATGAAAGGCAAAGCAAAGGAAACACTAAGCAGACGATCAAAGAAAATAAACACCAATCACAAAATATCAAAAAATGGGTATCAAAATAAGAGTATATTAAATCATTGTGTGACAGAATCATCATTCATTTAACTTTACAGAGATCATTTGTCCAGTTTTACAGGAGCAGCATGTCATAACTTCAACATCCCAGTTCAACAGTGATCTATCATCATTCATCCATTTGCATGCAGTCAGCCTTGCTTAGCACAACAGTAGTGGCAGTGCTTCCACAAATCTGCAATAATGCAACATGTCATTTTTAATAGATTAAATTTTCATCTTAAAAGCCAAAAAGCCTACAAATGTCAGGCATGCTGTCAACAGTTTTTTAAATTCATCAGGTTAAACACTTCTATAATAAATAATATAATATACATGGCTAATATTATTTTTTTTAAATCTTAAATCACAGCTTATTCTACAAATCAGCCCTTAGTATCAATTAATTATGAACATTTGCTGGAGTTGAATATTTGACACTGAATGATGTAAGATCAGTTCAAACTCTGGGAATGAGAGAGAGAAGGGGAAAAATACCATCAATTGTGTTGTTCCATTGGCCTATCTAACATATTCCCACAGTTGAGATCAAGAGAAATGTTTGGTAAATCTTGTTGGGTAACACTTCATTTTAATGTGTTGCTGTTACAGTGTACCTACCTAATTACTGTAGGTACCTGAGTGCTTTTACAAAATTTTGCCAATTTGCCTAAATTCTTCATCAGCGGCAAAGGGCTGACCTGAGACCTGTTGGATAGGGTAATGACCAGATCATGACCAGATTTAGCCCATCCAGCAGGTCTCAGGTCAGCCCTTTACACTGATGAAGAATTTAGGCAAATTGGCAAAATTTTGTAAAATCACTCAATATTACAATGTACAGTAACAACTATATGTAGGTACCCACAAATACATGATGCAAGTACAACACTAGTACGTGATAGTAGGCTACATGTTACACAGGTTGTATTACTGTACCTACAGTAATTAGGTAGGTACACTGTAATAGCGACATTAAAATAAAGTGTTACCTCTTGGGGTAAATAATGCACAGTAAATTACTGCACAAAGCAGCCAACCCAAAGTACTGTCTTTCTACATTTCAAACATCAAAAAACTACAATTCACTACAACTTTAAGAACTTTTCCTTAAGTATTTTACAGACATTTGGCATGAATAATCATTACCAAAAGTAGTATTCTAAAACGCAATATTGTAATATTGAGCAAATGAATATGCCAAAGCATTCCATTGGAATTTACAGTATTAGCCTGAATCATTCATCTGGAGTGTATTGTGCTGTTCTCCAGTAGACTATACAGCATAGGTGCACATGCTGCCGTATTTAAGGCACTGAAGAGGACTAGATGTAGCAGAAGAGACATGGCTCCTTTGGAAGTGCCAGCTGACAGGCCTGGGGTGGTATGTAGCCTAAAGACAATTATTGCAGCTCATGTGGGATAGAATTGCTGTCTAAAGATGTGTGACTGGCCTTGTGCTCATCTGAATACAGATATATTTCTGTTAGAGCTGCTCCAACCATGGTACAGTATAAGCAAAGCCTTTTTCACAGACATGTAGCTGCTCATCTCATTGCCACTCCATCACTCCATCTGCCCATAAGTCTGTAAGACTACAGCAACATTCAAGCTACACAGCTATCTAAATTTATGTATGTTTTGTATCATGAAGGACAACAGCTGCAATGCTTGTTAGACAAATGTTTGACCTCAGCTTATGGGAAAATGTAGAAGCATTTTTTAAAAATATGGCAAGTGCTGAAATAAGCTTTATACCAACTGTAGCCTATGTCAGCATCCGGATAGGATCACCTGGACTGTGTGCTGCTTACATAATCTGCTGGCTATAAATAATTGTGGATGGGAGGGGGGGCTTACAGAGTAAATGCAGACAGACTGCTGATGCAGGTTAGTTAATACACTTTGCTGTGCAGAGGTAATTTAGGCTCAAGCTGGTGCTAAACACCCAAATACACACACACACACACACAAACACACACACACACACACACACACACACACACACACACACACACACACACACAATGCACAGCACCATCTGCATACATGTGCACTCGAAACTTCATGTGGGTCAGCGCAGAGACCACCAAGGACAAATTACCCACACAGGGAAACTATTCCAAACAGAGGAGGTCCGGCTAACTATAAACATGTGAGCAACTTCAACACCTTTTGGCATTTTCAACCCACTACTTATTTCCACATTCACAGCAATAATTGGATTATTACAGTAGTTAATCGCCAAATGATTTCATTTAGCCAAGACTTCATACATCCACAGAGAGAAATTTAAATGAAAACAGAGGTTCAGAGCATTGTTGGCATGCTTCAAAAACACTACATATAATTTCTAAATATTATACTGTTAAAATAGGAATGACTGAGGCATTAACAAATATTCCATTTAAACCACCTCTCACACACATGCACACGCACACACACACACTCATGGCTGACATAAAGACACACCAAGGTCACACTATATTCATCAATTTCAAACACAGGTGGCAGTAATGACAGAAAGCCATACTGCTAGATCCTCATCCTGAACATATATTTCATTCACATCTACAACCATTTTATTCAAACTGAAAACATGAAAGGTACCACAGATTACTCTATGTTGCACAAAAATATTTATCATTAGCCAAGATAACATACCTTTTTTTCATCTGCACATGTTCCAACAGTGAAAACAAGTGTTGCCATGCAATAGTTGGGGTTGCAGATTGTTTGATAATTCTGTGCAGTGGGAACAGGGGGAAGTGGGGACGGACTTCCTTAGCCCATTTGCAGTGAAACACAGTAGGCTCTGGAGTTAGTGCTACTGAGGAGAGGAAGGATGACAGGATGCGTTGGTTTGTACCTTTTGAACATCTGGCTGCAATGAGTCTCAAGCAGCCTCCCAATGTGGCGAGAGCAATCAAAGAGCAATGATCTCCAGCATCTCTTGATTGCATTTACGCTTGGCTCTCCCTCTCCAGTATGTGGAGCTGAAGGCTTTGAAGGAGCTCCATTAGGCGCTTCTATCATTTGGCACAGGGCTTGAAAAGGTTCCACCTCTGATGGGAGATCACTTTAATTAAAACACATCTGGGGACAGATGAGCAGTAGCTGCTCTTTCTCAAGACTCTGACAACAATCCATCAACTCCAGATTTTCCATTTGCTGTCCTTGCAAATGTTTATTCATGGCCAGACAGACATAAAACAGAGACATTATACAAATCCATCTGCAGTGGGAAGAAGTAGTTCTGAAATCTACTGCAGTGAAAAGAGCCAGTTGAACCATCTAACATCACTTATTTCTAAGTGTAGCAAAATCACAGTAGAAACCATTTTGTAGGATTAAATAGCTTTTGTAAGGTAGTATCTTGTATTATTTATCAACACCTTTGACTGAAAGGCAATTAATATATGAAATTTTAGACGACTTCTATCTATTCAGTGTGCTTGTTTTGTCAAGATAAGCCAACAATAAACAGTGTCCTTCAAGGAACCATAACAATAACCATTGTCCTTCAAGTAAGCGCAATAACACCAGGAGGAAGACACGGTGCAACCGATGGTTGGGAGCAGCAGTTTCTTGAATGTGTGCAGCCCCAAAGCAGAATACTGATAGCATGATTGCACAGTCTATTTTCCCCCTCTGCCAGTAAACAAGCCTCCTGAGGTGACAGTCCTCAGGCGAGCTTAACCTCCGCATGCCTGTCCCTGGAATGAAGACAGCCAGCCCCTGGAAAAGGTCCCCCAATGCCCGGGGTGTCTGCGAGAGCCCTGTAAAGAATAAAGGGGCTCATCTCTGCCACGCTTTTGTGGAGCTCATTACTTTTAATAGGTCTAGAATAGTCCACTTAAACCTACTGTATGCCACCAGGGGCCTGAAGATCAGACCCCTGGAACAGAGGGCAGGCAAACCAGGCACGGCCTGTGTATGGGAGCACACTGGTGAAAAGGAAAGCACAGAAATCAAAATAATCTTCAAGAGGCCAAATAGGAATTTAATGGGACTGCAAAAAGCTCTCTGAATGATAGGATTTTGTTTATACCCCACAGAGGTCTTTGCATGGACTGCATTTAAACACATCAAGAGACAGGGAACATTCATTAGGGATTTCTCGGTGTCTCTCCAGTCCTGCAGCTTCTCAGTGGTGGCATAATAATAAAGCTTATACATTAGACATGGTAATTCTCTTCTGTATATTGCATGTTTAGGTGTTTGATCTCCTTTGCCATTTATGGGAGGCAAAAATTACTTACTCTGTCTTTGGTCAAACACCATGTGAGTACAGTACAATGAAAAGGGGGAAAGGCAGATTTCTCGTCCCAATGATTCTCTAAGGAAGGAGAGACTGTGTAACTCTTTCCTACATCTGCTTCGAGTCCTCCTCAAGAGAGCAACTGACAATGATCTGCACATGCATGCACCGACAAGCCATGTTACAGTACAGCATGCCCTCAACTGAACTGGCCAGTCTCCAGGTGACTGGTCAATACCAACCTACTGGAGCTCTCCATGTCCTCTAGGCTTGAGCAGCATGTAGCAGTAGTGATGGGTGAGACAGGGGAATGGTCCATCAGAAGTTCTTGAATGTCTCTAGGTCCTTTGGGGACACAGGAGGCTCCTTCCGCCGCTTGTCCTCTGAGTACGAGTCAAAGTTGGACGTATCGCCTTCATGGGTGACTTTGGGAACTATGGGTGGCTGGATTCAATTGGATTTGATCCGGAAAAAAAACAGAAGAGGCAGTCAGATCTACTGTTCTTTATTCCTGAGCTGAGTAGTTTAGGCTTTGCATTGTTTCTGTCATCTATTTGCAGTAAAGAGCTTTAAATCAATTTGTCTAGATTACAACAGATTTGTTTGTACTGCTACACCAGTCATGAAGAGGGAACTTCTTATCACCTTAAGTCTTCTTTGTGGCACAGCATCCCAGTCGACACCCTTGAACCACCGATGCTTCTTCACGTCTTCAGCTCCATTCTGTGATGACAAAGATTACTGTAATCATAGTCATCATTGTAATTCACCCACATAACTTCATCATACACAACCACACATTAAAAAAGGAAGTTTAAAGGTTTATCACTTGAGAGTTAGTTCCCTTGTACCTTCTCAGGACTGAGTGATATTATTAGCTCTCCTGTGGCTCATGCGTGTAGGAGCATGGCACTCTCTTCCTCCTCTTTGTTTCCACTCAGCCTGTCTTTGTGGCTAAGCCCCTACTTACTGCTGGCTTTCCATGGGAAAGTTCCGAGGAGGAGGCCTAACGCAAATGATGATAAAGTGATCCCCCACTGCTCGCCTTTGTTCCCTGTGCCTGGCCGTGACTGTGTCTGGCCGTGACCATTCTGGGAATCTTCAACTGACAGACTCGTTGCCTCTCGCACAAGCACTACTCCATGTCGCCGTCACTGTTCCCAAACACAAGCACCTTATTTTTAACCTCCTTACTGATAGCATATACTTCACAGAGTGCTAGGGAGACATCTTGTTCTCTTGTTCAAATGTTGTTTATTCACCCAATGGCAGCAACAAAGAACTTTGGCTATTTAAAGAGTGTGGAAGAAATGGATGAAGTTCACAAAGAGACACATTGGGGAGATTCTATACTGGCAGAGTGACACATCTTGCTTTCACTCTAAAAGACAAACCCTTCTCCATGACCCGTGTAGTGACAATTGCACACCACCTGTGAACCAGTTCCCTCCCAGTCACAAGTGCTGCATAAAGGTTGTAAGGCACGATGACATAAACCTACAGCTCTTTTAAAGACATAACAATTTATATGGATCTAGTGGGCAATCTGCCAAGTCTATACATTGCTCTCAGAGAGCAGGGCGTTAGGACTGCTTCTCCACAGTAATCTGTGTCAACACAGCTGCTATCTCACTGACTGCACTGTATGCACACTTGGATCACCTCTCTGAGAAAGCACTGAATTGCCCTGCGCTAGCTTGGGGAGAGCTTCCTAGAGGCATGATAAACCAACACAGAGACAGACACAAACACAGTTGGAGCACCAGATGTTCCAAAGGGTCTGCCCAGAGAATCGGCTCCTTCCTCCTCCCTTCTCGGCCTCAGTTTGCTGTACAACAATGGCAAGTTTCATTTCAATAGAAGTGGAACTGTGAAAACTGTTATAAAATTAGATTTCTACATAATACACAACACTCAAATGCTGTACATAGCTTCAACTAACTACATCATCATAATAATAAAAATATACATATATAGGTATTTTTAACCATGGAAAAAAAACAATCCACAGGGGAATTCAAGTCATCCCTCTTTCAACATAAAACATAATGACAGGTTGGTGCAGCAGTCACCCTCAAACTACTAGGTTTTGGCACTTTTCTGAGAAATTATGAGTGAGTTGTTTTAGCTTTTAAATGCTGTGTATTTCACTCTAAAAAGACTTTCAAGACAAACACAGTACAACAACCAGCTGGAATGTCAGGGGCACATTGTATTCTTGCAAAAAAAATCATGAGAAGCCTTGATGGTCCTACACCTACTTTCTAGACATTGATGTGGCCTGCCTGCTTCAACTGAATGCAACAAATGTGCTTTGTCCAGATTCTTCTTCCACGCAAATATTTCCTGAGTGTGAGAATTACTGGTCTGGTCCATTATCCAGTCTGGTAATTCTGCAACTGGTTTAGAGATTTGGCACTGCTGCTAGTGTGGGCGCTGTCTTAAGTGACTGATACAAAGGCTCTTTCAAAACACTGCTCTGATGCTTGACAAAGAGTAACATGAGCAACGTTTCTGTAAGTTCACTATCTCTCCTGCTTCAATGCCATTATTAATGTGAAAATGCAATAACTGATAATACTGTAGCATTGTGTTTTTGTGTTCATTACCTTTGGATTAAGTGTGATTTCAGTGACCTTTCTATTAAATATTTTGAAGAAAATGATTTCCTAAAAATCTCATTAAGCTAATAAAATGGGGAACGTGAATACACTGCCGTAGATGGCCTCAGGAAACAACTTAAATGTTCTTTAAACAACATCAAAAGATTCTTTCAAAATTACATAACTTTTACTCATTATCAGTGGACTGTGCAACAGATGCATGCTGTTTTGTTCCCCTCTGTTGCAAGAGATTTTGCCCAAGGGATAAAATAGTGTCAATATAACTATCCTATAAACTCAGTCATAGAAAAAGCAGCACAGGAAAGACAAACAAAACCATGGCAAAGCCATTGTTTAAGACTTGATTTGTTTCTTTGTGTGTGTGTGTGTGTGTGTGTGTGTGTGTGTGTGTAACTATAGTTGAGCTAAATGAAATGTTGAGTTCAGCAGTCAGAGCATCTGTCGGGGTGCACACATTTACTGTTCCTATACATGTACAGCTTATTCATATTTAGCTTTTACACAGACAGACCTCAAGGGAGGACTAAACTGTGTATTACGGTACATTATTTCCCTCATAAACTCATATAGGGTTTAACAACAGGCCTACAAACTGAGTAAATGATGCCAATTATTTGAGAGAGAATTCAATTATTCCCATTTTTCCATGACAGCCAAAATGATGTATGGTACTTCCTACAGTACGCTCGAACCATCCAGTGCCCTGCAGACACCAGACCTGGGTGAGAACTCCTTGACCTCTGACCAGGACGAGTGTTAACACAGACTATCTCAGCTGGGCTGCTGACCCAGATGCGAGGCAGCAAACTGCCCAACTGCTCTCAGACTGCAGGATCTCCTTGAGTGGAGCACTGACCTTTCTGCTGGGTGCTTGTCAGGCCTGGTGTGGAGTGGACCCTGTGCCACTTCCTAACTCCACCAGCTCCAGCTCCAGCTCCGGTCCTCACATACCAGCCTCCCCACACATCAGCAGCGCTGACCCGTGACGGCTCAATTGTGCCCCACAAAGAGTTAAATGTACTTGACCCCAGCGGTGCACAGGCCCATTAATGGCCACCATAAAATACATCAGAGGCAGCTTCTGGACATGCAGCGACACACCTCGGCCCATAAATCTCACAGAGCCGGGGCTGGTCCGCTCCGAAACGCACAAACAGCCCAAAACAACATGTCTCCACTGGCCACTGGCCCTCATGCTGCGAGGGAAGTGGGAGGGAACCGCTTTGAAACATGCGGAAAAAAAGACGGTTTGGTGTTCCAGGTCATGGCAGCAGCAAGGGGTAAAATTGGCAGCATAAGAAGCATTTGGTCAGTTTCAAGCCTCTGTGTCCACTTACTCTCAGGTTTCCCAGGCGCTTGGCTTTGTCAACAACAAGTAACTTCTTGATGAGGTCTCTGGAAAAGACAACAGAGGAAAGTGCTAAGTGAAGAGAACAGGCTAAAACCAATAACCATAAATCCACCAAGACTTTTCAACTAATGTTAAAGTCTACCTAAAGATGACCATGATTCCACATGTATTAAAAGACAAGAAATGGCATTTAGGGGCTTCTGAAGGTGGACTAAGAGTGAATTCAGACAAATCTGTGTGTAATTCTCTAAATGTCTGAACCACACGAGAAGCTTCCATGTGCCTAAAGCAGGAGTCTATAGAAGGCTTTGCTCTACAACTCTAATCTAACATACTGTACAGTGGCTAATGCTGTTTGCCAGCAACATGTTGGCACATTATTCTGGGGAAATAGAAGCAATTTGCCTTTGAAATATTGAGTTGATAATCCCAGCTGTCCAATTAGGCTACTCATTAAGGACATTTCATCAAAGTTTTCTCATTTTTGCTCCTTCACAGTTTTCTGCATGTGTATGTCTGCATTTCACATCAATAAAAATGATTCACTACGGACAT
This sequence comes from Sardinella tawilis, assembly GCA_030264315.1. NCBI lineage: Eukaryota > Metazoa > Chordata > Actinopteri > Clupeiformes > Clupeidae > Sardinella > Sardinella tawilis. Next base: position 18,189,094 of record JASCQY010000071.1, on the reverse strand, counting down.
AAAAGATTTAAGGAAATCAAACATCTATGCTATGGATTTTATTTAGACAGCTGAAACGAATGTGGATACACTATAATTCTTTTTGTTGATTATTGTTCCTCCCAAAGCTTGTCCAACAGCTGTCTAAATGTTAATTGTGATTTAACCTTAACCATTCTGTCTAGGCAAAGGCATGAGCCATAGAAATCGGATAGCAATTGCTTAAGTATCAGTTTAAAATGAGACCTTTCACAATTCTAATAGTTTAGTAATCACAGATCCTGTTACGCCTCATTCAAATAGAATATCTCAAGTGATTTACAGTATACAGTATGCATGTAATAAATCACCCCTCCACACCAATATGACATTCAATCCACAGGCTGCACCATGTGTGTACTTGCTTCCTAATAACTGAGGTCTTCCATTCCTTTGATTTTGGGATCACCCCACCTGCAGTAAGTTTCCTCTGAATAATTCTAGCAGCGGATTGATTTCAGCACATGCTTGTGTGGCTTGGATCTCAAACCAAGGGCTGACACAAAGGGGGTTCTCTGATGGGTTCTTTGAAGGTCACTCTCATTAAGATCATCAGGAGCACCATAAACACAACATAAGTGCATAAGCAGGATCCGATCAAAATAACAGCCATTCCCCCAGGGCTTAATTAAGCATGAGAAGCCCACTAACAGGATCTAGCAACCTCTCTCTTGCATGGCCACCATTCCTGTGCAGGTGAGGCATAACCTCAGCAGACATTGCTGTGAAATCAAGGCACTTCCACCATCACACACTCACACACTGCTCTTACTTAACATAGAAATCCAGATGGCGAGGACATTCCAGCTTGCCAGAGAGAACCTTTTGATAAATGCCAAAAGGGTTGTCGTCAAAAAAGGGAGGATGCCTAAAACAGAGAGCAGGGAGCATAAATTAAGCACACATCACTAAGTGCATGGCCAAGAAGTCGCTGGCAGGTGAAATGATTCGTACAAGGGAAATTGTAAAAATGTGCTTAGGTAATAACCCCATTAATCACACCCACCAACCTGGTGCAGTGCACAGAAATGTGACAGCACACGGCCTGAACTATAGTCTAGGTTACACATGAACAATTAGGTGCCTACAGTAGATCCTGTTTAACCATTGTATCATTTTTTCTTACACATCTTCCGACAGGCAAGCTCTCAAATTTTTAGAATAAGACATTAAGACATTAAGACATTTTTAGAATAGTGGACTCAATTTTCTATCATATTTATTCTTTTGATTTCTTGGTTTAATGGCACTGTATTGTTTTATAGTGCATAGTATAAATCTTTATAGGCTGCCCTATGTCACTGGCCCATGATCAACATAAAACAAATGTTTGTCCCAAATACAGCGGAAATAACTGAGGAGAGATACAGTAGGCCTCAGAGGTTCTACAGGCAGACGACTTGTTATGACTTTTTAATGATTTTTTTGGCTGAGATCTGTTAATGTCGAGGCCTGATGGCTTTAGCAGGTTATGGCCCCTAAACACACTGTGAACGCTGGAGCGCTGGGGCCCCCACCGGCCTTCCTAAAGCTGGCTTGTGGGTCAGTGGGCGACAGGCAGACAGAATGGCTTCTGCAGGGTAAAAAAAGGTCGTGGGCAGTACAGAAAGGGTGGCGGTGGCGGAGGCGGTCTGGAGTGCCAGAGGACGGGCCTGTCTGTCGGCCCAGTCTGGACATGATGGGCTCGTGTGCCAGCACCAGATCTGTCCAGACGCTCATTATTCAAGCAGCTCCTAATGGATGGGCTGCGCAGACTTTCACAATGTTATGCAAGACCTCTGTATTTATGTAACACCTGGGACTTGCCAGCACTACTCTTTCATGGACCTAGGAGCCTAGCAGCCCCCAGCCCAGCAGGATTTCTAGCCCCGGGTAGCAGAGCTTTTTTATTCTGACACACAACTCACAATAAACTGTCAAATGTATTATTATTATTATTATTATTATTATTATTATTATATCCATATTAGACAGTGTAAAAGTAAAATTCCCATCCAAACAGCAACCGCATGACACTTTAAATGAGAGCGGTTGTGAAATGACAGTTAAATTCATAACCAAGGATCTCTAACAAGGTAAAACTAGTCCTAAGTGTGTCATTTTGAACTATGCAGACATGAAAATGTGAAATCATGAGGAATTTGCTAAGCTTAGTCAGAGGCGACCCAGATGTTGAGAGCATTACGTAATGCAGAAGAGGTCATGACTAAAGCGGCAGCATCGCATCACCTCAAGGAATAAGAGGTGGTTTTCGGAAAGCCTTGTTAAATATTTCAAGGTGGAAGAATGAGACCTTTGACAACATAAGTATGCCATCATAAAGCTTTTTGAGCCTCAGAATGTAGAGAACATTCGTCTTAGCTTCTGAGCACAGTGCGCCGGGGCAGCCTCTGAACCATGGGGGCAAAGGACACTCACTTGAGGAGCAGCCACTTCAAAGCAAGCCTGATTTATTGGGGCTAGACGTGGTGGGCTGTGTTTTTATCATATGGAAGGAGACTGGCAGCCTTTGGCTCCTGTTATCTGAAGCTAAAGAGGTCAGGATGGTCTCTGTGTTTGCAGAGTTCAAGAAGACGCTTTAGAAGAGCTGGTGTCATGCTCACAACTCTCTCCTTCAAGTCATCCTGGATTAAGTGCTTTTCCCGTCTCCAGGCGGATATCCAACACTGATAAATAAAATAACACCACAGAACTCGTTTGGCAGTTCCCATGCTAATTTGGTGTGGCGCGGCCTCCTCAAAGACGGGGGACATCGTATTTGCTCGCATGGCAAAGGAAAACCATGGAAAGCCAAACTTCCTTCCTTTTTGAGCCGCTGCCAAGGAGGAGCAGAGCGGGAGCCAATGATAACACGGTCTCCTGCCCTGCCGCGGCTGCACAGGGGCCACTGGGCGGGGGAGGGGGTCGGGGGAGCACACAGGGCCTGTGAAAGGCACACAGAGATTAGGGCGGCCGAGGCAGGCTGCTGGGGACATCGGGCCGACCCAGCACAGGGGCTGCCAGGGCCACCAGTGTGAGGAGGAGGTCAACCACTGTGCTGCTAAGGATGGGGACTGACTGACTCCCAAACTTAACCCTTCATGGCGGATTCAATAAAGGAAGGATACTGTACAGTGGGCTACACAGAATGTATAGCAGACAACAAAAGTGAAAAAAGAAAAGTTTCAAATAACGCATCTGTGACCAGTTCACTGAATTAGCACATTTCTAAAGAGCACTGATGAAGCATATGTGGAGAGAGGCCATCCTAGTTATTAAACACATTGGCACTTTTGTTGTGAGGGAAATCCAATCCACTTTGGAAGGTCAACTACGCAGTGGTGTTAATACAAAGCCAGCTCTGAGCCCCACATGCATGGAGAGGGAGGGAAGGAGAGAGAGGCAGAGAGAGAGAGAGAGAGAGAGAGATCGCTTCTTTCTGTAGCCACTTTCTGGGTCAGCATGTGGGGTTTCTCTGAGCATTGCCATAAAATCAGCTATTAAAAAATCCCTCTTATTCTAAATGTGATAAACATTTTACACTCAATGCACTATAACCTCTTCCTGAGAAAGAAAGCCTGTCCCAAGCCAATTATCATTGGCACCACGATAAGCACGTTCATCCAAACATCCGGTGCTCATTTGTAGGAAATTAAGGTCATTTACTCCACAGCCAAGGCGAATGTAGGCCAGTCAAACTGAATGTACCCAAATCCTTTAAGCTAACATGGCTATCAAATTTTGGGCCGCAGAAATTGTTTTCCTCTGATTTGAGACTTTGTTTATAAATATCCTCATTATGACAAGAACTGCTCAGTTACAACTCTATGATCCAGCAATTATGAGGATTTCCACAGGATTTCTCAATCAAACAAAACTCAATCAATCAGAATCTATAAGACAGCTGGTTTGAGGAGAAGCAGAGCTGCAGATGATTACATTACAGCCCTACAGTGACCTCTGGTGGCAGGAGGACAAAGTTCTTCAGCTAGGTCCCAAATCAAACACTCAAATCAAGAATGCGAGCATGCACTAATTCATAGAACATTTGGATGTACAGCACAGGTATATTCCATCCCCTGGTAACATGCCTATGCCGTGCCTATCAAAACAATCAAAGCGCAGCAGGAAAAAGGATTTCACAATAAGAATCTGAAATGAAGTTTTGAGCAAAATGGTTTCATCTTCAATTGCGTAAGGCAGTCACTATCCCTAATGACGCCAGCGGGGTCTCGTAAATTCTGTCATATTGACTTACCTCCCACTTGCATATTGAATTACCCATTTCCCAGTCTGGAGCTGGACAAATAGCAGCCGTATTATTTAAAGACTAATAATCCCATGCTGGTAAGGACAGCACACACTTGACACAGACACAGACATCTGAGCCTTAACACTCTGAGTGAACCTGCTGTCTGTCCTCCAGCCCACCACAATGACTGCGCTGGCAGGGGAACAGTGAGGCCTGAGGCAGACTATTGGCCAGGCTGGGCTGCTGTAGCCTCTCTGTCTGAGAGCTTTCCTGCTCTGTCCCACCATGACAACTAAATGACTGTACCATATTGAGCATGTCTGCGCTAGCATGGGAGCACAGGGCAGACTACACTGCTGTGGCCGAGGGGACGGAGAACAACAGTCAGAACGGCTCATGGCCAACAGCACTGCAACAGCCAGGTGCTCACTTACCCAGACAGCATCTCAAAGATGAGCACCCCCAGGGCCCACCAGTCCACTGCTATCCCGTGCCCTTTGCCCTGAATGACCTCTGGGGCCAGGTACTCCGGTGTGCCGCACAGAGTCCAGGTCCTGGTCACAGACAGAGAGGAAGAATTCATCAAAGCATCATTTGTTGGACAGACCACTGTCAGGCACCAGGTTACATCAGATGATAATACTACCATTGGCCTGGCTTTACCATCATATAACATAGACATGCAGTAGTAGTAGAAATGTGTGTGTGTGTGTGTGTGTGTGTGTGTGTGTGTGTGTGTGTGTGTGTGTGTGTGTGACATGTGCTGCACTCTCTACCCAGCGGTTGTCAAGTGATGGGGCAGGTGAAATATTTGCTAGTTCTGAGTGTTCAGTACTGTTCATGCTCTGGGCTGGTAAAAGACTAATGCTTTAATCCACAGCCACGGCCTCTGTCTCCATGAGGCAGCAGCACTCAGCCTGTCCCTCCTGCGCTGGGAGCCTGAAATATGCCGACAGGTGTGTTTATACTCCGTGTCCCAGAACCAGCCCTAAAGCTCTGCCCTCCAGCCTGGGAGCTCCCAACACTGCCGCCAGCACACTCCACACAGGCCACCCACTCTACTGCATGCAGCACCGCTAGTGCATCAGCACGGCTCCACCAAACCCAGCTGCCATTCAGAGGCACTGTGTTCCCATGAAGGCAGCAACCCTCGCTTAAAAGGATTTTTCTGTCTATGCTTGTACTTGAACTTTTAACATTATATTGGTATGGTGTTCAAGAACTAAGTGTAGGCTACAACTAAATCAAGTTACAATAATGGCAAACTTAACTCTGATCAAATGATAACACTACAGCACGACTTCACTGCCATTCTCTCTAGTCCAGCAGCTTGCAGGATAGTTCTGTTACTCAGCCTTCCATCCACTGGATGGCACTAGTGTTGCATGAGATACAGTACAGTATGCACAGAATGGCCTGTCTGTGCTCTGACAACACTCCTGCCAGCCATAAACGCACATATTGAGCATGAAGGCAGGAATTCCTTAGTTCTTCAGTAGAATGAATATCAATTTTTAAGTTCTGATGATTGTTCTTCTTCAGCAAGACAACAAATTTGGCATTTACTGCTTTTAATTGAAAGCGTTTAGTAGTTGGCAATACATTACTGGAAAATGACAAGTACAACTTTTGTATAGAGACACATATTTGCACTCAGTCATGCAAGCATGTTAGAGTAGACCAAAACTAGCCTTAATATCACTTAACCTACAATGACTACAGATAGATGCTCTTAATTGTCTGCCCGTCTGGTGATTTGTATTGTGAAGTGATTAGGGATTAGACCTAGCATAAGAGTTATCATCAGTGGCAGTGCTGAAGTACTCCTTACCTGTCCACAAGTTTTTTGGCAAAGCCAAAGTCTGTGAGCTTGATGTGGCCCTCGCAGTCCAGTAGTATATTCTCCGGCTTCAAGTCTCTGTACACAATGTCTTTGGCATGCATATACTCTATGGCACACACAATCTCGGCGGAGAAGAAGAGTCCAGTGGTGTTGTTGAACTTGCCCTTGCTGCGCAGATAGCTGAAGAGCTCCCCCCCGGGCATATACTCCATCAGCATGTACAGGAAGCGCTCGTCGTGGTGCGTCCAAAAGCTAAGAGCACAAATGCCCCCATTCATTCAATGTAGTTTCATAGTGCTAGCATCCTAAAATTAAAAGCAGCATGGAAGTCACTTCTGTCTTTTTCTGGTTTAAATATAACAGAGGCTAGGATAGACTTAGGAGGGTGATTCACATATTAGGCTATTTAATAAATTACAGCACCAATAAGACAGCATACAGTATTTTACCATCTAATATGCTGCATCATCTTATTTTTTTCCTTGCTTGCAATCTCTCCAATGAGACAATCACACCATATGCTAAAGTCTTCGAGTCTGCTTACAGAAAAATACATTTTAAGTATGTTTACAAGATAAATAATTTCAGCACATTTTCCCCCTTGCAAACATTGTAGCTAAGCGATCACTTTGATAGGCCACAGAAAACAGATAAGGAAAGCTGGTCTGCTAGTGCATTTACTGTGGGAGGCACTTCTTAGACTTATTGAATTATTGACAAGGAAGCAGGGACTCACAGTCGGATGAGGAAGGGATGGTTGACCTCCATTAGAACTTCTTTTTCATTGTGAGCATGTTGTTCTTGCTTTAACCTAATCACATCGGCGATCTTCATGGACTTAAGGGCGTAGTAGACCTTCGTTCTCCTGTCTCGGACAAGAACCACGCGGCCAAAAGTACCTGTCCCTATGACCCAAAAATACAGACAAAGAACTTCACTTTACTGCGCTGGATAGAGCTAGACTGTTTCAGACATCAAATGCTGTACAGTACATACATTAAATGAATCAACAGCTATAGCTACTTCTAAGAAACATTTTGAGTCCAGTGGTAATGGATAAAGAAAAGCTTAACAGCTAACTGAAGTGAGGACTACAATATTTCCAGGTACTGTATAATTGTTTAATATAAATGATTGCCATTAGAATACATTCACCTTGGTTAGGATTAAACTCTCTGTTAGCCTATTGGCATTGAGGAGATTATAGTGTAGGCCTACCAGTAACAACCAGCAGCAGAACATACCATGTCACTCTATATGTAAGTATTAAAATACCTTTTTTCAATTTCAGACATGTTTTTGGTGAACTACCTGTTTAGCTTCTCATCAAATTCATGTGAATGGTATCCTGAATAGCCATGCAAAGGGGAGATCAAATCAGCTGCTATTCCCACTGGCTTCCAGCCTATTAACTAAGATGAATGCTTTAATTACTTTATGACAGACGACACTGATTAAAAATCAGCGGCTGCTGGCTTACGTTTGACTCCATTCGTAACAGACATTACATCTAACAAACCCATTAGGAAAAGGAAGCTGTGGGAACTGTCCCATGTTTTGAATTGATGCCCATAATATACCAGTTCTGTATATCTCAGCAGTTTAGGGGTTAAATGCCATCATGCGGCTTTTCCAATAACTTTATATGACTGAGTCCTTTTAACAACAGGCCCACTGGCTGGAGTCTCCCATGTCTGAATTGGTGCAATTTCACTGATCAGTGATCTTTCACGTCTCACTCAAATGCTCGCTAGTGCTTCCTACATGTAGTCAATTAAACACCAACAATCATCTTTTGATTGCATGGGAAAGTATTTCATTAATGCATGCATTTTTGTGCTCATACAGGTGAATACAGGACAGAGATGTGTGCACTCATGGCTGTTAACTAAATGAAATCATAACCTGAAATGTACAAGGTTGAAGGTTAAACCCAACAAATGCAGACATCTGTAGCTGGCTGAACACTTTCATGATGAAGAGATCAATTCTTCCACAACAGACAAAGATTCCAGGGGATATAACTTCATGTTGAGTGACACAGGACAAATTGGTGTGGAAATATTATGCTCTCAAGGATGTCAACAGTCTACACAGGGAACCTTGCAGAGCAGCAACCTAATGTGGCAGCTCCAGCTCCAGAGCCCAACAGCAGGATTTGTTTCAGGTGATATTTGGAATGAATGGGACAGAGCTGCCAGGGAGGAGGCAGCTGCTAACTAGAGCATGGATCACAGCAACAGCAGCAGGGTCTCCAGTGGGCTAAAGGACAGTGGACAAGTTGATTGACAGCCATGAGAAACGGAAGATGGGTGAAGCCATCATTGGCTGAATGGGTGGAGCAATCACTGGGCTGTTGCCCTCCATAACACTGACTGATGCCTTGGGAACTCTTCAGTGAGTGGGGATGTGAATGTGGTTATAAATGCGAATAAATAAATAATAATAGCACATACTAAGTGCATAGCACACACTAACCCAGTAAAGTTGGCTGCCTGCTTATAGCGAGACCTGGGGAAGAGTGAGGGGTTGGTGCCCTTGAGCTTCAGCCTACTGTATATCTTGGAGACATGGCCAGGTTTGTTAGTTATCTGGGGAGCAAAAATATCCGGTTTTCCATCCAACTTGTTAATGTGCATTTAAGTTCTGTGAAAAAGAAATGTTGGAAACACCTGCAAAGTCCCATAGTCCCAGAGACATAAGGTATTAAAAAGTGTTTTTTAATGACTAACAAATGGCTAGTATGTTAATGTTTGTTAATAAGCAGCTAGCTAATGGTGAATATACAGTAGGTGTGAACATGTATGTTTTTATGTTTTTTGGACACTTACAAAGGGAGGCAAAACTTGATTCCTTAAGGAGAAATCCAGTGTGAATCATTCAGTAGCCCTGTTGTTCAAGGTCACTGAATGCTGTCTGTTGGAAAAAGAACAACACAGACCGAATAATGAACCGATAACTACTGTTAACTGAATGGGGCATAGTGAAATGAAACTTATTGAAAGTTACTGTGCCCTTTTCACTTGGAGCTACTGTAGCTGCCAGTTTACTTGAAGGCCTTGAATTATAGGGCTATGGATTGATTCACACCGGATGTAGGCTGTAGACCTAGGCTAAGCCATACACATAGCGGATTAGGCTATCAGTAGAAAAAGTCCTTATGAAGAGGTTAAGTAGATAAAAGTGTAGCACTGTTCCTATAAACAAGACTTAGTCTTAACCTATCTTACAGATCTATGCACCTATAATATTAACTGGGCTGATAATAAATAATGGTCATGAAAACTGACATATTTTACTCTGTCTCAACTCCTCAGACTCAGTCTCAACTTGGCCTTGCTTCGTCAATGGTCTTGGCTACAATTAAAAACCAAGAGTCTCAATCTCCACTTGGTCTTGGCTCTTCAAGGACTCAGCCTTGTACCCATCACTGGAGGGTGCGTGCTGGTGCTTGGTGATAGCCAGTCACCACCTGACATGATTAGTTAAGTGATTTTTCTCTACATTTTTCTCTACACTGCCTTCTGAACTGATTATGAAATCATCATGGGCCTAACAGAGATCTTCCCCATTGACTCCCAAATGTGAAATGTTAAACAGACCCTCTCCACATCATGGCAATCCAGTATTAAATACAATGAAAGTCAATAGAAGAGTGATGTGAATGATCCCATCCCATGAAGCTGATCTAATGTGTGTTGGTCCTCCTGACCCCTCTTTGCCTTATGTGTCTCTTACAGTAATTGAGAAAGATGGCCTAGAGTAGCCTATTTCATTTTTCAAATACAATAAAATACATTCTTCAAGACAGTTACTGTATTATGACTGTTTTTTCTACAAATGGTGGACACTCTGCTAGATTAGGCCTACAGATAAAATATATGGAAGATTCCCATTACCCCTGCCATTTTGTGATGGGCAGTGATCGGCAATCGGCAGATCACTTTTTTGCCAATCGGTGATCAGGTCAAAAAATGCTGATCGGAGCATCTCTACCGCAAAGGGGTCAACAACTTCCAAGTTCCTTGGTGTTAACATCACAGAATGCCTTACCTGGGATAGCCACACTGACCAGATTGTTAAAAAGCAGCGTCTACCCCACACACTGATCCTGAAGGCCTTTTATACAGGGCACCACAGAGCATCCTGTCCGGAAGCATTATTGCATGCTATAGAAGTTGCCTTATACATTCCTTCTGAAAATTCAGAGCCTGAACCTGAACTCAAACACACACTTCACCAGAAGGCTGTCGAATCAACCAACCAAACAAGCAGCCAGGGTTGAGGAAGATTGTCATGACAGGATAAAACACATCTCAGTAGGCTACTCGTTTCGAGTTAACCCCCCCCCCCCCCCCCCCCTTTGACTGAAGAATAGTAGTAGTGATGTAGACTGATAGATGAATAAAAGCTGCTTATTATATGTAGCGTAGAAGAAGTGATGTCTGAATGTGTGGATAGAATTAATACTTATTAACAGCAGTTCCTTAACCAGTTTCCCAGTAGGCCTATGCATGTTTATGAAGTAGCCTAGGCTATCATTTGGGCCTAAATGACGCAAATTAAATTGACTGGTTGCCTAATCTTTCCGAAATGTAGATACAGACACCAGAAAAATATAATATTTGTTTAGGGTTACTCTCCTCGACCTAAATGAGGGCATAAGGCGTTTGGCCAGTTACTCACATCAGCTACATGATATTGTAGACTTTTTCCACAGTGGCAAAAATGCTTGCACTTACAGTAATGAGGTTGCGCCATCTGGAGGTTTGCCGCGACGGACTCAACACAGCCGGAACACATGATTAAAAATGATTTATTTCACCCCAGTCGCTGGACTTAAAGAGGGCACACAAAAACTGCCAACGAAGCACCGTAATTTTATATGCAGCACTTAAACCACTGAAGCCATGTGAGGACATCTTCTCATTACCGGGTATGCTTTAGATTTCAAAAATTCCTCATTACTCTTTAAGAGGTAGCCTAAATAAAATATGCTTAACGACACAACTAATATTTACGCAACATTTTATTACTTACCAACAGTAGCGACCGTATCAAAGTCGTCTAACGAGTAGCCTCTCGTGCTTCTCACTGCCAGAGATGTTGCACCAGCAGGTGAGGCACTGCTGGCACTTCTCTTCTCACTGTCCCGGGGGAGACCTGAGTCGCCTACTCCTGTGGTGGCTTTTGCAGCAGTCATTCTCATAAAACCATCCGTGCTATCATTCGGGCTCACGTTTTCGGAGTTTCAGGAGCAATAGCCTTTGCATCTGTTATAGTTTGATCTATTCCAGGCGAATTGTTTCATCCTTTGTCCTCTCTTGTTTCCTTGAAGCCCATGTTAAATATCCGTGCAGGCTAAAGCAAGTGCTCCCCTCTGCAGCATCGGATTAGTTGTACTTTGCCAATTTTCCTCTGTAGCCTATGCGGTATTGCCACTGAGAGATGGACGGTTCAAAAGTTGCTGGCGTCAGGAAAGCGCCTTTTAATGGTCACGTTTCAGTCAAACACGTAGCCTACCTTAAATTCGTAAGTGGACACCACACATCGCTTATCACTATGGTCCAATTAAGATATTAAAGATCAAATGCATAGCGCCTCATGCACATGTAAACAGTGACTAGAGAGGAGGTGGAGTCTAAGCAAGGACCCTACGAGCAAGCTGGACCGACAATAGTTTCTTAAGAGGACGCATTAACTGCGGTGTGACCTTGGTACTGTATGCTATCAGCCTATGAAATTACAGTAGGCTGGTCTATTGCCTGGTGTGTTATGGCGTGTAATTCTTCTGTACTCAAAACACATCGTTTTGTAGTGAATTGTGTCATATTAATCTCTCTAATCTCCACAAAGGCTGAACCCAGGAAAAGTAGTGTTTGCTGCTTGAGTGCAACATCACATTTTGTTAGCTAAAGCGGTCCTAATAATGACTTATGCTGTAGCCTAGAAACCAATTATTATTATTATAATTGTTGTTGTTGTTGTTATCATATTAATAACAATTATCATAATACTCTGAATATGCATAATTTACTTTTTGCTTCTTCCCACAAAGGTAGCCTATTTACAACAGCCATGAGGAGGGCTAGGAATAAGACTTGAGTGGGAAATAAAGCTTAGTTGTGAAATGTGAGTCCCTCCTCTCCTGACATGTGTCTTTTTACAGTGCAGTATATTTTGAGTGGTTTAGTTTCTGACGGGCATGTGTATTCAGTCAGGGAGAGTAGCCTATGTTGATGCGCCCTCAGGCAAGTGCATGCAGTGTTCCTGGATGGACCAACAACACTTTTCATTTTTTATTCATTCTTCTCTAAAAACATGCTTTAGCTGGCTGCACTTCACAGCCTCTTCCATTACGCAGGCGTACTTCAACATCTCCATCACTAGCAGCACAGCACAGCACAGTGTTTTTCTCAGGGCCAATGTAGACTATACTTCACACAAAGTGCAATCATGAAAGTAAGGCAAGAAACAGGGAGCTGTCTGTTGGGTTATTCATTTTTGCAAAGCTGTGGAATAAGGGAACATAGCTTGTGCCATCTTACCTCAAGTCAGTTAATTATTTTTCAATTAATTATTTCATGGCAGTCTCAGAGATTCGTAATGATTGCTGCAGGTGGGGGAAAAAGTTCACAAGCCTGGCAAGTCGTATTTAAGATTAGTCTACACATGCCATTCTTTCATATCTTTTGAGAAAGCTGCTCCATAGTTTCACTCTCCATAGTTTCACTGGACAAACCGTAGGATAATGTCTACAGTTTTCATTCCATGACCACTTTTAATCACATGTTTTACATAGACGGCTTTCAGATCATGTGGAGCAGTGTGCTTACACACATACAGTATGTTTTTTTCTGTTATGTCAAATCTCATTGGAGATGGAGGACGGGTCAGAGGCCCCTTCTTTGACTTCTGATTTCTACTCAACAGTGAAATTGCTGGAATTAAACTGCCAAACCTTTTGGAAATGCAGCAATCACATCTTATGCATAAATGTTTTAAATGCTGTGTTCACTCAAATCTAAAGACAATCCATGGTGTTGTGGCACAACAAGTCAGTGTCTGCCCATGCCTGATGGGAAGCAGAGAAGCAGTTGTGATTGGTCCATGGCTTTTGGCTGATTCTGAATTTGTCTTCAGTGTCCAGACGGACCTGATACAATTTTGGTTTGTATAAGATTGTGTACATTTCCTAGGCTACTAGTATTTTTGATCATAAAAACAAGTTGCATGGGTCTGTCATACTTCATAAATGTCATAAGTATTGATTGATTAGCATATTCAGTCTAAAATTTGATGATCATTTGACAGAGCTACTTCGACAGAAAAATATTCCACTCAAAATGTATTCCAAATGTTTTAGTTACAATATTTTGTTGCTATCAGCAATCAGTAAAGTTGACATTATAGACAATACCAATATGATAATTGACTTAAAGGTGCCCTGCCATACATCTAGGGTATTTAGAGGGCTTCTCTGAGGTCTCCAAAGATGGTATGTAACTTTATTTGGTCTGAATCAGGGCCCTGTGCAACCTGTTGAAATGCCGCCTGTTAATGAGCTGTTAATGAGCTGTTCTCGGATTGGTAGCTATGGCATGTCAGCATTGTCTGACATGTTGAGTGGATATTTATATCAGTTTGCTAATGTCAGAGTTAGCAAGGGAAGAAGAACAAAATATTTTGAAAGATTAAATCTCAGAGAAATTGGAGGAGGACATAGCCTGTGATACGCACATCCACCAATTGCTTGGAGATTGGAAACAGACATTGCAAACGTCAGCCTGTAACATAACCTGGGGCGTATTCCAAGAGGGGGGTTCAGTAACCTGGAGATTGTGGTTAACATGCTAAAAGAAGAGCCTGGAGTCTCATAACAAAGCAAACAGCAACAAAACAAGCCAGCAGCTTAGTCGATTAGCAGGTGTGCCGCTTTGACTAGGCTAACTAAGCCAGATCTCTCACTTAACCACCTTTGTGGGATACCCAAATAACTGCCTTGTCATAGCAATTTATACAACCACAGGTTAAAATGTACGAATGTTGTATTCCTAATGTTGACAAGTCATTATTTAAAACAACAACAACAACAAAAAAAACACTGGACACAGAAAAAATGTATAAAACTAAAAAGGAGACCTCTGCTATTCTGCCAATGGCTTAGACATAGGCAGTTAGACTGAGCTTTGACCAACTGATTATTTTACTGGTTGCTGCAGACAGCGAAGATGGTGGGCTACTGCATTTTCACATAGGCCTACAGTACACACATACAGTACTCATATAGGCCTGTCCCTTGCAACAACAACAACAACAACAACAACAACAACAGGTAAACATGAGAAACAACAGGTGGGGCCATTTTCTCAGTCTGTGTGCTGATGAGATATTTGTGAGTAGCAAGCACCTTTCTCCACCTGTGAATTCACTTAAACCGACGGGCTACAAATGTCTCCAGAAAAATAGCATTTTGGTCGCATCTGCAAGAGTGCTGGATCACTCCCATTAGCACGTTACGAGGCTAGAACATGGAAAAGAGCGCCCTAATTCCGTCTGGGAGCAACTGACGTAAAATCGTCTTTGCAAGAATGTTGGTCTGAATGAGCATGAGTAATGCAGCGTGCAATTGTAGTCCAAGTCTGACAGTGTATCACTTTAATGCATGTGATACACCATCTCAGTGCATGTCTCAGTATGGCTTATTTTGCTTAGTTTGAAGCCTCAATCCAAGCGGTCTACTGATCAGCGCCATGCCAGCCAGAGCTTGTGTGGAACACTTTTACTGTCCTGAGAGAGAAAAAAAATGTGTGTGGATGACAAAGTTTGAGATTAACCTTGGCTGCACTCACCTCCCTCAGCCTGCCATCCCCATCCATCAGACTGTGAAATAGGAGAATCTCTGATTAGCAACGTTTGTATAGCTAACAATTAAAATCTGCCATGCTGGAAGTGATACAGTCATCCATCCTTAAAATTAGTACACCCACCCCTCAACCTACCCAAACACACACACACACACACACACACGCACACACACACACACCTCCTTCATTATTAGGAAAGACCAACTTCTCCATTCAGCACACACCTCTCCCTGTGCTCCTGCATGAATATTTATAAAGCTAGGTGATGCTATGAATACCTCACCTGGCGAGTGAGTGGGGAGGGAGCGGGGAGTGGATGGGGAGCCAGTTGGGTTTCCTCTCTTCCCCAGACGGTAATTAAAACCAGGGCCATGAGTGACTGGCCTAGCTTGAAGGAGCAGTCTGTGACTGATGTGGGGATGCAGAGTTCTCAGGCCCTGAGGGAGCGCCGGGGAACTTTGTGCTTCTCTCGTGAGTGTGCTCATCTCTGTGATGCAAAACCTCTCATCCGTCCCCCAGCCTATTATTCAGGCCACTGATGGAAAACAAGACAAGAGACCTGAACGTCTGCACACTTTGCAAATTGGTAACTTCCACCTGCTGATATCGCTTTAATGTGCTTGTTGCACAGAGGAAGAAGGCAAATTGGGAAAGATTTAGTTAGATCTACGTGTACTGTAACTGTTTAAGTATGCAGCAAATTTCAAAAATATGAATAATAAAAAAATGCAAATGGTAAAATAATACAAAACATGCATATGATCACAGGCTGTGGGTGTGTGTGGGCATACATAAAGTAGGCTATGTGTGTTTTCTGTGTGTGGCTGGGTGCATGCACATATTTGTTTATGCATGTCCTTTTGTGTCCACATGTGCATCTGTTTGTGTTGTTTGTCAGTAAACAGAGAGGGTCTTGTTTACCCCACAGCATGTCTTTTTCAGCATGTCAGTTGCGCGTACAGTAGCGTTGTAAACAAAAGCTGAGGATAAAAGGCTGCTGATAAAGATGTCAGTGTAGCAGAGGAAATAAACTTATCCAGCGCCATACAGACGGATACAAGAAGCTGTCAGCGCATGAAAGATAAGAGAAATATGAGCGAGATCAGAGATATTATTACCTACCCTTGGGCTTCAGGCTCTGGCACCGCCAGACAAAACAACTTGACAAATGTTGAGCATTCTTCAGAAGCTCATGCTCAGCTCAGCTGTGGAACACATACATCTAAATGTTTACATTTTAATGGGCGGTTGAGACATTAGTAACAACACATCCTCATCTAACTGAAACAGAAGAAAGCCATTGTGTGTTTATGCGTGTGTTTCGTTTTGATTACTATGCCAGCTACTGAGGAAATGACTTTGCAGGAGCTGAGGTGTAGAAAGAGACATGTTGCGGTGTGGAGGATAGGGCCCCATGTGTGCTCTGCTGGGGAGGTGAATGGTGATTGAGGGGCTACTGGAGCGGAAACAGAGCAGTTTCTCCAGGTCTGATTAGGTTTCATTGGTGGAGGCTCACTGGAGATAAGCTGTGAGCGGTAGGATTCAGTAGGGGGAGCTGTGGGACTTTCATATGGATGTGGACAAAAAAAATATCTACAGAAACACACAAATACCAGTATGAAAATATTTTACCTCACGTTAACCCTAGCCACTGTGCACTTTTGTCACAGAGACCGTCTAGTTTATAAATCAGCCAAAGTACATATGGTTGAAAGAAACGAGACAATAATAAGTGAATGAACAAAAATATGACTAAAATGTGAAATAAATCACGTGGAAAGGCAACCCTATGTTTCACAGTGAGCAGACAGAGTGAAACATACTTTCATGTGTGCTACATTTGTTCTCTTCTGTGGTACGTACAGTAGGTCATATTTATTGATGGCCTGATATTAAAAATACATAAGGTGTTGCGAGGCTGAATCAGATTAGCTCAGCCTTGGCTTAACAGTGGTAGAGCTCAGAGAGAAGAAAGCCTGTGGTGCTGCTGGAAACATTTGCATTCCCTTTCACAGCAGCACTAGTAGAACAGGTGAGCGCACAACCTTGCATATTTGATCATGGAGACGCTCCCCAAATGAAAGAAGCTAATTTTCTGCTTATCAATGATGAAATGTGGTAGTGTTATCATATGTGGAATAAATGATTCTGGATACAGCATGTTGCTACGGACTCAGGTTGTTTGTTCCTTGCAGATGAATCATTCAGTTTGTAGCTGAAACATGACTTGCATGGAGATGAATAGCAACCATTTGTAACGCAAACTGGAGAACCTACAAACATCAAAGTCAGTGATGAAAATGTGTATTTTCTTCGGAACAGGCAAACCTGTCAGAAGCACACACACACAAACACACACACACACACACACACACACACACACACACACACACACACACACACACACACACACACACATTTCCATAATTAACCCAGACACAATGGAATTCCACCAAATGCCCTACTTAGTGATTTTTTTTCCAAGGCATTGCCAATATGACTAATGACCTCCAAAGACATTTTGTCCTATTTTGCATGTAATGTAATGTGGACTAAATTACTGGCCTTCAGCAGTTCCTATGGACCTGTGCTAATCATTATGCAACAGTGTTTGTTTGTCCAAAATGCCTGTGGTGCTTCTACTTCTTCCAGTTATCGTGTCATTGACTTTTCAGCGGAAAACTTCAGCATGTGCCCAACATGTTTCTCTTTTCTTCTCTCTCTGTTGGCCTGTGCTTGAGTCGGCTAGAGCATGCTGTTCAAGGCCAGCTGCTGAGGGACTGACTGACTGTCTTTATAGTTGGCTAGTGGATTTGCCAAATGTTCCCCCCGGCTCATGTGGGATGATCCCCAGTATGTGATTGACTGGGACTCCTTGTGCAGTCCACTGGGCCATCCATCCCCTAGCTGCTCCCCCTCCGCCTCCCCTCCCCTCTACAAGGCCCTGCTGGAGGCACTGCTCCTCTCCATCTCCAGGGAGGATGGCTTTAGGAGCCGTACTAGGAAAGTCATACACTACACTACAGCACAGTACATTAGAAGCCCAGGACCTTTCCTGTCCACACTGTACCATCATCACACGACCCTGAGCATCCCTACTGC
The DNA here is from genome assembly GCA_030264315.1 of Sardinella tawilis. Taxonomy (NCBI): domain Eukaryota; kingdom Metazoa; phylum Chordata; class Actinopteri; order Clupeiformes; family Clupeidae; genus Sardinella; species Sardinella tawilis. The sequence continues at coordinate 18,171,033 of JASCQY010000071.1, read as the reverse complement.
TCCGTTAGTCAGCGGCGCTGGAGGACAGCACTGCTGACTCTCAGTCTCATCATCTCGTCTCCAAACACCCCCATCCATCCATCCACCCATCCGTCCATCCACTGACTCCAGCGCTGCTGCCATGAGCACAGGAGGAGCTGCATGTGGAATGAGGAGCGAGGGAGTGGAGCCCCAGTGCTCTGGCCCCTTTAAGGCAGGCAGGCAGGCAGGCGAGGGGAACTGGAGCGGACTGGAGGCATGCGGGGAGCAGGGGGAGGAATGAGCACAGGTAAGTGTGTGTGTGTGTGGGGGGGGGTAATGTGCACTCCCCACATAACCAACAGCCAGCGCTTTTGCCCTGTCTCAGCAGATGTGCTTCAGGGCTCCTTACATTTGACTGGAGAAATGACTGATACTCCACGAGCATTAAATGGAGCTTTTCTGTCTCCACGGGATGTTGGAACAAGTGTCACTGCCACCTCAATCAGTGTAGCATATCTACACTTGTAATGTGGTTGTTTTTCACAGCGTCCTTGATTCTTTTATACCATGATGAAATTAAAGTTACCAGAGAAGATGCTCTGTCTGCCTCCAATTAGTCAGTAACTAAATATATTGTATGTGCAGATGTGAAAACACTGTGCTGCCTTTCATTATTCTGTAGAAGAGAAAAGACAACAGAAGATGACACTTGTAGGCACATGAGGAGACAACCTGGCAGCACATTGCTAATGGGAGTTTGCAGTACTTAAAGTCATTGTTCAAAATCATTTTTATCTCCTTGTTATTGTTTTGTTTTATATTTATTTTAAGTAATATGATAGGATAGAAAAGACTCTTGGTAGGTACTTCATTGGCACCAGAGCAATAAAAACATGTGATGAGACAGTTCAAAAGCCTCTGCTGTCTCTAATGAGCATCTTGTGTAAACAACAAACCAAAAGCAAATACCTTCCTTGATATTTACAGTAGGCATCATCTGCCAGTACATAATTACAGTCAAGGCAAAACTAGTGCTGTTCCTGCTTTCGCTCTGTTCTATTGTTACCTAAATGATTAGAGTGAGATAGGTTACACAGCTTTTGAGGCTAGCATGAGACTATTTATAACAATTCCAATAAAAAATATCATAAACATGTTTATTATGGTGACAGTTTACGGTGTTTGTCCACTCTGTTCCGGAGCTGGTCAGTAGACCAGAGTTAACACACATTGATTAAAAGAGACTTGGTTAGGGTTTGTCTCTAAGTCGTCCCCGTGAAGTTTGAGGTAAAGTGACTGTAAGTGTTAAATATTCTTGTGGGGAAAGTCTGTAATTGCAACCCATTAATATTTAAACACTCAAAGTGCTTTGATCTCACTGTATCTCCCAGCACCTCAATCAACATTGTTAACTATTCAGATTTCAGCAGTTATTTTTTATAAAGTGTGTTATAACCTGCTCAGAATATGCTATGTTTTATTTAAGATGTTTTCAAATAACATTTCAACACAGGCGACAACATGGCACACTCCCCCTGGGAAAAGCAACACAGCAATGTACATTACATCACTGAGAGTAAGTGGGAATCATGTAAGGTCTTCCTTGATAGTCAAAGGGCACAATATTCAGAGTGTTAGAACACTGTTTCGCTCGTACTGCAAGGTCAACATTGGCATAGTAATGAATGTAGTGGTACAGTATTACAGTACAGCTACATACATGCAGTACTGGAACAGCCAAGCCTGTATAAACCAAAAGGATCAAATAATGGACACATTAACCAAATATCATCTGTTAAACACCTTTTATTTGACCAATAGATCAGTCTATCAATTCATCAAATCATTTTTAGAGTGTAGCTTCACAATGTAGTCAATACATAATGAGAGTTAAGAAAAACATAGACAATAGACTTAAATCAAACAGCAAAGAAACCCAAAATTAAACTATAAATAGTGAATACTGCCAATAAAGGAATGATGATGTGTTTGAACAACACAATTTAACTTCAGGTCACAGTGTTTTGAAAATATGAATTCTAAAATGTAATCAGAGTCTGCTTTTATTTCGAACGTAAATAAAGATTGCAGATGCTCCCTGACCAGCTGAGTTTGTTTCTTAACAGATGGAATGGCTGAGCATTAAGAGGCTTGAAGCATTAAGAGAGTGAAGAACATGTGTTTGTGTGGAAGCTAAATAGGATGAAAGGCTTCTTGACAATGGAACCTTCAAATGGCCAGATAAGCTGTAAAAACAGTAATGTGACCTCATGGCTATGAATATCTGTCATATCAGGCTGCGTTCTCTAAACAAGACTCTAATGTTTCACACCATCACCATTCACTTTCATGCTTAATTTCTTCTTTAGCAAAAGCATGAAAACACTTTGTATTTAGTCAGCTGGAAAGTACTTCAAGGTTGTTCATGTTGGTTTTGAATTATTTCATCCAAGTGTAATTTCATGAACAACATACTCCAGTGTGACACCTGAAGCTATTTTGTTAATATTGTTTGCATTTGTTCATCTAGAGCAGTGATTTTAACACGGCTCCTCCAGTGACCCATGTTCCAAGCAAGAATGACTCCCACTCTGCTAGTCCTCAGCTACCCACCCATCACGCTGCTAAGGCAAATTCCCCATACAGGGCAGGAGAATGAGCCTGTGTATCCAGACTGAATTTGCCCATTTGAATGAGCTCTGCAGGTCTGTGTGGCCATGAGCAGTATAGGGGGTCTATATGGCCACTGGATGTCCCCGACAAATAGCCTACCAGGCACCGCTCACATCAGGCTCAGAGCCATGGACAGGGTGGGCTCTGGGTGGGCTGTACATGATGACCACAGAGCAGCTTCTGAAGCAGTTTGGGTAAACGGCAAAGATGTCATGATTGGTCATCTATCCAGTCACCACAGAGGCATTTTGATAGGCATCTGTTGGTGCCGCCCTTTGGATAGCCTATAGAAGGTCTATTGCTCATTGCCAGCCCTGCATCTTTAGGTTCCCAGGAAACAGCATAGATATACGGAATCCTATAGGATCTATCCTATATCCTATCCTATATGATTCTATATACCTATCGGGCAACAGGATAATGGCAATCATTTGAAATAAAGGTTCTGAATGCATGTTGATGGGGCACTCTTAGAGAATGCCTTTGTGGGAAGGCAATGTATGCATGTATTTGAAAGAAAACAGAAGCAAACATACAGATACCATATGGCTGATCTCAAACAAGTCTGTAAACAAATAGAAACAGGTTGTCATGAGTGTTTGAATTGCAATGGCATAGTAATTCCCAGCACTTCAAAAGGATGTGCTGGGTGTAGCATCATTGATCTTTCCTGCCTGATTGCGTTACAGTTTTTAGAATAAATGATATAATAAGTTGGTTTCATATTAGGACTTTAAATCATCAAAACTGAAATTGTGTCACAATTTATGTGGCCTCTAAAGCCCTGGATGATAAATTCTGTGTTCAACTCAACTGTCTAAGAGACATCTTTAAGTACTTTTCGTCTTTAAATCGAAAGCCCTTCATGATGAATTCTGTGTTCAACTCAACTGTCTAAGAGACATCGTTAAGTACTTTTCGTCTTTAAATCGGACACGTGTAAGTTAGTAAAACAGTTCTTCAGTAAAGGTAAGGCAAAGAGAAGGAGCAGTCATTAGACATTGAGGAAAGAGACAAAGCTCTGCACTTTCGGAGTAAATATTGTTTATTCCATAGAAGGTTTTACAAGGTTGTAACAAAGACAAATAATTATTAGCCATGTCAAATGTCAAAACTCCTTCACCTCTGTACAGTACACCATGCTACATTTACACGTATACCAAGATTAAAATGTAACATTGCCAATAAAAGCTTGTTTGTGAATGGATGCATAGATAAAAATGACTTCATTTATTTTGTCGTAACACCATATTGTTATTCAAGTGCTGCGTTTGTTAAATTCACTGCTTGGTGAAACAGGGTCCAAAGGTCAAGAGGAATAGAAGCACACACAGAAGCAGTGAAAGAGGCAGTGTGCTGCTACTGTAGGTGGGCATTACTCAAGGCATTTGGTCTATTTTGTTTAGTACTTTTGGACTTAGCAATCATGGGGTTGGGGGTCCATCCATGTTGTATGAATAATTGAAACACAAACATACACACACACACACACACACACAACCCTACACAACCCGGTTTTAGTATAAATGTCACTGCTTTAAAAAACTTAAGTCCCTTACCAATAGTACCCCATGACATCCCTTCCAACCAATCAAAGGTTATTTAATTTATATGCAGCATTTGTTGATATGAGGAAGTGTGTATACATTCTATTTTAATATAATATGTATAAAATAATGAAAGCAGAATTTCCCTGAACTCTGATTATCATTGCCACAGATATTTGATATTTTCCACAAACTGAAGCTATACAATTACTGTAATTCTGCTTTATCAAAAAAGCTTCTGAATGTCTTGCAGGTCTATCAGATCTATCCATTCTTCACCAGCACATCCACGCCACCTGATTATTCCCCCTACTTCCAGCCGCATCACAGCCTCCTGCCCTTTAGGCAAGGGATCATTTGTCAGAGAGCAACTCCAAATTCTGGCTGTTTTGTGCTTCTTGGTGGTGGTGTTGGCATAGCCAAGATCTAATAATGCCCCAAAAGTTTTTAGCTGGTTTGGAAATAGGCAGCAGCCATTTCTCCCTACAAGCCAGTAAGAGACTTGGCATAGCACAGTGTGAGCAGGGACACTTGCATACACTCCGTTTTGGGGGACATTTTGGATTTTTGTGTTGATTTATTTTTGCTCTATATACTGTAGGCTGTAGGTTCTGATGAAGAGCATCTGCAGGAGCACATTTTCAGGTAGCACAGCCAGCTAATCGCCTCCATGTCTCTGTCTCTGTCTCTCTCTCTCTCCCTCACACTAAATGTGTACAGGACACGTACTATACCTTTCAGCTACTGTACATACAGCAGGCCTAACACTCAAAGAATGGGCTCATTCTGTGAGTTTGGTTTGAATTCTAATACACATCTTACAGTCACACAATGCAGCCAATAGCTGCATGCCACAAGGACATAGTCAGGAAATTACTGTACGGCAAGGTTTGCATGGAGTGGACTTACAAAGGAAATAAAAAAATAGGCATATAGATGGGCTTCCATCCAACTTGTAAATGTGAATTTAGGTTAGGTGAATAAGAAACCCTTGATGTAAACAACTGTAAAGTCGCATCAGTCCCTTAATGCGAATATAAACTCGATTCGCTTCAGCGAGGTGGTTTAACTTTTGATGCGACTAAATGTGAATAAAGTTGATGGATGGTTAAATTCACGTATATTTGCATTAACCACATTTCTGTCCATAGACGTTAATTCCACAGCTGGTCAGAACACGTCACTTGATTAGCCTAACGTTCATTTCTTATTCGCATTACACAGATGATGGAAACACATGCAGAGTCGCATAGTCGCAAGCCAAATTAGTTGTATGCGAATATGCAAAGCGAATAACGTTGGATGGAAACCCAGTGATTGTCTCAAGTAGCAAATCAGGTTTCTACTTTTTGCCTCATAAACAAACACAACAAGCAGAGTCTATAGCTTATTCCACACACTCTCTTCTCCCCGTCTCCTCCAGCCCAGTACAGTAGCCTGATGATATGCACCGCGCATAAAGCCATCCTCTCGGGGACCACTGCTTCTGACTATTCGTTTTTTATTGGTGGTATTATTTCTTTAGACATTAGTATTGCTGCTTCAAATCAAATACAACCCCCAGAAATAGCCAAGGTGTTTATTCAGATGAATGTTTGAATTCACTAAAGGCCTTTACTGGCAATAATAAAGCAGCTTCTTATACAGTCTCCTGACATAGCTGGACAGCCTACACTTGCAAAGACAACCTCATGTCAAGAACTTATGAGCTGAAGACCAGATTCATTCATCTTAATTCAGTTGTGGTTCTCCATTAAAGGCTGGTTTCACCTTAATGATGACTCTTAGCAGTTAGTGTTCTTTAGGCGCTGTCCATGTAAACAGTGCTGAAATATACCCTGTTCTGATGAAACAAGCCACAGCTGCCTTTTGCATATCAAATGAATTAGTGTTTATTGACTTTTATTAGCTTCATTGATTTCACAGATAAAAAAAAAAACTGTCCACCATATATAGTATCTACTTACAGTAAGAATCTCATAGACCTATGAGATGTCGGCAAAATGACAAAATGAGACTATTTGTATTTGATGTATGTGGTGTAAACATCTTAGTCTTAGGATGCTAAGCCATTTCACATGTGAATGGCATGCTGTCACCTGAGGATGTTTGTAGGGGGCTTCATACTGGAGTGTTTGGACCAGATTTTGGCACATCAGACTTGCGGCTCATGTTAGTTATGCCGCATGCTCCCAGCTCCTCAATTTCAATAGTTACATTTTTTGCTTCAATGTTAAAGAGTAAAAGTTATTTGTAACTGTCTTCTCAAATGCACACAACACATACTGTATAATGCAGGCTGAATGGGGTAAATAGATCAGATTGAAACCTTAAAACACTGAACATGGCCATTGTTTGACATTGTTATTAACTGTTCCACTACATAATCTGTCACATTATCACAGTGCCGGTAAACTTCATCCAAGAATTGTTGAACAAAAGGCCGATTCATTTGGTCAGTCTCACTCTTCCTTTGACATGGTGGAAAAGAAGTGGTGGGTGATCTATGCTTGGACCCGAAGTTAAGGACAGCAGAAAATCAATCACTGTGTTAAGGTTCTCGCACCGAACCTCAAACTGACACCTACGGTTCAGATTTACATTTTTCCACAGGAAGAATAATGGCATAAATCATTGAGGTGTCATCAGCACAGATAATTACACTGTGAATTCCAAGCAAGTAGCTTGTCTGGGAGAGGCTCTCTGGAAGTTGCACTAGTGAAAGGAGAAATGACAGTGAAGAATGGCCTTGATATCTATGTGAAAATGAGAACTTATAAGATGCAAATTATGTTCAGTATTTTTTTTCTGCTGCGGCTGCAGATGTAATAAGGCTTGGCTTGTTCTTCCTATACGACTTTAAATATGTTTAGGAATCAATACGAGACTTTTTCATTGAATAGGCTTCAAAATTACATTTTCATTAAAATATTGTGTAATGCTTTTTGATTAATATCCGAGATCAGAAGAAAGTCAAGCAAGTCTTTGCTAGTCCTAGCAGTTTTGATATTAACAAATCAATTCAATTCAATGTAATTAATACCTGATCATTGTAGTGTCTTGTTTCTGATTCTTGTTCTGATTCTGATTTCTCATAGTCTTTGTCAAAGGTAGGCCTGCACATTAACAGTTCAGACTCAAGTGGTTCTTGTATGGCAAACGGTCAAATCCAAATAGCCTGTCGTTAATGCATTTCAGTTGTACTGGAGATTACAGTACATCTATGCTCTTCTGATTTGCTTTGTGCCATGATTGCAATACCACCTTGATCACACATTCATCTGTTCTGCCTGAATGCCCTTTGTCTTGAATGCTGTATCCCCTCTCAGTAAAATGGGGAAAAATAATAGTCTATAATTTAGAGATTAGTTTAATTTGATAAGGCCAGTATCATATGACATTCAGATCAGAACATGTTAACGAAATGACGATTTATCTATTAAAAATAATAACAATAATGATCTAGATTAAATAGGCTTTAGGAATGTAATACAATAACTAGCCCACACTAACAGACAGCTGTACAGTGCTGTTCCTCAGGACATGTCTAACATTAAAGGAACTGTATGTAAGAAGTGAATGTGAAATAATCATAAAATGGCCCTGATATCACCAGATATCAGATCACCAGACATTAAGGAATCATGATAATTTAAAATACTCAATCAACAACAGTAATCCAGCCTGAATATTTCTATTGCAAAAGTGAAGTTGCAGCCTTCAACTTATGTTGATGTTGTCTTTATAGGCCTATATTATGTGTTTTGGCCTGTAGCGCCATCCTCTATCTATTTGATTTTGGCAACCTAGCTGGCAGCCTCTTGTCTGGGAGGAGAGGATACTATGCTCTATAGTATTTCGAACGGGACTGCAGTACCAGTTTTGGCCACAAACTTACATACTGTTCCTTTAACATAGATAGTTCTTAGTCTGTATGCAGTCTCAAGGTCGTTCTGAAAGACAATGCTGGCACACAGTCAGAACAAAGATCCCATGCTTACAGGGAAAGAAGTTCAATTCATCTATTGGCTTCATAGTGGTAGTGAAATGACTCATTAATGAAGGCTTTCTCTGCTATACTGCCCTTTTGCCAATGTACATGTAGGCTATTGGTGACACTTTAAGACAAAAAAAAAAAACTCAGTGTAGGAGTAATGTAGTTTAAAAACTTGCCTGGTGTCCCTTTAAATTACTGTTACAGTGTCTGCAATAACATGTATGTCATTTATCATTCTCTGTCAGTGAGACATGCACTTTCTCACCTCACTGTTTCATAGGCTACCACAGCTTGGCTGAATTTCATGTTGAATTCCAAGATGTCTGCAATGTACCTTTGTAATGTACCTCTTTGAGCCCAAAAGTTGATTGCTGAATTTGTTTCTTTTCCTATTTCTGAATTTAATTTATTTATTTATTTATTTTTCAAAAAGCTATGGGTGTATTTATACAATTTTGATGACATCAATGAGCTTGTAAAAACATGTATTGATTGCATGTTAGCGTAGCATTCTATCCTTATCTTCAAACATTGCAGCATGCTCAAGTATTGCTCTGAAATCATTTTTTGACAACTTACAGTGTTGAAGGTCCAAATGTGCCGGCTTTCTGCTTTAACTTTCAGATATTTGCCCACCTGAAGTATTTGTGCCTTTTTGGCTGTATGCCAAATCCACTGAGAAGTTTAAATGGGCTGTCATATCACAACAGAGTTTCAAAGTAACCATCTGAGAAATGGAATAGCGGAGTTTTTTGCCACCACTTGTCCAATAATTCCATACATGTAGCTTACTTCAGAACACTCTGATGGACATCATCTCCTACTTGCCCAAATGCTTTGCTATGCACTATAGATCTTGGCGAGTTGTTTTGCTATAGTCATTGGATAATAGGACAATGTCATTGGATAATAGGACAGTGGATCTTGAAGAATCATCTTGAGTAATCTAGCTATAGGACATAACAAACGGTAACATACTTCAAGAACTTTAACAAACACATAAATGGACCCGTCAGCTAATAGAAAACATGGCAGAGTAATACGCATCGTTCTCTTACTTTGACACCCTCAATCTAAAAAGCACAATATGAATGCATGACCATTTGCAAATAAGTGACTGTGCTATGGTCAGTTAGTCCTTAAGAGAATGAAAAAGCTGATTTCATGGCCCAGTGGACGGCCAGTCTCTTTTATTAGAGGATATTGTCACTGATACACCATCTCTAGTCTTGCCCATTTGCAAGTTGAGAATTCAAAACAACTATTAACCATAATGGCTAAATCTCAGAGCTCGCTGGGCGTCATGTCAGTCACAATGAGCATGCTTCTTACATGCTCCAAAAAGATGTACATTTGCATAAACTGCATGGACACTTTCATTTCCTATGTGGTCTCGATGGGATAGCATAGGAGAGGAATGAGCTAATTTGCTGCTAAGAGGAGACAGAGCTCTTTTCTTGCAAATACCTTCACTTCCATTCAATGAAATACATCATTTCTTTGTCACCATGCTTGAATGTAGATGAACTGAGTGGCACTTATCACTGCTGTGGTTGCTGAACTGAACTGTTCTGCTAGACCAGACAGTGGGTTTGCAAGGACAGTTGTTAGCTGAGTAGAACAAAGACATTTAGAACGCCAGAGATGGATGATGGACCTATTGAGCACCCAAGGCAAAGGTAATGGGAAAAGTGCAAATCTAAATGTCTATGGAGAAAAGGAGGCAGTTCTAAGTGATGTTACTGTATATTGTATTCAGTGATGCACTGAATTTGTGATCATCCACAGTAAATGTCCAGAGGATGTTTTATAGACAGACTTGTGAGTGCATATTGCCTTTGTTCGAGTTTGTGTGAGCAGAAGAGGAAAGTTTGACCTCGGGGGTGACAGGGATCATCCCAACTATGCCCCTCACAAAGGATATACTGAAGCCCAATCGCTGCCTAAATTGCCGTCTGTATGTGCATGACAAGACCCGACTTTAACAAGAGACCTTAAAATCCTCAATATCATCAGTTTTCCACAGGTGCATTTTCCGCTTCACTGCATGGAGGAGAAGCCAATTGTTAAGGCTTCATTCTCCAACATCACTTCTCACTAATAACATATGCAAGACAGGCTTCAATTCCCCAATGGACAAATGCAGTAATAGACATCGGCCAAGTGTAAAGCCAAGGCACCTGCATGCATTTAAAGCACAAAAACAAGGCAAAGAACACTGGAGCTAAGCACAGGGGTATTCTCCTTATATAAAAGAGACTGTCCGTTATTACATGCCCAGTCCCAGTGTGAGCCATGTGATCTCCGACTGGAGGATGTGTGTCTGAAATTCTCCAAACCCACAGGAGCCTTTTCCAGGCAGCCCCAGAACAAAGGCAAAGGCAAAGCCACATGCAGGAGCGTGTGGAAGGGCTGAGAGCAGTAGGGCAAGGGAAGCAATAGGTCCTCTCAGCTCTCCTTCCTCCCTCCAGTGTCAATGGGGTGTCCTTGACTTTTGCCCCACTTCTCCAGTCGGCTGAGCCAGATAATGAGACACAGAGCATCAAATTTTAATCTGATGGCGTAAATTCATACATTTGGGCAAGGTGCTGTGTGTGGAGCATCATTAAATGGTGCCTGCCCGGCCCGGAGCCGCTGATTTACTCTGTCAGCAATGTGTGTTAATAAAGCTGCCCCTCACCGGAGCCTTATTTCTCACCATGACAAGCCCTGTCATTTATGGCCAGTGCTGGGGGACTACAAAGGCACTATAAATACACAACATTATCAGTGTCATGTTCATGCAAGGTGGGACCGGTTTAGGTTGTGCAATTATGGAAGATTTTTCTTGCTGTTTAAGGTAATTATTGTAAAGCAGCCTTTTTTGATGAGCATTAGGCAATGGATACTGTTTACAGTAATTCAGACAAAAATATCAAGAGTCATTTACAACTGAACTTATGTAGGGCTATTATTATTTTTTCTGCCATTACTGTAGAATACGCTGAAAATACCGTAATTTACTTCACATATCCTGTGCATTAACCTGGCAATGGGAATCTAGAAGTGAGAAGAAGTTAGAAAGCTGATGTAAAGACTTAAATTGCCAGGCACAAAAACTATGCTGATAATATTTCACTTCAATGTCCATAGAACATTATGCCATTATGCACGAGAGGTCATAAAGTATAGATGGGGCCTCATGACTGGGGGGGGGGGGGGGGGGGTGACTGCAGTATTTGTAGTAATGCATCCACTCATAAATCAAGTCAATGGGGTAGTAGAAGCCCTTGTAGCTTGGACGTGTGATAATAACAAATACTTAAAGGACAAATCCAGTGTGAATCAATCCATAGCGCTGTTGTTCCAGGTCACTGAGTGCTGTTGGTAGGGAAAAGAATGTGGCAAAGCGATACCACATACTGTATACAGTAACCAATAGAGAACCCACAGCCAACACTAACTCAATGGAGTTTCATTTTCCTATGCACAATTTAGTTAACATTACATGTAGCCGCAGTCTAAGTTGTGTCAAATTTTATGATTGTTTTTCCTACAGACAGTACATGATGGTGACATTTATTTTGACGTTACAATTGCAAAAGGAGCTTCATAATGCAGTCACGCTTCCTGTCAGTCATCATTGAGATTGTATGATTACTGTATTTGAGGTGTAATGTGTAGAGTGCATTAGATACTAGATACATGCATAGATACTAACTTTTTGCCCCTAATGCTTGTTTGAGGTTTACAGCCCCTGTGTTGTCTCCAGAGACCGTTTTTTCCCCCGCAATGTATTCAGGGGGCGGGCAGCAAGCTGATCAAGGGGGGGATGCCTACGATTCGATTAGGGACAAAAATGAAATCATGCTAAAAACCATGCAAGAACTCATAGTCCACCTCCAGTGTACCTAATTATGAATTAATTTAATTACATAATGGTATTGCTGCCTGTTAAATGTAAAGATTGATTTTAATCAATGTACAAAAATAACTTATTCATACTTTACTTATGGCCTTATTATGTATCATCAATTTGAAACATGTTATATACGGTAGGTAAGCAACGCATTATGAAAGGCAGATGTGTTCATTTTTTCATTGACCTTGTTATGGCTTAAGCACAAACTGAGAAATGAAAGTTGTGAACATCAAAGAGTTCATCAGTCATCCCCCCTGGGGCGTACGCATGTATCTTTCTTCATCAATTAAGCATCATTCATTCTCTTGTTGTTGTGTTTTTCCGTGGCATCATATTGGTTTGTAGGAATAACTTCTTGTCTTCATGATGGTAGTCCATAACCTGAAGTCAGAGTATGTGCAAGATTAGCAGTGATTGCTCCTTTACTGCAGCATGTGGCCACCTCAGCCATGACCCTCCTTACTGATGCATTTCCATTAAATGTCACCTAATGTCCTTTGCATTTCACTTGCATCTCACTTCTCCTCCATTGTGCACCATTTGCTTTTTGGATGAACTGCAGCACAGGGATTGTGTGAGGCAGTCTGTGTGTCTCAAGTGGCCATGATGCTTTGTGTCCAGCAATCCCTGCAGCAGCAGTGCCAGTAGTCAAACTGTGACTCTAGGATTAGCCTACTAGCATGTTTCCATGAATTCCCTCTCTGGAGTAATCCTCTTCAAATCGCTACTTGCGACAAATATGTGTGTCCTCAAGGGTGTCTTGCTTGTTTGGGAGGCTTCATGACATGAATATTGTTTTTTTTCTTGCATTGCATTTTTTATGTATCAATTCAAGAGGCATAATAGCTCAGTAACCATTTTGACCTTTTTTATAGAGATGACAGAATGCTACTGAATGCAGTATAATGCAAAAAAAAAAAAAAAAAACACAACAGCAAACAAGCTAAAGAGAAAACATTATGTTAAATATAAAAATTTAACATAATTTAAATATACAAAATATATTACATGCATTTCTTTGAATTTTAGGTAATGTCATGTGTCCATTTATGCCAGTGGCTTTTTCTACTGCCAGAGAGTTTGTTTGGAGAGCAAATTAGACAGAATGCTTCTTGAAGCATCCTACTCCATATGCAGAAAGGTCAAGCACATTCCTGGGAAAGACACAGTGCAATTTCTCAGACTAAATTACTTTGGCAGATATTAAAGCTTGCACTGAATATCCCCTGAATGATAATTACAACAGGCTCCTAACCTTTAACTCCAGAGGTCATTTCTTACCCAAGACTAACGGTGTCTGAAGATTATTTTTGTTTTTATTTTTATCATTATTTTTAGGTTTAGCGAAGCTGAGTCACAGCAAGCCATGGTGAAGCTCAGAGGATTTGTCAAAGCGCTGTCCAAACCAAACACTCTCCCTTCCTCAGGTTTACGGTCACAGCGCTCCAGAGATACAGGCATTTAGATTAGTGGGCTCAAATGGTGGAGATGCAGCAGTGCATGTTTTTCCCCCACTAACTGCCTGGGCTTTTGAATGCACTCAGAGAGAGTTCCATAAAGCTGTCTCTGCAGGAAAGCAGTACTTGAGGCAAAGACAAAGCTACATGTAGGTGTACTGTATGACAGGCATCAAGGTTATATGATCAAGCAATCATTCTGTTCATGAGTGTCTTTCAAATCTAATGGAATGTGATGTAAATACAAAACATGTGCCTATCAAGACAGTCAGTGTAACATAAAGTGCCTTTTATGCGGCTTGTCTTCCAGCAAGGCTGTCAGCTTTATTCTCCTGGATAGAGGTGTAGCCTAGCCGGGGTTCATTACAGAGCTGGAGCAGCCGCGCACTGACAAGGCCAAATTAGAGCTGGCAGCTGCACTGTCCATTATTACTGTACTGTGTGCTGGTCAACATTCACCACTGAAATACTGCATGTGTTCCTTCTGTGCTGCTCTGAGGGCCGCCATTTGCACGGCTCGTGTGCAGGACCAGGGCGCTCCACGCCAGTGGGGTGGGGGACGGGGGATGGCACACTCAGAGTAGAGTGGGAAAAGCACTCCTGCACTGGCCTGTACTGTACATCTGCTCATCCATTGCTTCGGAGGCCTGAGAGATAAGTGTGTGTTTTTTACACTATATTTGGCACTCGCTACCTGATTCATCAGATTTGATGGCCAGTGCTGGTGTGTTTGTGGAACATTTGTGATCAAATCTGAGCAGTCATACTGATGAAATGCACCTCAAGCATGTCAAACTGTTGAACATCTTCTAAAATGTCGAACAGTGGAAGACGTACAGTACTGTACTCTTTTCTGCTGGCCTATGATGAAGGTGTGTGCTTGTGTCCAGTTAATATCTTCTGCCAAACATGGACTCCTGGGACTATGAGGGATGTGCTCATGCTCGCCTAACGAAACGCTACAAGGCGCCCAAGTGCAGGCAAGCAGGTGCGTGATTGGCCGAGACGTGTGGAAGTGATGAGGCTTGTTGATGGGCAGGCCATCATTAAAGGTGAGTGATTTGACCTTCCAGGGGTGGCTGCTATTCAGCAGAGTGAGTCAGGAGGCAACAAGCTTGGTAATGATCACAGGTTGAAGTGCAATGACTTTAGATCCATGGCGCTGGCTGTAATGTAGAAGTATTGATCTGTTACTTGTCTTATCCTAAGCTCTTCCAGGATACTTGCAGGAAAGACTCACTCTAAAGGAGCGGTGAAAGAAAATCACTTTGGAATTCTTTGGAGTGAGGATTTCTTTCCTGTGGGTTGATTGAGGGAAAATAGATTTTTTTCCCTTTCCCCTCCTCCTTTTGAAGCAGAAAAAAGGCAGATGGAGAAAACACAGATCGGCCTCCCCGTTCTTCATCTGTTTGGGGCTCCGTGCACCGGCGGGGCGGGGGGGGGGGGGGGGGGGGGGGCGGGGGGGGGGGGGGGGGGGGGGGGGGGGGGGGGGGGGGGGGGGGGGGG
>JASCQY010000071.1:18137873-18155891 GCA_030264315.1 Sardinella tawilis | reverse complement strand
ACCCCCCCCCCCCCCCCCCCCCCTTAGTGATGTATGTTTGTCATGAGCGAGACTGATGCTGTCGCACACAGAGGCCTGCTGGCCTGGCCAGTGTGACATGCTAGAATGAGAAGGAATGAGTGAAGCTGTAGGCCCCTCATCCTGCCTTCCCCACATGCATGACAAACACATCATCACAGCTTTCCATTTGGATGGAGCTTGGAGCCAGAGCGGCGCCTCTGTAATATTCATCCTCAACCAATAGTGTGCTATTGTGAGCCGTCGCGATGCATTTCCATCTTCCCCCCCCGAGGTACATCACATTTTTAAGTGACTAAAAGCCGTGAAAAATTGGCGGATTGGAAGTCCAGTCACATGCGTTGCCAAATCAGTGGTTACATTGTCCTTGACATATGCTCCTTTTCAATTTTGCCATCCCATCTAAAAGCTGCTGCCTATTTGACTATTCCCAGGCAGAACTTTAAGAACTGAGCAGTGATGTTGTTGGGGGGAGTTTGAGTGCGGAAAGAGAGCAGCTGACTGCGGTGCCACTGTAAAACCCTCCATGTGCTTTTTTTTCACCAGCAGGTTCCATTGGATGTTGCCCATACACATCACACGCATTCAGGCTTTCGCTTTCTATTGAGCTGTGTGTTGCCTTGGTCCTCCTGTTATGTATGGTGCAAAATAAATCCAAACGCACTAGTCTGTCTTGCCAAGCCACTGAGTGCTGAACCATAGAGGTTCTTTTTTCCCTTTATGCTCCGAGCTGCACGCAGGAAACCCAGAAGCGTTGCCTGCATGGCCTTGGACCAACGTCCCTAAAGTGACAGTAGAATAAGCCCCGGTGCTGCAAACATATGCTAGCCTATGTAACAGCTAGCAGGTGACAGGGGAAATCACTGCTCTGACAGGGGAGGGCAGCAGCTTTTCCATTCACTGCTCCTGGACAGCAAATCAATTTGAAAGTGCTGATTAGTACAGCAGCCCAATCTTCAACGGCTTCAAGTACACTTGGACTCCCAAGATCCAGAGAAGCATTCCACACATGCATCTGGCCGTATATATTAGAATAGAACACACTAAACATGAACAACCGAGTTCCATTGGCAACATCATATTTTATAGCCTTCATAGGAGTCACCCTTTCACCAGTGCATTGCTCAGGGCCCAGGCAGGTGGTAAATAGTTTTCAGAGATCAAGAGGTAATGTGATAGACATTGATCTTTCACTCCTCGCCTAACAGACACAAACACAGCTTTTATATCCTAAGGCTGCACAGCGGACACTCGGTGAGACACGGCCAGGGAGAAATGCTGGGCAGGCAAGAGCCAACCAAGCTGCCTATAATGTCTATACATCAATAGCATTTACTCTCGGTGTGACCAACTACTACCCTCAGCAATGGTGTGAACCATTGAAACATTTATCAGTCAATCCATTTACTTAAAGAGAAAGAGGCATGATACAAAGGTAAATAGACCTAAATAGAAATAAGCTGACACACTTATAAAATATATTCAAATGAGCATATGGTAGTATTTGTATGCATACATGTCATATAATGCAAAATATACTGTACATGTAGGCCTACTTAAATATGATGCATTATTTGGTTAATGTTGTTTTTTATGATGTATGATTAATATTACCTCTTTTAAATTACAGTTCAATTTCAAACTCTGACACTCAAATGAACAGGCCTCTTGAGGCGGCTGAAAGCACAGCATACAGAAGAGAGCATTAAACGGCGATTCATTGCAGCTCAAGGCAGCTTCGCCTGTGAACTCCTTTCAGTGAAAAAAAAGTTGAATTACTAAAATATTTCATGCTATTATTTTTCCAAAGGAACATATGTTTGACTATTTATTTTCATTAAACTGAATGCTCTTGAGATCCTTAAAGGAGCAATCTCAGGCCTTTGATCTGATACCAATGAAATTAAAGGGGTCATAGAATGTAAAAAAAAAACAACAAAACAAAACAAAACAAACAAAATAAACATTTGTTGAAGTAGGAGAGTGTGTACATCACCAAAGAACACAAGTCCTGGTTGTGCCCTGCTTCATATGTAAATCTTCAATAGACACTAGCATAACGGTGCATTAAAACGCGCCTGCTATGATTTCACATTGGAGAAATCAACAAGAGGGTGCCATCTAATCAAAAGGGACCATTTCAATCCCTAGCCCAAACACAAGCTTGTAGTTGCATATGCTTATTTTTGATCAATTTTCGATCAGTCACAATTAAATACATTCTATATTAATGTCATGGAGCAAAGTACCATATTCACCCATTCTATTACTACGTACGTCTTTAATGAAAATTAGGAGAATTTTAACATCTGACTTGAGGTCCAAAGATGAACACTGAAATGAAATGTGTTGAATGATAGCATATCAGCAGCTTGTATCCTGACCGCAATTAGTGTGTCTGTGCAACAGTGTGGACTTGTGTCCCATCATAATGCCGTGTGGCTCCATCGGATTGTTTTTCCAAGCTGGGCCTGTTGTGTCCGTCTGAAGCACTGGCTCTGTGTGGCTCCCATTCTTTGAAGAGCAGCTCAAGGGGATCAGATAATGTTCTAGCCATTTATTCTGCAACAAAGAGTTTGTCTGCTATCAAAGGGATGAATGATTGTGCCCTGTAAAAGTCATCTTCCCCTGGTGTCATCGGCCACGCTGAGGAGATCTCCAGTGTCCACATGGCCTAATGAAAATGAGCCTCTATTAGGCTGATGGAAAAAGTCATCAGGAAGATGTCAATAACAATGATGGGGGGAACAGTGATGCACTCTTCCATGCTGGCCGGAGAGATGCCAGAAGAGTGGAGTGATGTGTCCAGGCAGGAGAGATCCCCTTCATTTGTTTTCCGACGTGAAATATGCCCGAATTAGGACACACACACACACACACACACACACACACACACGCACACTGAGAGGCTTCCTCTTATCTTTATACGCCTATTATAAGAGTGACTATTATGAATTCCATTTATCCAGCAGGGCGAATCTTCAGTTTTAAGGGCTTGGATGAGCAATAATATGCAATCCAGTCTTCTATCTTCTCACCCGGCTCCCCTTGGGCAGCGAGATGTAATGAGAGCTGGCTGGGTCTCTCCCTCTGCTCGCACTCTGGAGACTTCATCAGCTGGATTAAAAACCCACCAAGACGCCCCTCAGAGACGGCCACACTACAGTCAAGCCTCGCAATCAATCAGCTTCCACAACACACCCTGCGCTCGGTGCAGAATGGGGGGCTTGAAGCTATACATTCATCCGCTGCCTGCTTCATGAAAACTTTCTGAAGTGACTTATTGGTACTGCTGTACACTAGAACAATAACACATTTCACTGTTACTCTACACAAACATATATGACAGTAAGTTTCCGACGTGTTGAGACTGACAAATATTAACTGATAGAACACTAACACGTGTTTTCTGTTACTTTCTGAAAAAACGGTCTTAAAAAAGCTTTTTTAGACGTGCTCTTTTATGGAGCTGTCTACAGATATCCTGACACTCTTTGAAAACCTCAACCATTCCCACAAGTAATAAAACTCCAGCTCCTGCTATGTCTCTGTGTCGGGCTGTCTCTGACATGTGCTGTAAACAAAGCACAAACGCCCAATCAGCTGCTGCTCCCCCTGCTGCAAGTGAATGGGAGGCTGCTGGTTGGCTCCACTACAGTAAATCTCCCCTGTGGATGTGCAGCCGTGTCTAATGATTAGACTACTACAGGTCTGGCCTTTGGGCCCCTTCCAGCCCATTGGAATCCCCTGAGGGGAGCCAATGACTGACACCAGTAAAGTAGTACTGTAGCATGGACAACATCCAGTGGCACTATGGACCAATTTGGTGACTCACGCTCAGTTCCGTTAAGATGAGATACATGCATGGTGAGAGCAGGCGTTTCAGATATTAGCACAGGAGGCATTGAGCTTTCTAAAGGTAGGATGAGTTGACTTTTCAGCTTCATTCTAGTCTCTTTTTCCAGCCTCTCTCCTTCGCTGGTGTACTCCTCACAGATACAGCAGCTCTGTGGTTATAATTAGACATGACATTTTTACTCGAAGAAAAGCCATTTGCTTTCTCATAATAATTGATCATTCGCAACGCTATTGTTAATTGAGTGACAGATGTGTGATGTGCAAATAAACTACTGTACATCTGAGTTCCGAAAATACCACATACAGTAGAAGAAGAAAAGATCATAATCAGGTTGAATGGTAATAAATGTGTTTTATGAAACAAATTATTAGGAAAGTATGAACAGCACATTTGCAATATTGGATTTCAATGTTCCTATTGCCAGGTTTGCAAAAGAATGAAGTGGGAAAGCACCATGGTATAAAATCTATGATACTTTATTTAAAAAAATCTGCAGTCTTATACATTTGACCTGCTCAGAGTTAACCCATCAATATCACCTGGAAAACAAAAGAGAAGATAAATCAGAAATTAAATACAATATCTTTTATTCACCCTGATTCCCTCGGTGTTGACATTAATGTGGGAAATCAATCAAACATTTAAAATGCCACTTAACATTGAGAAATAATGAATTTTTGTCGGCTACATAGCTTGTTTGACTTGGATGTTTGCACATTTCCCAGTGTGACACTGAAAACCTACCATTTAGATGTGATATCAGTCACACAATACCACGCTAATCTTTGTCAATTAAAACTATCAGATGAGTACAGTAATTATCCTGAAATTTGATGTTTGTAAGTAATACTTGTTGCCCTTTATATATACAAATGTCTAGTACTGATGCCACAATTCACTAAAACTTTGTATAATATACAAAGCAATATTTTATGCAGAAGCAACACTTGTTGGCAAAAGGCCTGAAGTAAGTAACATTCTTTTTCCCAATAAAAAAGTGATGCTTCTCAAGATGCATGAGTCTCTAGTTGAGTCTAATGATTCACCTCTTGATGCCTTGAGTGAAATAAAAGGCAATCTGGATGGTCTCCAAAATTCCAGACACACAAACGTGGTTGAAATGGAAATCAATCAGTGCTGCGTTTGGGAGAAAGGGTGGGAAAACAGGAGGCACAAAAGATCACCAAAACATGCAGAATGGCAAATGGGGAGAGAGAGGAGATAACAGATAAGCAAATCAGAAGGAGCTCTGTGAGGGTAGGGGACACTGCCATTTACAGACAATTAGATCAAAAATCACAGGCCCTTTCAAATCACATTTTGATGCAAAGCAACATTAAAAGCATTTTCATTTTTGTTTTGCCATTGTGCTCACCATTATATACAGATTTTATACAGAGATTTCAATGATCCACTTCAGGTCGGGGAGTCTCATTCCGTCCGCCTTGTGACCAAAAGAAATGAATGAGCTATCACTGCACTACAACCTGATAGTGGTGCTGAAATGTGTGAAGCATGTGTGTTATCTACATTCTGTCAGCTGCATTACTCTACAAATGATCACATCTACTGGGTTATGCACACATATTGTTCTGATATTAAACATAACATGACTAGATGCAAAAATAATGTTCACTATTTGAAGCTGATGCAAGTCTACAACCCTCATTCCTACAGAAACCCCAAACAACAAATGATAGCTTTGCCCAGCACAAACACGTAGATCGCCAATGCCCAGATATTCACCTCAAGAAATGTCCTTGTTCCCTTTGTAATTGACTAAGAATTGCTATCAAAAGTGGGAGCGCCAAGGATGACAACCAAAGCATGGCAATGTGACATTCTAAAAGCCATGCAGGGAGCGTACCAGGCGGCTCGATTCGCTTCGCTTCTCCCAGATCAGAGGTAAACAATTTGGGCTTGATGTTCCAAAGGTATTGAAACACTGACATCCTTATAGCACTGAGTGAGAGAGAGAGTCCACAAAGCAGTGCTCTCGTTCAGAGGGCCTAATAGTGTTAGGCCTCAACACTGGCTGGTCTGGCATGGGACAGAAAAGTCAACCTGCTCTAAAGGGCTTCAAGTCCGTTGAGCCGCCGCCGCGCTCTCTGTCTCGCCACAAAATAACATATGAATGCTAACATTTTTGTACATTCACCTTTTATATTTGAATGTTAGTCAAGTTCACTTTTTTTGTTATTCATAAGTATAATCTGTAACAAAATAACATTTATGTGCCTTTGCTGAGACACAGCTATATCCTGTGCACATATTCCCCGTGTCGTGTAAATAGTCTGCGGGGGCAGGGTGCGGGTGCGGGGGCGCGGGGCGCAGGGGCGCGGGGGAGTTATACCCGTGTGGTGGAGTGTCCGTGGGGGATGCTGCTGCTGTTGTTGTGCTGGGAGTTGAAGGGGCTGTAGGGGTGTAGGGGCTGCATGGCCGCCAGCGAGTTGGGGATCATGGTGATGGTTTTGGGCGTCATGAGCGGCACGTCGTCGGGGGAGCGGCGCAGCGTGAGCGTGTAGTCGGGCGGGCAGGTGAGCCGGAGCGTGTCGTGCGCCTGCAGAGACTCGCACTCGTGCTCGTGCTCCAGCTGCTTCATCTGCAGGGACATGAGCTCCTCGTTCTGCAGGTGCGCCATGTCGTTGCTCAGGTTGCGCGGCGGGCTCAGGCGCCGGCTGGACTCGTGCCGGTGCTTGTCCTTCTTGTAGTAGAGCGCGGCGAAGGCCAGGATGTTGAGGAAGAGCAGCGAGGCGCCCACGGCGATAGTCACGCTCAGCTCCGTGGAGTAGTCCCGTCGGGTCTCCATGACGACACCCGTCTCCTCCTTGTCTGGCGGCTGCTGCTCGGTCACTTGCTTGGTGTTGGTGTTGGGCGTGGCCGGGTGGCGCGTGGTGGACGGCCAGAGCTTCCCAGACAGGCGCTTAGTGTAGGAGAAGGGAGTGGTGTCCTGAGGAGGGATCTTGGTGGTGGTGGACACGTACTGGAAGAGTTCGTTGATGTTGTGCAAGTGCGGCACGAGCTCCAACCAAAAGGCAACTTTGGTGGCCCTGTAGTGATCTCGGACGCGGGGCTTGAGGCCAATGTGCAGATAAAGCTGGTCCTTGGGGTTGTACTTGGACCAGGCCACCTCCTCAAAGCGGTTGGGTTTGGTGTGGATGAATTTAGTGTCCTGGGGCACAGGCTGGTTAGGGTCTCTGCGATTGAAAGAAAGAAAGAAAGAAGAATAGTTTTTTAAAAAAGGATTACAAATTCATTCTAATCTACAGTATATGCATTTGTTCTTGTTTAAACCATCTGAATAATCTAAACTTGCATGAACAATTCACAAACATTTTAAAAAGAGATTATAACTTCTTCAAGCTAACTAAAAACAACTTTACTGATGTCTGATTAAAAGAAAATTAAATATTCAAAAAGTTACACCTTTCTTAAATGTTAATGACCAACATCAATGATTCAAATAGTGATCCAAACACACTTACCCAGTCTTTGCAAAATTGGTCCAGTAGGTCATCACCACGGCGCTCAGCATGACATCATTCTTGGAGAAGTTGCAGTTGAAGAGGTCGGTGGGTCCGATCATGGGGATACCGAACACGTATGGCACCTCATCGCCGTGCGCCGAGTCTGCCCAGCTGGGCTTCATGTCGCTCTGGCAGTGGTGGTAGAAGGCGTAGAAGTAGGTGGGCGAGCCATACTGCGCGTGCAGGTCTGCCGTCGCCACAGCTGGCGCCACCCACTGGTGGTCCGTGAATAGCGCCACCAGGGTTTTCCTGCGCGTCTCTGGGTTCTCCTTGTCGGCCCAGTCTGTGTACATGAACTTGATGGTCTCCCGGAGCGTGTACTTGGCGTCTGGATAGCCATACAAATGGTCGACAAAATCCACCACGGCAAAATCAAACTCGTTCCCAGGCACCCCGTCCTCACTGTCAACAACGCCGTCCACAAACTTGAAGCCCTCGCCCTGATTCACCCCCAGCATGATGTCGTAATTCAGAAACTCCCCCTGCTCCATCAAGATCTGCGGATCATCGGGGATCACGTCCCCGTCAATCACAGGCCCGAAGGCGATGTGATACTTGGCAGGGGTGACACTCTGCTCGATCAGCTCCTTGTAGTTTTTGTTTTGGAGGCACTCGACCAGCTCAACAGTGTCCGCCATGTTGCATCCAACCTTCTCAGCCAGCATCCGTGTATATTTGGCAGGCTGGTAATTCACAGCCCAGCTTGACAGGGCAGTGCCGCTCTGAATAATAGCCTTCTGGAAAAGATCTGTGGAGAGGAGAGGGGAATTAAAAGACGGACAGACACACCAATTCCAAATACCAGCTTTTAACCACTTGAGCGTTTTGTGAATGCTTCCAAAGAAGCCTTGTACCTTCGGAGTAGTGGGAAAGTGTCAGCAAGCTCACACAAGAGGCCCCTGCTCCGGACCCAAATATCGTCACTCTCTTTGGATCCCCGTTGAAAGCTTGAATGTTTTCCTTTATCCATCGGAGTGCCTGGATCTGGTCAAGTAATCCATAGTTTCCTTTGGCAGCTTGATCACCTGTGCTGAGGAATCCTACAGGAAACACAGGGTAGGAATGACAGTATGGGTGGAATTAGAGACATTTGCAAGATGCATTGAGGAGGAATTGATACACATACTGTAACAGCACTCAGTGCTAGTATGCTAGTGCTAGTAGGCTGTCATAACACAGTAGAACTAAGAGCGTCAGGATCCTATCTAATCTAACACAGAGCATAATATGCACTGGCAATGTCAGACACTTCAATGTCCATATTAGAAGTTGGTGTAACATCACAATGAATTTGAAGATGTTATTTTAAGGTAAAAGAACAGCTTTGTGCTTTAAAATGAGGAAAATGATTTAACGATGATCCAGTCATCAATAATGATTCAGTGGGAGTCTGGACAAAAGCATTTAAGCGGTTTGATATTTAATGTGACAGTATCTCATGGCAACAAAGCCCTGCAGGTAGTCCATTCATCTCCTCCTATAACTGTCATCTTGCCTTTGCTGAGCTGAACACATAAAAGTTTCCTTTTGCCTGATTCTAACTGATGGGGATGTCCTTGCATTGATAGCGATCCAATAGAATTTGCCATTATACAAGAGGACGTGATCCATTGCAACTGACATTTCCTCTTCTACAGACTGGGTAAATGCATCAGAAAGACATTCTTGTTATTCAGCATCTGATATAAAAGCCACTATAGGAAATAACACAAACATTACAGACACTTCTTGTCTCACACAATGAAGCCATATACAGTAAGCAGGCTGTCATTTAAAAAGTGTTCCTGTATATCCTGTAGCCCTGTAAAATACTATATTATCGATTTCATATCAATCTCTGATATCCACTTCAGAAATCACTGGAAAACAAGCATATTTTGCTTTGCAACGTAACACATTTAATTAGATTAGTATAATTGGCAATTCCCACTTGTAGTAGTACAGTATAGTCCTGTTACAGTCTGAAAATATGACAAATTTGTGATGCAGAACAAATGTGTGAGCCTTGGACTGCCTGGATCTAAGCCAGAGCCAGGAGTGCTGCCTTGGCCTCATGCTCTCTCACATGCCCATCATCACAAGGCCAAGGCCATCTTTCTTCTGACGGCCTAGAACTTCAGCGCCCCTTGACTGGACACCAATACTGTAGACCACACCTGCATACAGTACATAAAGACTCCAAATAGTTGTACTGGACTAATGCTGTAGCTCTTTCATGTGTAGCGGGCCTAACGGGGAC
This sequence comes from Sardinella tawilis, assembly GCA_030264315.1. Lineage (NCBI taxonomy): Eukaryota > Metazoa > Chordata > Actinopteri > Clupeiformes > Clupeidae > Sardinella > Sardinella tawilis. Next base: position 18,146,248 of record JASCQY010000071.1, on the reverse strand, counting down.
GACCTATGAACTCATTAATAAGGACATCCAATTATGTTTGACAGGTTGGTTAATTAAGGTTTTCAAAAGTTAATGTGGTTTTCTATTTTAATTTCAAAATGTGCTTCTGAAAACACCACCATTCCTTCCACCATTTCAACATTTCAGTTCAACAGTTCAACAGTGAAGTACTTTGGCACTACAGGAGCAGTTGGGACTTGAGCTTTGCAAACACTCTCTTGTCCTCACTGTAAGATCTCCTCCAGAGGAGCCCCTACTGTGCTGCAAGTGCTGCAAGAGAGCGTGAGCAGCTCCGGAGTTGAGACCTGATCAGAGTGACATGTTCTTCAGGTGAGTGGAGCTAAAGCTCCACGGCTCCACAGAGAGGTCAGGGGAGATTTAATGCAGGCACTGATAGAAACACAAACAGCATGTTATACAAATTGTAGACAAAAAAGAGTAACCACCGCTCAATGGGAGACATTTGCTTTTCTTTTACTGAGTGACGTGTTTAAGCTATCAATCACATAAAGTACACTTAAAAACGTCATAATTACAAGCATCCTCCTCAGTATGCGAGACTGGAAAACAGCTATATTATGCAGAGAGCTCATAATTGTCATTATCATAATTTGGCAGTATCCTGTTAGGCAGCTAAATACTACAAGATGTAAGCGGCTAAATGAAACTCTGTGTTTTCCTTGTCATTATAATGACACTTTAATCAACCTGTGAAATTTGTTGGCTGCCACTGTGTCACCGTCCAAGTATTATCACCTCGATAGGGATCTCAATGACAATGCAAGTCAGTCTTCTGCTTTCCTATGATAATCTTGCGGTGTAATTAAATTGAAATCCCTCTTCATTTCGGCCCAAATGCTTAGAATTGCGTCCAGGAAACAGAGCGGTTCCTCTGCGACAGCACAGTGAGGCCCAGCCAGAGGAAGACCTGTCCTGCCCGAGGCTGCTTAACATTACCGAGGGTGAGGGAAAATGCCAGCAAAGGTCTAATTGACACAGACCCATAAGCGCGCATATCAGCCGTCCCCTGCTGCATTGGACTGTTTGATCTCACCAATTTTGCCAATCAAGTGAGTGGTCTTCCATGCCTGAGCACATTGATAATTCCAGCCCAGCAGTGCCAAGCACCCAAATAAAATGAGGTCTAAGTGACCTTCACCTATGGAGCATAAATCACCTGACTCCAACCCAGCCTTTGATAAAGGTTAATTGAAATCTTCTCCTGTGATGTAGGACTTTCACTATGCAATTTATTCCCGAGTCATAAACACACAGCTAGTTTTTCCCCCGCTCTAATGAGGCATTGACCCATGCAACCCAGGGCCTTGGGAAGAGGAGCCCGGCTGATTTAAGGCCGCTGTCTTGTGCTTTCTTTCAAGGAACCCAGATGATACTCAGAGGCATCCTCCCCACGTTCAGATGGCTACAGCTATCAAGAGTGTGCCTCAGAGCCTCAGAGCCTCAGGGCACAGGCGCGGCAGATGACTCCACCAATGCCAGCTTCCTCTAATCAATGCCTATATTGACGAGTAGCCTCACAGGAGTTCAATAGCAGCCTATCAATGAGTGAAGCGGGAAAGGAAGAACTGCTGGCCATCACTATGGGCATCAACGTCACCACATGGCGACTGACCCATGCCAAACAAGTGTCTCAAACTATAAGGCTACTGAATTTTCCTTGCAGGAAAAAAAACATATAATTTTTTGCAAGCTTAAAGGAGAATTTAGGCTGTTTGTAAGAAAAAGTACCAGAGAATTTGATGCAACATAGACTGAAAAACAAATGGGCAGCTACAGTAATGTTATCTGATTGGGGCATAGGAGAGTTATTGTGCCCCATTCAGCTTGCTTTCCTCTAGTTCATCTATATTGTATCAAATGTTCTTGTTATTTTTTCTACAGTAATGACAGCACTTGGTGACTTAAAGCAATGGGGTCATTGACTGAATTACACCTTAGATTTCTTAAGTCTGTCACTTACAGTACATACCATAAGGCAATAGTCTCGTATTCAAGTCATCTGCTAAATACGCACAGCCTGAAAAGTGTGCAGCTTAGCATGTGAGAAAATCCCATCATGAACAGCAATCATACATGAACAGCAATAATCTGGTGTTGCTAATAGAACATCCCCCATTGACAGACAGCATTGCATAGTCTGGCGGATCCTGAAAGGTCTGAAGAATCTTTTCAACTGCCACTCAGCGTTCTTTCTGTGATTGTTCCCATCTATCTATGAGGATAAATAAACGGATTAAGGTGTTTGAGGTGTCCACAACGACTATGATCAAATTACTTTATGGCTTACCCAAATAAGACCTTAATCCAGTTAAGGTAGGCCCAATCAGAACATTTAGCTAACATGACAGTGTCATATTCTGAATTTGATCATTGCTATTGTAATATGTCTGTTAAATGCACTCAGTGAGTACTGATGTAAAATAAAGTAAAAGCTTTAATCACATGTAGGTTGACATGTATAACTCATAAAGGTGGAAAAGTAAGAGTTGTGGACACATTAAAAGTAGAAATGGAGATTCATTTAAATTCAGATAACACTGCAATGTGCAGCAGTCATATCTGTACAGCAGGTATTATAAATATATTTCTCTTCATAACACTAAATGTGGCTTCGCAGTTCAAAAGTTGTGGGTTCAGATATTAAAGACTTAATCAAAACCATTTAATATTCATCACTGCCTTGTAATCCACACTATGCATTTGCTATATTGTTTCAATGTTTTCTTCCCCAAGAACCTGATTAAAGACTTGAACTCTAACTTGTGCTTGAGAAAGTTCTCTGTAGCTGGGAAAGGTCAAAACAGGGCTGTTATTAATTTATGGCTTTCATGCATGGAAACTGCACTTGTTCATCAACTCCATTCATCTATTCCTCTCTTTGCCAATCATCTTCTTTCATCGCCACTGTTAGATGATATTTACCCAAAGAGCTCAAGCGGGAAGATCACAAAAGGCTTGATAATCATCTATAAAATGTTCTTCTCTTACGAGAGCTACACTAAATATGTGTGTAACAGGCATGAAAGAAGAAAGATATACAAACAACACCAACATTGCCTACTGCCCTACGCCTAACAGTGTTGCTCCATGAGTAGCTTAATTCTCATTTGAACCAAGGAGAAAGCAGAAAGGCAAAGGCAAACCATGGGAATGCCCAGACTTGGCACGGAGCGTTTAATACCAGCATCAGGTGTGTGATCTACCTGAGGCACAGAAATGAGCGTTATGCTATCCAGATACTCTAGCCTTGAACATATTGCATTGATATGGATTTTGATTTTTCAGTGTTTTACGCTTGCTTTGTGTTGCAGAGACAATGCAGTCTTTGATATATCCACTGCCTATTCCATTTCAGTAAAACTACAGGAACACAAAAGCATGCAGTTGTGCTTCATTTTCCCCAATGTATTACATGCTTTAAAAATAACAGCACAAAATCTCTCATCTGCTGCTAACCGCTCAAACAACCCTGTGCTGTATGCTATACAAGGGAGGCCAGAGAGAGTGGCAGTAGATGGTTAAAACATCTATCTCAGCTAGATTGATCAATTTTCAACATTCTGTCATGACTTACACACCAAAGATCATTGAATAGGCTACTGCTCCACTCTTACCCTCTCTGTGCATCAATACTCCCAATGCTACAAGCGGCACAACAACAAGTGATATTTTTTTCCGATGCTTCTTGTACATGTCGAAGCTCACACTGGCAATGACCAAACCATCACACAGTCAGAGAGGAATGATGAATATCCAAGGAAGGTTCTCACCTAAAACTCCAAGTCTGTAGTTGATGGTAACTACAATGACATTTCCATAGCTTGCCAGGATGCTGCCATCAATCATATTCCCGGTGCCTTCTATATATGACCCACCATGGATGTACACCATCACCGGCTTCAGCCCATTCTCGTCATGAATATCTGCAAAGACACAAAACACAGCTCAATTGACAACATTAAAAGGATCATATATTTTACCTTTCTATATTTTATTTTCCATTACATTCCATTAGTTATGATCCTATTTATGAGATAACTAAAATAAGCTGCTTCATTTTCAGAGGGACACAGGCTCTCTTAGACCTGGATGCCATTTTTGCACTCATTTGCAGATAACCTTTGGTACATGTTGCAAGGCACCACTGCTCATCTATATGCTAATTTATCCCAAAAAGAAACAGATCCCCAAAAAAGGCCATTCAATACGATTAAGCCTGAACTTTCTAAGATGCACTAAGTGGAGACAAAAAATGGGGTGAAGTTGGGGTTGAAATCAGCCTCAAGTGTGGGCAGTGCATTCTGACGTGAAATACTCTCAGAGCAAAAACATTAAAAGGAAATATACTTCAACCTTGCTGCTTCAAATGGCACCATTCCACCCAAGTGTTGAATATTCAAGGACAGAAGAGGAGGATGTTTACAGTTTAATATGAGAGACTGCTTCCCCTGGGCCACACAGTTTTTTTCTGATTAATTCACAATGAGAAAATTCCCCTCTTACTGTCTCTGCAAAGACCCTGATAAAGCAAACCTTTAGGAGCTAATTGCACTTTTTGTCTGTGAGAAGAAATAACCAGACATTAAAAGAAAATTACAAATGGCTTTAGAGCAGCGTTTAATGCTTGCATGAGCATAATGTGGGCAAGTGTGCGCACTCAAAAGGGCAGTTTCTGCTAGAGTGAAACTAGTGTGTGCTGACACGGTTTCACTGCACTCTTAAAACAATCACTAGTGTGCACACTCCACTCCCAAGAGCAACAGGATTCCACAAACAGTGTTGGTCTGCCTATTACTCGCAGTAGCTAATGCTTCACTAGATTCACTTGGTGTGATGTTTGTGATGAGCAAAAAGCCTCCTCTCGGAAATTGACTTCAGTGTAAATAGCTCTTCTCAGCCCTCCACATTTTTGAGAGGTATTAGAAACCACAGCCCGAGAAAACAATTTCAACGCAACACTCCCACTGTGTGATTTAATAGTATGTCCCGTGGAAAAAATGAGCCCACTGTGACAGAATTTAGCTCATCTACTGTGCCAAGGCTGGTGAGATTGAGGAAGGAGGCCAGATAGATCCATGTACAGGTATGCTTGGTATGGAACACATTACGGAGCTCTTCAGACAGCCAATGGATTGTTTACGCTTAAGTAAAATGCCATTTCCATGTACAGTAAGCAGCCACTGATCTGAGACCTGTGAAAGCATGAAGCATGTTAGAACACAGCAAAGATGAAAGAAAGAAAAGAAATGGGTGGCCTAATGAAAACCAGAAGAAAGCAGAGGGATCTGTAAGTTCCATTCCCGTATTCCCCCTTTTTCTAAGGACACTTGACTCTTTGAACACAGCGTGCTGCCATGGGTCATGTAGTCAATACTATTCTGCTGTACACTACAAGAGTGGAAGTAGCAGCAGCACACAGCATTCCTCCTCTTCTCCTCCTCAGGTCCAGTCACACTTGTGTGTGTGTGTGTGTGTGTGTGTGTGTGTCTGTGTGTGCTTTCCCACACACATAGTCCAACAATTACAGCAACCGTGATGCCCCATGCTGTACTGTGGTCTCCGCCAAAGGAATAGTTTGTGGTCTGAATGGTATAGGCAATGCTCAAGATGGCCCTGTGAGCAGATTAGGCTTGTCAAAATGTCACCACTACATGCTTTACGGCACAGGATTGAACATTAAAGGCGGGCATGGGACAGGGACGCTGCCCACGATTGTCAGAGGGGGGAGATCAAGCTCACCGTGCACCTGCTTATCCTGCCCTTGAGCCTGGCAGCCTGGCAGTGGAATAGTTCCCTGCTAACTCTTTGCCAGTCCGAGAGCACACCTGAGGGAACTGCACTGAGGCATCCCCATGGCAGACTCCACTCAGCGACAGAGCACACGGCCAGGCTTAGCAGGCAATGGAGCTGTACAAGGGTCATTTCGCAATTCATACTTGTTAGTCTGAGCTCAAAACGTTTTTAACACAATTTTACAAATCAACACATCCTATGAAGGACCAAATGCATAGGAAACTACCATTACAGGTGGTGATAGCTGGTACCCAAATTAGACAATGAGGTGTGAGTTGTGAAGCTGGGCATCTTTGGAGGAGGAAAAGACTTTTTTTCTGTCACTGGAAGACGAGTTCCAGATGATCAATACATCGCTGCAGGAGCATGGTCTGTGTGTGTGTGTGTGCGTGTGTGTGTTTGCTCCTCACGAAATCCATTAAATTTATATTGCTCTCTAAAATGACTCAACCTGACCTCTACATTAACACATTTTGTATATTTTGCAGTGGATAGTTCACCTTTGGATGCAGCATTTGTGTAGAACTATCTAACCTAGATGGGCTACTTCATGACTGGAAAGCCTTATCAAAACACAGCTTCAGAGACACATCTGGCATTGACTATTTTAGCTTTAAAGACCAATTAGATGAACTGAAAGCCCATGATTTTGGGTCCTGACAAAAGGCACTCAGTGCTGTAGTGCAGGCCAGTCACTTCCTCTTCAGACTGGTCATACTATACTGTAATGCCCATGGGCCATCTTGCCTCATCGGCGAGAGGAGCCGTCGCCATGCGCCCTCAAGCCCAGAGATGCTAATCTATCTAAGCAGATAAGACCCCACTCCTTCCCCCTTCAGCAGAGCCGCCTCCCTGCGGCGGGACGGACACACTACTGGGAGTGACAGATGGAACGGAGCCGCCAAGGTCGCAGATTCACAGGCTGGGCAAGCTGAGGTGCATTAATGGCAGCCTTTGTTCACGCGTGCCACCAGGTCTCTCTTTAATAAGCGCCATCGCTTCTGGCACAAGGAGCTGAGCTCCACAGCTGCACCCACCAGTTGGTGGAGCAGGATTTGGAGGCCTGACTAACTGCATGGACTTCATCCACCCCAGACTCACGAGCTTTCACAGCAAACGTTACTGGCTGAAATTCAGATGCTGGCTGTCTCTGTGTTCTTGTCTTTGGCCAGCAGCAGGCCATTGGCCAAGCTCCACTTCACTAGATCAGCAACAGTTGTTAGCACACTTGCACCATATTGCCCATTTACAGAAGAGAGTGATTCAAGTATCTAAGCCTAAGCATTTAAATATAAATAAAAGCACAAAGGTATAATCAAACAATTTCTCAAGTGATAATTACTCCTGCACATTCATGAGTGATAATTACTGTGGCACATACTGTACATTAAGTTCTTAAATGTCAGGACTACACTACCCAAATAACCATTATTGGTGGTAAACAATATGAGGCATAAGCAATATAGTACGTAAACTTTAATGGCACTTTAATGTTCCCTAAGCAAACATTTCATGATTCCATACAGTATACCATACATGAATTAACTATATGACTCGACATGCAGCTAATTAGACATGATGCTTTTCATCACACAATCATGGTGGTGTCTTACACAGTGCTGTGTCATGCAAACCACTAAACTCCTTGACAGCATTTTCACAATATTCCCAATACTGTACCAAGACTGTCCATACCCTTGGCAGCCCTGCATTGCCATCTGGGATTTAGTTGGCTGTCCAAGTGGCATTCCAAAAACTACAGTGTTGCAATGTTTGTTAGTCCTTGATATATTGGGCCCCAGGTAGTTATTGTTATGGATAGCCTACTCTTTTTATGCGGTGGCGCCTATCATCCACATGTAAACAGAGTGGAGATTTATGAAAACGCTGGCTTCAGAATGTGGACAGGGAAAATAGAGATTTTGCACTGCGACATATCGGTCCCCCTTCAGTTCTTTGGTTGGCTAGACATTTGTTGGTGTGTTTTTGACTGCCATCCCCAGAGGAAAATAATATTTTCATAAATAAATACTCTACCACATGTGTACAAAAACTTAAGTATCGCTTAATATTCTGTAGACTTGATTTCTAAACACACATATTAACCAATTCAACATTCCTTCCAAAAAATAGCACATTTTTAAAGGTACCATACATGTATAAGGTATTTTTAATTGTTCTCCACGGTCTCTAAAAATTGTACTGTATGTAACTTTAGTTGGGTTAAAAACCCAGCAAAATACCCCTTGGTTTTTCGCTTTTGGGGGTAAGCTCATTAGTATGATAATGTGCTGTGCTCTGATTCGCTGGTCTGTAGCAAGTGAATCCATATGGTGGCTGGCGTTGAGTGATTGCTGATCTATGAGGGAAGCTAATAGCATGATTACTATGGAAGATGAACTAAAATGTTTGGAATAATGAACTGCAGACACCACCACATCCACCAATTTCTTAGTAGAGTTGGAAACAGGCCTGAAAAGTTAAACCCGACCCGGCCCAAGCCCGACAGAATTTAGCCCGAGCCCGACCCGACATTTTGATTGACAGTTTTTTTAAGGCCC
>JASCQY010000071.1:18117841-18137773 GCA_030264315.1 Sardinella tawilis | reverse complement strand
CCCAACAATAGCCTATGAGATAAAAAGTTTACAATCTTAACAAATTAAATTAAAGAGGTTAAGAAGCAGACTGTAGGTGGTCGCTATGGTGTCTAATGTTGTGTAGCCTAATGGATAGAATTTTTAAACGTCTCCGAGACTCGCCGCCGCATGCGCTCTTCTTGCTCCTTGGCAAAAGTGAAAGTGCTACCATATCCCAGAACTAAGAGTTCTCGATCATATGAAAAAACATTACATTCACACGAGAAGAGGGAAGTAATTCTGAATAACGCATTCTTAAATTATAGGCTACTATTTTTATCATCTTGCACGAAAAGTCATAGGGCAAGCCCGAGCCCGGCCCGGGCCCGAATAAAATCATAGATTTTAAGCCCAAACCCACCCGAACCTGTCGGGTCCCATCGGTCCCGTCGGGCTCGGGCAAAGATTTCCAGCTCTATTTCTTAGACATTTCAAAACAGTCAATTTGTAATGTGTAATGTTTGACACTATTACCACACCTGGAATGATAGGTAAAAATATAATTGTAGGATAACTATAACAATATTTCCGTACACATTGACCAATGACAACAGAACTCTGTCCTCATGTGATTGAACTGTCTAAAAATCAGATTGCCTCTGCAAAGCTTTTGCCGTTTCAAAAAACGCTTGAAAGTAATCCCAACAGTATTGTTGCATATGTTGTTGCCTTTAAACTGTAGTTGGGGTCATCCCTATATTCCCCGGGTTCCATGTTGCCCACTCTGGTTAGAGTTCGGCTTAGGGTTAGGGCTAGGGTTAAGGAACATTGGACCTGGGGAACATAGACACGCTCTCCTGTAGTTTGCCGTGTGGAGGTTGTGATTCTTATTAAATAGAGCAGTATTTATCTACTGTTATGGTTCTTTGTGTGAATGGCCCTGTAGAGCTAAATCGTCATTACAGTTCCAAGTTCAACCTCGCAAAGCCTGTTGTAGCCTATTAGCCACTTAGCCAGAACTTACTCCTTTCTAAATGTGCTGGATGCAGAAATAATTATGGACTTCTCCAAAGTTTAACCGCAGCCATTTGTCCCTAAACTCTGCTTTTTGGCAACGTACACAGTTGATGTTATTTAAGCACAAAACTAAAAACAAGACTGTTGTTCTTTCACCTGTCTGTTCATGGATATTCAGTGACCTAGCAAAGCTGGAGCTTACGACTCATCCTGATTCTGTGGGGTGGGCACAAATCAAGAGCATGGATTGGGTGATGATTTATTTTCTATCAGCCAATGGCTCAGAGTTAAGAGTTCAGCGCTGGCTTCACTAAGAGAGTTATTAAATTGCCCTGTTTTCTCAATTTATTTCTTTTCAATGGTTATTACAGGCAGAGGACACAGTATTACTTTTTTAACATAAACCATCTAACACAAACTCACATAAACCTCAAATAATATCCTATTTCAAAAGGTTTAACAGTTAAATGGGTTTAATAGCTTTGTGTGGTAGGGCACATTTGGGGGGACTATGCCGAGTCAGGCCATAACCCTGTTGTTCAAGGTACTGCACGAGGCATGGGAGGAATCAGAATGAGCTAGGCCTCACTGACTCTGGACTAGTGCTTTAACCTTTCTCATGTCACTGATTCACTGGAATTGATTGAGAGTTCCACATTCTACATCTCCATTCCCTGGTGCCAACACAGAAACAGAGCTATTAACCATTCATTATGTTGTCTTCCCTGGACAAACCTTCCTACAGTGTAGCGCGGTGGAGCGGTGGAGCTCGACTGTGGGCACCTTGCAAAAGCTGCACTCAAGGGACGTGCAGTGATTGACTTTTCTTGTCCTCCCCGCACAGGCCCTCCTCTGCTCTCTCCAGCATTGCTAAAGCACCGTCTCTTTCAATCGAGAGCCCAAATGTTTGATATGTCCCTCGCTCCAAGAACATTCTCCAGATGCATTGAGGCAGCACTGTTCCTTCTGGTGGAGGCGGGAATGAAAATTTGATCATACCTGCTGCAGATCACTGTCTCCTTGGGCTGCTTCAGCAGGCATCTCTGCCTGGGAGCTTGATATCACCAAGTTGTTTCTGGCCCTCTAAAGCCCGTACAAACCGTGCCGACACGCTCAGTTCAGACGGTCTATGGTGTGTGTTCACGTCTAGCTCTTGACTACTGCCTCATCACTGTGGCATGTGCTGTAGCCAACACTGACACTCTAGGAGCATCGATGTACTTGGGTTACCATATTTGTTTGAGCATGTTTACAGCAGCTACAACGCTGCCTGGCTTTGTTGGTTGTCAAATATTGGCAGGCTAGGATGTACTGTAGGCTTTTTCCCCCATAACATCATCTGAAAATTGCTTCTAGTCATAAGTGTTTTCAAGTCCATACTAAATTGAATATATTTCTGCTATGGATCAGGAAAGGCAAGCAACTATTGTCTGATAGAGTGACGTAAGACAATTTCCTTCAACCTTGGTTGAATTACATTTGACTTTGGTGGGCTACAAAATACTATAAGATATTGCGGCGGTGACCTCTAGATCTTGAGGAGCTGCAAGGATATTAAATTGCTTTAAGAACTCTGACAAAAGTGCACTGATGATGCTGCCATCCATATAAAGTCTTTTCACTAAGTATGAAGGACTCTAAAGAGCATTTCCTCTTGTCTGGGTGCTGCACACATAATAATTGACAGGAACGGATGTCAGTGTGCTTAGACGTGTCATGATTTGTTGATGCAGCTAAACTGTGTTGAGATTTTAGCCGCAGGCTCACTGTGTTGAAATGTAGCCTACTGTAGAGCACACTAATACATTCAGATTGTTTAAATACAGTTTGAATAGACCTACTCATGCTGTTTTCTGTATGTTGGAAACCAACATTGTGGTGTAAATAATCAATGGAACAAGCTGTTGCAGTCTGTCCATGCGCCACGCTTTCACACCTCCAAAATGCCTTGAATGATGCTGCTGTGTACCCCAACTGCATAGCAAGTTGCTATTAGCAACATGCATTCAGGAGGAACAAGAGTAAAAGTGCCAATAATTGGACAAAACAAAAGTTATCTTTTAGCAGGTACACTTTTCCATAACTACACTGGAACATAATAACCAAAATAATAATAATAATAATAATAATAATAATAATAATAATAATAATAATAATAATATAGGCTTAGGTTTTATATAGCGCTTTTCTAGGTACTCAACGACGCTTTCCAGAAGAGAGAAAAAGGGATCCATCCATGTAATACTGTCCAGGTGCATACTGTACATGGGGCACAGACAGTACAGGTACATCCTATAGCCTCTGTCTGATGTCAAGAGGTAGCAAACAAGCAGTGCAAATGTCATGAAGAGACTAGAGGGTGACACTGTGGGAAGTTTTGTGAAGAGAGCTAATGCCTAATCATGTTATTTATGATGTCTGACAATTGAGCCTGGAGCTGCGCTGACTGAGAGCTGACGGAGAGCCGACAGAGAGCCGCATGCGGCCCGCAGGCCACCAGTTGCTCATGTTTGATTTACAGTTTGATTATGTCACAGAAGATTTTGTTACGATGTGGATACAGAGTCTTGCGCTCATGCAAGGACCAGAGAGCCAACTCTACAGGGCATGCCATGCTGGCTTTAATGGGCATGGAACACTGCAATAACTCAATGAACCTTTTATACAGCCAAATCCATTTAGGTCAATATTTCAGGAGTGGTTCTATTATAGTCTGCATGTTTTCCATGTATTATGCAGCTTATGTTTTCTACATGTATATGACCGCCTTTTCTTTTGGCCTGCAACATGATAATAATATCATCAAGTACAGTATATCATATTTTAGCGTGTATACAAATACATAAACTCTATAAAATATGTCCAATCAGCTTAGACCAAGTTCTAATCCCCTATTGTCTCAATTGCGATGTGAAGATGGTGCTCTAAGGCATACTGTGGATGGCAGTGAGATGGTCATGTCAAGCCTGCTGAGGAGCCTGCATGCTGGGCTATTAACACCTCAGGCAGCTCACAAGAATTCAGAATTCGGGTACAGACTGTGGTAATGTTTTCATGATAAGCAGTCAAATATTTACAAACAATATGCTCTCTCCCCTGATGGCTGACTAATTTATCAGCAGCAACCGCATTTAGAAACAAAAGCCTCCCCTTACCTTCCTCTGTGGGCACGTAAATGTTCAGGTACAGGCAGTCCTCACTCTGGTCCTGCACGTAGGTGGCCACGGTGTCCAAATTGGCAGTGAACCACACTGGTAGCATGTCACTGAGCAGGTAACGGTCTTCTAGGTACTGCGGACAAACCGGAGCAAACTGAGTAGCGTTCCGTATGCCAGGCCAGGAGGCGGGGGGCTCGGGCGCCTGGAATCTCCTCTCCCCCGTGGGGGGCAGAGCATATGGGATCCCCAGGTACTGTTCCACAGGGCCCAGGATCTCATTGGGCAAGGGGGTCTTTAATCCACGCAGCTTCCCGTAGTTGGTGGTGACCACGGAGAATTGTGCTTGTTGACAGTGAGTGACAGGGAATCTCAGGGCCAAGGCAGCCATCCAGATGAGCACACTGGCGTTGCGCATCACGCCGAGCAGCGAGAGAGTAATAGGTAGCCATACGCTTCCCCTTGGCTTTGACATGGTCCTCTGCTGCAGGAGGGCCGTGCAGTGGAGCACCAGTCACCTCACTTTAGCCTTGGAACATCAGATTGACAGACGGCAGGTTCCCTGGTCAGACGGGCCATTGCAGCCAGCTCCATGTCAGGCGGTCTTTGACAGAGCCCTGCCCTTGTGTTGACAGGGGGAGAGATGTAATTCTCTGTCTTTTCTCCTGCAATTACTTCCCTGACTTAATTCCAGCCCAAATGATCAGCCTGTGGGTGAGAGAGAACAGGCAGTCTGAAATAATGATTTACACCGTGCCCTGCAGAATGGGCTTTGGCATTCAAGAGGGTGCTTGTATCCAGAATGGACAATGACAAACACTCAAGCATTTCAGAAGGAAGAAAAAACATTATCCTGTCTAATATCCTAATCAGTCTGATCTTTTTTTGTTATTTTTGATGACAGTCTTTCTTTACATTGGCCTGTTTTAATTTCCTGTGTTTAAGCCGACTCTACTGTAGAGTATGTGCTCATGTGCCGTATGTGAAACCCCCTCAAGGTGAGCAACTGGATACACATAGAGTGGTCCCCCCAAGCCCAGTCAAAACAAATATCTCTCAATCAGAGACAAGCTTTTTTGCTATGATTTAAATACAGTTCTCAAAATCCAGATAATGATTCAATGATAAGACAACATCATTTTACAATCAAATGGCTGAATTTTGCACATTTCAGTAAGGAGGCTGTTGAAAGGAAGGCCTAAATAAATCTGATGAAATCATTCACTAGTCATTTATTAATGTTCTCCTCCATTAACAAAACTGTCAGAGGGACGTCTGAAGAGGAGGACTGTTAACTAGATCTCATCTGTGGCTATTGATTTATATAACTGTGTCCCTTTGTGCCACATCTCAAAGGCACAATAGTGTGAATTAGGCGCAGAGCACATCACAGTGCTACAGTAACACAGCCACAAAGCACTGCCTTTGAGGCTTACTCTATTTAATCAAGTATGAGCATCAACATATCCTTCCAACATGTTCAATCATCCACCCCAGGCTTCTTTGCATTTCAAATCATGGCAGAGAGTGGTGCAAAATCACATTCAAGATGCAGGAAGGTGAATGCATGGTGGAGGACAGGTAAAGACAGAGTCTGCAACAAACAGTTTTATCAGCTGCATCCGTGTGGCAGCATGTAATCAAAAGCAGATTATTCTTCTCTTATGGTCTGGAGCAGTTTTGCTTGTCACTCTAACACCAGATTAATATTTAAAGGTGCCATTTCAGAGCATGTCTCTATGGAATGATGTCAAAATTTATCAAGCGCTGCAGGTAATTTAATTTTCAGGGATAATACATTTTCTCCTCACTGCCTCCGAAGGGTGTCAAGTGGTCAGCAGTATTTCAGAATGGAGAAGTTGAGCCATGAGCCTGGGCCATTTCAATTAGTTTCCTCATGTCCACCAGCGCAATCACATTTCCACAAAGGAGAACACTCCAAAGCATGGCATCTACCTCCTCCCTTTCCCTCAACTTCTCTCAGCTATCTATCTGCATGGGGACACATGAAGGTGTAGTAGGCCTACTGCTGTGCTTCGCTTGCAGTTCCACATGGCTGACCATAACAGCCAACAGTTGATGAGGCCTACATATAATAATAATAATAATAATAATAATAATAAAGAATGAATCATATGAAGCATTAGCCTTCAGTATAAGGAGAAGAAAGATTACAAAATGATCATGATAAACAAATATTTGATGTGTGTATGTAAACCATCAATGTTGGTTTGATCTGTTGCATTTGTGAAGATGTGAGCAGGGTCACACAGTGAGTGGTAAAGCCCACTGCATGCAGAGAATTAAGCTGCTCCTTGACATATGCAGTCACTTTCTTTCGCCTCAGTACAAATTTGCCCTCTCTTCCACCAGAACACTAGCCTACTGTATATGGATGTCCTTCTATGATCAACAAACTGGCTCAAGCCTTCGTCCAAAAGAACCTCCCTACAGCCACCTTTCCTGTGAGGAAGCCCTAATGAGCCTTTGAGGCTAGCCCATAATAAATGTTCATAGTACCACCTTGTGGTGCATAGGGTTAAAGTAAAGGCAATGCCAGCCTAAATTCAGCATTATAGATAATCTAATGACAGCAGTAGCCTATTTTCCTTCATGGAGAAAATAACATTACTGTAAAATTACTTTTACAAAGGTGGACATTATCTGTAGCCTACTGTAACATGAAAATTGCATTAATTATTGACCTTGATTATGCATTCATATATTTTAGAATCAAAGACAAGTTCTCGTATGATTCACTCCGACGGGACATTCAGGAAAAGGATGCTTTCGCACAGCCGCAAGATAGCCTCACCGGTCCACGAGCATGTGCCTTCTCACGAGGCAACCTGCTCGCGTCACATAAGATACTGCACAAAGAACCTACTATGTAACGATTGATAAGATTTGATAGACATTTTTTTTCCCAAATCAATGAGTCACACCGCGTATTGGCAGCATAGGCTACAAATTGCCGTGCCTAGTCTATTAAGATGCCACAGCAAAACAGGTTGTCAGTGTGCGAATAGCCTCGGTATTTTGAAAAGTGATAGTCTGAATAGACAAAGAAAATTAACGTTGTCGTAAATAATTAGCTTTCACTTGTTAAACGTGTAGCCCACTGCTAGATGAATCTGTCGGAGTCCTATAGCAACAAACTTACCCCTAGAGAAGAGCCACCATCGGTCTCGTTTTCAGAGGTCCGGGTTGAAATTGAGAAAATATCGCAGGAAGCGAATAGGAGCCCTCGGGAAAATTTCCCTATCACGTCTTTAAGCCCAAACGAAGACACTCACTCTGTTTATCTTCTTCTTAAAAGGCGCATTTAGTAATCCACTAGCATCTCAATCAACAGAAAGAAAAACGTTTCACTGTCATGAAATCTTCGCATTCCCCGAAAAATCATACAAGGTTGCTGTAACCGATTACGCTCTCTCTCTCCCTCTCTCTTCCCCTCTCTCCCTCTCTCTCTTTCTCTCCAGCTGCTATTGGACTGTGTTGAATGAAAATTACTAACCCTGCAGCCAATGGATTACTGCACACTCTCCATAAACCAACTGCGTGGCCATAACTGCCCATTTCTCATGCAGAACACTACATTTTCTGAACGATTTAAAAAAGAAAGAAACTTTAGACTTGAGAAGTATGCTTAGAGAATCTCCTTAGAGAATCCTTTCAAACTGTAAATGCGACTTCTCTGGTTATCCATGTAGTTGTTACATTCTTCAAACAGCATATGCTGTTTTAGGCGTGTAGTTTGGAAGTTGCCAAATTGCCATATCCAGAAATCTTGGTGTTGAAGACCTCTAAAGACTTAGGTTGACATACCATCGTTGACAAGAGGTGGGAGGTTAAATTACTCACTACACCACCTTTAGGCTAACATCATCAGTTGAACAGGGCCTGGGCAGTGAGACAGAGAATTAGGCCTAAATAAATAATTGTTACACATTTTTTGGCTCAGATCTCACACTGACGAAAATGCCTTTGCGTAGAGATTAAAGGGACAATGTGCAAAATAAACAGATGTGTGTTCACATCTTATTAAAAAAAAATCTACTGATGTGATGAGTCTTGCCTCCATATCTAAGCAGTGTAGGTTGGTTTGTTCTGCAGTGTTATATTTACAAAAGCAAGAATCTAATCAAAACATAAAAGAATAGGAGATTAGGAGCAGAATGGCAACAGATTGTTCCAGACTTTGAGACTAGATTGCCCCAGTAACTGAGAGCTCATAACTGACACTCTACTGTATATTGATGTGTTGAACTTGAACTTCTCATCACAGCTGAACCCCCAGACATGCACTCATAGCACACATTTGTACATCACAGCAGAGAAGAGGGGAGAAGGCTTTATTGTTAACCCCCATTTATTACAAGAGTCAAGAAAGCACTCACTTTCCCGCGGCAGCTACAGGTCTTGCAAATGTCACTGTGTTTTTCATGAAATGAGGTGGCAAAATGTCAGGATCATTACTGCCATGTGCTGCATTTGCAGTCAAACACAGGGAAAAAGGGTAGATCGCTGTATCACCAGATCTGCTTTTAATAAAATAATTAGGGTGCTGGATTAATTGCGTCGCTCCAGCAGTTCCTTTCATGTGTCCGCATTCCATATGGCAATTCTATTAAAACAGATCTAAGAGAGGCAAGCGTGACCTTGTGACAAATCGTGTGTATGTCACAATGTGTGTATGGCACAACTTATTCTCATCTGTCATGTACTTACCACACTTTTGTCAAAACCACTTCACTACATCCACAACTGGCCTGTGTTCAGTGTCATTGTCTGTGGCGCTGGCTGTCCTCAGTGTTCTCTGCTGTTCTTGCTGGCTCATAAACTGATCTGTAGTCAGAGCATACTGTGGGCACAAGGTGCCTTTCCTCCCCTCCTCACTGTGGACATCGCTGCCATGGGCAAAGCACCTTCCCCAGAAGGTATATTTACTAACTTCTCTGGGTAGTGCTGATATGTAAGCCTCTTTTTGCAAAGTCAATTGAGATATCCATCTTATAAAAGCCTTTCTTTGATTGCACTATAGTGGACTGACCTTTCAGTTGCTGTTTCAGAGAGAGAGAGAAAAAAAAACATGTCTTTTTTTAAGTAAGAGATGGGGAAAATGTTTTGTTGTTTGTTTGTGTCCAATCCGAGTGTAATTGATCTATGGGGGAGAAATGCTATGTGGCACCTCAGTCCTCAGCTCCGTGTGGCATGAGCAGAAGTGTCGGAGTCTGGCACCGCCTCCATTAGGAGCCCAGTGCTCGCCCGCTCGCTCGCTCGCTCTCTGCTAAGCCCCCATCAGCCACATTAGCTATACCTGATTGCATACAAATAGAGAGCTTTAGGCAGCTCCACAGCTGACCAGCGGGCAGGGAACCATTCTCTATAGGCTCCAGGGAGATGGGTGATGGAGATTTCCGCTAAAACAGCGGGGGACTACAAAGAAGAGCGATTCTGTTGTGTAACAAAAAAGAGAGGATTTTTAATTCTATTTTAATCATTTATTTTCAAATTAGCATTCATAGTCAATAATTGCTACTCTTTATGATGCAAATTTTTAGAGCTAAAAATTGTGAATTGTTGGAGGGAAAGTTAAGTCTGGGCATCTAGAGGACCGTCTTTCATATCTAGTATTTAATATTAGAGGATCTGATGTTTTAATTTCTTGCCTGTGGATATCTTTACCATTTATGCATTTCTGCCTACAGGGAAATGGCCGACGGGCCTTAAAACAGAATTTCCCTGCTTATTTCGAGTTCCCACAGAGGGGAGGTCGTCTCTTTTGCTTTGATGACTGTGGTTCCCATCTAATTAATGGGGGGAGATTATGGATATAGTTTTTGTCCATTTGAAGTCTTTTGATGGCTCATTAAAGTGCTCAGTAGCACACCCAGCTGGGCTATGTGCGAGGGAGGGGCGTTCACATCCAGTGTTACTGTGTTTGACATGATGAGAACATTTCCAACCAGCGCATCTGTCATTTGTTTGAAATATGCATGTTAACCCCATGAGAAGCCTCTTGTGAGCCCCAACCCAGTGCAGATTTATGCCCCCTCACTAAAATCCACTGGAGCCCCACTCACAGCAAAGCATAGTACAGGACTGCAGAATGGGCTCCGTGATGCACGCCAGTGTGAAGGTACCATCAGCGCTGTGACATCATCCTACACAATAGGTCAACTTCTTGCCTCCAGGCATCAACAACAACATAATTCAAATAAGCAATGACTTCCATTCCAGCTTATGTTTGCGCTCTGTTTGCCTCTCAGAAGGGACAGCAGTGAGAGGACCCAACAGTGACATCCTCAGTGCTGTGTTTGATCTCCCCAGATGATAATAAGCCCGGCGTTGTTTACACAGGGTTGTTTATTTAGCATCTGCCTCGGCGATGGCATAAAACCTCTCACTTTGCAATGGCAGGCTAATGAAGAGTAGGATGGGTTGCGCTTCATGTATATGCTCTCCTCTGGAGTGATAGACACTATCATCACGCAGGTGTCGGCCAGCGTAGCAGTGGAGTCTCCCTTGGGTGCCCGTGTCAGTCTGTCTCCTCATTGGGCTGCTGCTGCTGGTGGATCCTCTACTGAAGAGGGCCTCCATCCTGATTGGCAGTGTGTGATGTGCATCTTTCATCAGCTCATCAGCTTCACAAGGCTGTGTGCGCATATGGTCCAACAACCAGCTCCTATAGTATAGCCTACTGTACAGTGTGTCTGCTTCATAGCACACAGTCAGTGCTGCCTCACGCCAGATGAGTCGCACATGGGCTGGGCATTTGCAGTGGAGTTAAGGCTTTTATGCGGGACATTGGAATAAAAACAGGCTGAAATGACAGCTGAACTGAATTGCTGTGTGGAAGACAAGACAATAATGAACAAAAGGAACTGTGTAGCCAACAGTGCTATTAATGTCAAGACAAATTGTCTGAAGTAGTTCACCTAGGAGCTTTGAGTTACGCCAGGATTTTTTGGAATGATTTCATGTTGTTGGTTGTTTTTGTGCTGTAGATCAAGCAGCCTGTTTCTAATTGCTGCAGAGCATAGAGAAGTTTGATTCTATTGTGTTGTGTTTTTTTATAGAACTGATTTGATTTGATGATTTGATATGGAATTAAATAAGTTGATGGAATTGGATTGAGCAAAAACGCACAATGTATTCAGATAGCCGCAGGCCAAAAAGGAATTCAAAGATCAATAAAGTCGGCGCAAAATTGTCAGTAAAATAGAAGAGTTTTGACAGAGGCAGCGTCACGCCACCACCCAAGTGTTGGGTTTGGGTGTTTGATGCAGAGTGATGTCTCTCCGCTGCCAGGGCAGAGAGCTGCAGATGAAGGAGAGGAGCATAAAGGACAGATCAGGCCCAGAAATGCATGACTGCTGAAGATACAGTAACACAAGGGGACGTGGGGGGAGAGAGAGGGCCGACAGTGATAGATTACATGCCCTATCTTTTAAATGATAAGCCAGCCAAGAGCGCGCTCAGGGGGACACATAACCTTTTATCATTGGTGTTAGAACAGGATATTGTGTGCTTTGGTGGAGGGGGAGAAAAAAATGTGAGAAATACTAATTATTAAGAAAGAAACATCCCAATAAATTACAAGGCAAATATGCAACTCTGGAAATTATTCATGAATATCAAAGACCCATGAAGAGATCAATGATGAATCATTTAGTGAAATCATCAGTCAGAGTACAAAATGTCCTTTTTTCACGGTTTGATGTTGTAATTTATATCAATTGCCAGCTTGTCTGTGGTTCACTGTGTTTGTGATCATATAATGTCACCCTTCAGTCTATTATTCAGCTCCTCTTCCCTCATCTCACTTCACTCTCTGTCTCTCTCTCCCTCCCTCTCTTTGTGTGTGTGTGTGTCTGCATGTGTGTGTGTGTGTGTGTGTGTGCGTGTGGGGATGATGAGGGAGATGCCCTCAGAAGCCTTGGCCCAGCCTGAACTGCCTGAGGAAACAGTGGCTGACATTCATAAGGCGTCCAGTGCCACATGAATCATTCATAATCACCTCAATGTCACCTCCATGACACAACTAAACCAGCGGACCACATCACATCACAAAGCAGGAATAGAATCAACACCCACTGATTTCTCCCTTTCACATCTAATATATGCATGTGAATGGGATGCTAATTAATCTCATTATTCCTTGTGATCGCTAGCCCGCTTGAGTGCTGCAGGCACGGCTTGTGAGTGGGAAACATGCACTACCCATCCCAGTTGCTTTGGACCCCACCCCCACCCCCACCGGCTTCATTAAGATTAACAAGGACTTCACTCATTGTGGATGCATTGCGGCCATTGCTGATGTCGAGGTGGTGAGTAGCAACATGTGAATTGCAATGCTCCGGCTATGCGGGCTGCCACTGGTGCTTGGGAACACACGTCACGTCAGAGGACTGCTGCAGCACGCCGTCGTTTGTTATTCTAGCCCACATTTTGTCAATTCTCTTAGCAGCTGTCTCCTAGTTCAGAGAGATGCAAGTCAAATGGAAGGATTGCAGAAAACTAAGTACCCACACTATTTAGAAAGCCCTGGATCGACAATTTTTCTGTGGAATTGCAGTTGTTTTCAGAGATGTGGAGCAGGGCAGTTAATATGTATTAAATATAGGCTAATGGATTGCTTCATCCTTACAAAACTATATAGCTGATCTGCTTTGATCCTGTTCACTGTCAAAACACATATTTTCACAGTATATCAAGCATTCCAATACTACTACCAGGCTAATTGGCTATGCAATTTTCATTTGTCTTTCATGGTAATTAAGTCACTATCTATGAAACACATATTCGATCACAGGGACATTAAAGATGTTCGTTTTTTAACAAGTGTTGGTGGAGACTGCATCCAGCATGTGCCACCCTCAACTGGCAAAACTGACTCTTTGCTTTTAATTCTCCCCATGAGAAAGATGAGATGCCTTACTGCTGTGGGGCTAAATTAAAGTACTATAAATGATAGGGTTGTTCATAACGTAAGTGCTAAATGGTAGTAAAACCTCGTCAAGCATCTGGCCTATCCTCTATAATCTAATTAAGGGTGAGGTTATCAGTTGCCTGACATCTGAACAGTGAACCTGAGTCTTCTCATTTCCATGGCTATGATAATACTAATCTTGATCATATTTATGAAGTACAAAGCCCTACATGCCATGTAATAAAAAATAAAATATGCTTCCCAAAGTGTCCTTGGACATGAAATTTAATCAGCATAAAACAGAAGTCGTCCAGAATTTGAAGGCACACAACATCCCATTATTGCGCCATCAGTAGCCTTTATTTGCGCCATCGGAGTGAGTGAGCATTCATTTCTTTTAAAAGCTTTTCTTGGAAGTTTCGAATGTCAAAACTGAAAAAGAGGGACTCTTTTTCTCCATGGATCCGTAAGTAAGGTCTGACTCTCAGTGCACCCCGGCGGCTCTGTAATTGGCCTCCGCTGTTTCACCATGTGGTCCAATTAAGTCCTCCGACCTCCCCTTCAATGGGACTGTCTGCTGGGGAGAGCACAGCACAACAACACATATAAATATGCAGGCCTCTCTTCCTGCTCCTAATGGCATCAACGCTGACAGATCTTGCATCCTGCTTCTGGCCATTGCTCACTCCCGGCCATTAAGTGACGCACGGATGCAGACCGAGTCTGTGTATCCCCTTTAAAGCTCCGACTCCGCTCTCCTCCCCTCTCCTCTCCTCTCCTCCCCTCCCCTCTCCTCTCTTCTCCTCTCCGTCTGCTAAGCAGCCTGGGGAAGGACTGGCCCATAGACACGCCGGACAGAGAATAATGTTCACTCATAGTCAGCACATTCACCCCCAAATCACAACACTTAGAACATGCCCTGGAGCACAGCACACTAACAGGTGACTGACAGGTACTGTAGGCTCTGCCTGCACATTGTACTGTGTGTGTGTTTCACCAGAACATAGAGTAATATACTTACATTGGAATCTTGTACACGTGCTCCGCTCTTTTGGTGCAACTATGAAGAAGTCTCTCATTTCTTCCACAAGATGCTGGATTAATGCTGGAGAGTCGGTTCGGCAGCCAGCCAAAAGATCCAGAGGAAATATAATGCATTCTCATCAATTATTGGACATTAATGAAAAAGATGTAATTTTTGATTAGGAGACAGAGGGAGAGAGAAAGCGAGAGAGAGAGAGAGAGAGAGGGAGATAGAAAGCAAGAGAGAGAGAGAGAGAGAGATAGAGAGAGCCTTCTATCTGCATCCAAACTACTGCCACTGAACTAAAGGGTGGATGCTCTGGCTTTGAAGTGGATCTGCAGCTTGACCTGACATAACACACAATCCAGAGCAGTGTGCTGTAGCTGCAAGTTGTCCCAGCTGGTGGGAAAGGTATTTTTCCCATAATGACCTTACTGGATTCGGAAAGCTGTTGAGCTAATAATGGCTGGAAAACTAAGCCATCTTTTGGAGACAGAGATGGCATGCCTTTTCATTAATTACTTTTTTATAACATAAGTCATTATAGATGTCAAATGAAATGTGCAGTTTTGTGCCACTTTGACTCCAATTACTGTCATGCCGTTGTGGTATTAACCTTTACTACATAATATAGTACAAAACATTCCCATTGACAGAACAGGTTCACCCGGCCAAACTAGAGCTAAAATACATTAAAATGAGAGATAATAAAAAAATACAGCTCCACTTGCACAATTAGTCTGAGCTCTTAAAAAAAGAAGTTACTCCACATGTCTTTGTTATCTGTGATGGCTTTAGGTCCTTGTGGAGCCTCTCTGTAACGCTAGCATCCTATTCACAATAGCTTCTCACTGTGCAAATGGCCAACGGCTTGAGCTAGCTAACTGCACTGGAGGAGAAGCCCAGTGTTTAGGCCAGCCTCTCGGCTTAGATGTGCTCTGTTTGGGATGGGAATGATTGATTAATAGGACTGGGTTTCAGACTCAGGGGAGGTTGTTAGGACTCTGCTTTCTTTGAAGAAAAATGATGAAATATATAAAAGCCCATAACAGACCTTCAATTTATCATCAATCACTGGCTTGTATATACATAAAATAAGACGAAATGCTTTTCTTGTGGCCACTTCTAAACTAGGCCATTTGCTGAACTGTGGTGTAAAGATTCATAGCGGCTGTAGCCCATGGTACAGAGCATTCTGATTACTGTTTAGTGTATGCGGCTCTTGCAGGAGGCAATTCCCTTGTAGCTGGCAGGGGCCTCCTCCCTTTGTCACAAAGACAGTGAGAGTGAACAGGGTTTGGCTCCCCTGCAATGCTGCATAAACACGCCGTGCTTTAAGGTTGGAACTGCCCACATGTCTACACCAGTCATCTGCAAACCCCTAGTTTGTCCCCAGGCTGATATTGTGTGGAGCTGTCTCTTCTCTTCCTCTGTGCCAGATAGCAACTTTAAAGGACAAGGATTTCCTTCAGTGTGCTAACCCTATCTTTAAGACGTGACAGCCATAGTCATCCAGGAAAATATATTTTCACTACGCACCAGACAGCTGCATGTGTCCATCCATGTAGGTGAGTGAATGGTTTCCTTAATAGGAATTTAAAAGTTCTTCGACTACATGTTGTTGGCATTGCTAAGGAGATGGAGAAGCCGTTTAGTAATTGCCACTCATAATTGAATTTCAGGAGCTCCAGGGTAATTATCTAAGTTGGGATCTAACCAGCTGTTCTTTGGTAAATGAATGAGGCAATTACTCCATTTGCTCTGAATAGATGGCTATATGAACCAAGCACAATGAAGAACATAACAATACACATACTGTATCAAAGAGAAAGAGATGAGCGATAGGGACCTTAATCAGGGAGACTTGTGAGTACATAACATGCAAATATGTTAAATGAAGTGCACCAGGGCCCGCATGATTACAGGGAGTCTGAGCACCATCCTTCCACATACTCTAGTAGTACTTCAGTCCATCCTGCAATGCATCAGTAAGTACATCAAACCAACACAATGCCTGAAGTGGCCGCAGGTCCACCGCAAGTCATCTGAGGGCAGCGGCGGTGGCGCTCGTGCGGCTCGAGGAGAGGAGCGGTGGAGGTGACGGCTAGGAAGTGCCTCTGTGCAGAGGAGGTGTTTCAGTGGCACCTGAAGAGGCACTGCAGCTGTGTAATTTAAAAGGCTGTTGCTGGTGAGGAGGCTCGGCTGGGCTCGGCTGGGCTGGGCAGGGCGAGTATTTCCCCTGTCGGCTTGATGGAGGGCCCTGATGTGCCTGTCTCGGGGAGAAGGCAGGACATGCAAGTTCCTGGCTAAAGTGGCAGAGAGATTGAGCGCTGCTGGGCTGAGGCCCTAACAGCCGCTTTGCTGACTCGGGCTGCCGAGAGGGATGTATTGATTTGCACTCGCTCCTTTTGGCTGTGTCTTTTGACTTAAACTGTGGGTGAATAGTCCCACTGGCCAAAGCACAGGCCATGACAAGGCTTGAGAGTTGTATCTGGGGTGATAGGCAGTCGCTCCTGGAGTCGACTGTTGTGTTTCAGAGAGAGCGACAGGCAGAGATGGAGAGAGAGAGAGAGAGAGAGAGAGAGGGGAGAGAAATTGTGGAGGAAAAGATGAGTGAAGGGAGCTAGGTCTAAATATTCCTTTTTTAGATTTCCCAGAATGTATGAGGTGGCGTAACAGGGAGCCATTACCGATAATTTCATGTTCTTTGTGTGTCATATTGGTCATCATTCTGGGTGATTAATTTCTTTGAAAAGTTAATGAGAGCATACTTTATCTTAATTTTGTTTTTTTTTTCTTTTTCACTATAACTATTAGATATGAGGTCTGAATGATCACAGCAGAATGCTGGATAACCAATGAGCTGTCAGAACTTTGCTTTGCTGTTGCTAAGGAACCATGGTCCAGTCTCCCTGGCAGTGCGACTTGTAGGCTACTCTGAGGTGAATGGCTTATCTTGGATAACAGCTGGCTTTCCACGAAAGTCATCAATTTGTTAAATGCATTGACCATATCTGATGTGGGCTACCATATTTTAAAATCCATTTCATAGCACATGCACTGTCATGCAGAGTGAAGGCAATAATGGTGGGACAGTCTCGGTGAAAATGAACCCTTGCCCGACAACCCTGGGCACTGACTCGTTTCTGCCTAGTTGTCTGCCTGCCTCAGACCAGAGATGTGTGGGGATGCAGTAGTATTACTGGAATGGAAAGAACCAAAGAACTCCAATGTCCTCAGGGGCTGGGACTTATTTTGGAGAGAATGCACCAAAAAATCACAGTGAAACCTGCCCTCTCATCTTTGCACTTTTGTCTACATTTCCATACAGCTTTTGCAGAAACACCTCATTGGAAACATTTCAGCATTAAAGCTTTTGACACTATTTGAGTTACCTGTTTAATCAGACTTTATTCTGATATCACCCTCAAATGCATTCGGATGGCATATAGTGCACTGTATGCTGCAGTCCCAGGAAGGGCAGATAAATAGGCCTGGATGGCATACAGTGGCATGAAGGGTAGATCAATCCAAGGGCCGATTCTCACTAGTCATCTACTGGACTGGAGGACAGCAGGGTGGGAAGCCAAAGCAAAATCAGAGAAAACCTTTACAGGATGGCACTGCTCTCTTGTCATCAAACACTATTTGTGCCACCATGGTGTGTTAGTAGTGCCAGGCTCTGGGAAGCTTTGGGAAAGGTTTGTTTTTTTGTTGCTTGTGCGCACCAAAACTCCTTGGTGTCATTTGAGAAAATTAGAAGGCAATAAACAGCTATAAAGAAATCTTGTGGAAAAAAATGTTGTTCTGGAAATACAGAACGATCTGAAAAAGTTAAGTCACATGATCAACTTCCAAACCAATTTCAAGCAGCGTAAAACAATTAGGAGACAATAAACAGCTATAAACTAATCTTACAGACAACAATGTTATTCTGAAAATACCAACCCAGAACGATCCTAAAAGTCACATGAACAATTTTCATACCAATCTCAAGCAGACCTACTGGGTAGTTCTGTTTTTTTTTATAATCTCTCTCTCTCTCTCTCTCTCTCTCTCTCTCTCTCTCTCCCTCTCTCATGCGCCCCACATCATTGATGCCATGTTTAACAAATAATGTCAGAAGGTTTTATTTTTTATCAGGATTTGTCTTTCTTGTTTATCTTGCATAGCCAATGGAGATATGCTGCCCTCTTTTGGTGCTTGCAATGAAAGCTGCACAGAGACAACCTGTGCTCTCCCAGCTGGCCCCCACTGCCACCCTCCAGTGCGTGGGGATGGAGGTGAAGGAAGCCGTGGTGAGCTAGAGACAGCTCCACAGCCCTGATAGAGAGGCAGCGGCGTCCAGGGGAATGTCCCCCGACAGGACAAATACACGGGGGCCTGCACAGGTCACCACTGGGCTGCAAGATCCACTCCCAGCTCAGCTCTCCTCCCACTGGTGCACTGCACTGCACACCTACAGAGGGAGCGCTTTTAAAAGGCCATTTGAGTAGTTTTCCCAATCTGAAAGAAAAAGATTGAGCTATTTCTTACAGAGTAATTGCACAATGGTACTAATAGGCTCAAAACATGTTCCTTTGATGAATTCGAATGAGTGGATGAAAAAATGGGTTCAATCTTTATTTCATCTTGACAAAGGCACAATCAATACAGTGGTTTTGAAAAGCATTAAATTGGTGAGGGCTTAAAGATAAGGGTTTTAGAAGTTGGTCATTAATGTTTGATTTGTTCTGCGCAAACATCAAGATGCCTTGATGTTGAACTACTTATCACTTCATTTCTGTAAGCAAAGGGGCTGCCCAAGTTTTGTCTTTCTCTGCACACCTACTTAGAATTCCAGTGGGCTCTGCACGCTCTATGCTTGCCTCATCTTGCAAAAAGGACATTTTGATCATTTAACACGTTTATCTTTGATAAAGGATAAAGCCTTTGACTAATGTGATAATATGCGACCAAAGGGGATCTCAGACTATGTTCCCCTAGGAATACATAACACTATGCACTACCTCTTTGGGCTTGGTAAACAAACTAAGATTGCTATTATATGGAGTTGCCATTGCAGGTCAATTATCCAAACAGTTTGAATCAGAGACACAAAATGTAACATGATTCGTACAAAAGCCATGAGCTAAATTCCATCATCATTCTATAATTACCTGCTGCAGGTGTTGATCTATTATGTGTTAATTGGCTGCTAATTCTGGCATGCGGAATACCATCCATGCCATGCGGCTTTAAATGAACAAGTTGTGATCCAAAAACAAGGAGAAAAAGAAAAAGGAAAATCAGAAACACCCATCATTTGACATGTACTGTATATATCTGCAGAGCTTGTGGAGCAGAAGAGGATTGAAGGCATTGTTTTATGTGTCTCTTGGGCAGAACAAAAGCTCATTTGAAGTGCAGGGCTTGCTGCCTCTCTATTGATCTAGTGCAGTACTACTATGCAGATGAGGGATCTCAGGTTGCCTTCCCAAATCCTCCAGGCACACATTTATCTGTGGAGGACACAGTGCACTGAGGTGTCAGATTCTTAAGTGACCTCACTTAGGCTCCTGCCTTACATGACAACTATGCTCACTGCAGCGCTGGGAATTCAAAAACAGCATTAGTAAACAATCTGTTGATTGAGTGTTCAGAGATTACATATTAAATTATCAGTAGCATAGAAACAGTATCATTTCCAAACTGAAATTTCTACTGTGTGTTCGCATGTATTTTTTTGGCTTTGCCATTAATTTTTATTGCACACACACACACACGAACACACACACACACACACACACACACACACACACACACACACACACACACACACACACACACACACACACACA